>JAODXP020000013.1:8009324-8536824 GCA_027497455.2 Sardinella longiceps
CTAAAGGGTACAAACACGCGAACACACACATGCCACACACACACACACACACACACACACACACACACACACCACACACACACCACACACACAAACAACAACAACACGCACAAATACACACATATACATCTAGACAGATAAACACGCACACACACACACACACACACTCTTTCTCTCTCTCTCTCTCTCTCTCTCTCAAACACACGCACGTACGCGCGCACACACACACACACACACACACACACACATACACACACAAACATCAGCAAATGCAATTGAAAATGGATTTCAACACAGAATTCTTCCCTTGCTCTATGTCATGTACCATCGTGTCCTGTAGCCCTACTGTACAAACAAATCTCATGAGTGTGTGCAGGCTGTAAGGTGTCACTGACTTCTGTAGGCGCATAGATACACACCTATTTTATCCGTTAATATGTTGAAGATGTGCTTAAGGCTGGTGAGCTTTAGGCTGGAGACAAACAAGGGTTCCATCAGCAAATATAGAATCATAGATGTGCATCCATCTTGAAGGAGAATAAACTGATTTTAACATCATTCCTTTGACCTCTAAAAAACATATATTAACAGTAATCTGGCAGTTCATGTTTTTGTTCATTCTTAATTTCCAATATGACAAGACATATTATTCCTATTTCTCATTAATTCCTTACTGATTTCATTCATGTATTCATTCACCCCAGGGGTACTTGATGTGTGCACTGCACTAGCATAGCAGCAATCAGTTGGAGGATCTAGGTACCTTCTAGCAACAATGATACGGTCTGGCACCACCTCTGCCTCACTAACACGATGTTACTACACACACACACACACACACACACACACACACACACACACACACACACACACACACACACACACACACACACACACACACACCAACACACACATTAATAGGTTAGCAACAAACACATCAACACACACACCCACACCCACACACACACACACACTGACATCACACTCACACACACACCACTGCACTTTCAGGAACAACTGGATGGTTTAGTGAGTTGAAGTTGCAGAAACAAAGAGTGTGTTGTTCTCTTCTCTGCCAGTGGTTAGCCCCTCCCTCTCCTACTCAATGTGCCGGCCGAGAGAAGGCTGAGGTCTTATCGGCCCGCGCTGTTTGAAGAGGTAACATAATGTAAACATGTGTCTGGAGAAGCCCAGTCGAACATGAGGAATGGGAAACTAGACTTCAAGCCGAGTGCCAGAGGTTGGGAGTTCAAATCTCAGCTCATAAAGTGACCCTGTCAGCTGTTATATAGCTTCTAATTTTAAACGGGAAAAGAGGATGATTGCTGTAATTATATTGGAGGAAAGAACAGCACTAAAAAATAATTAATGAGCCACCAATATAACACAGGGGTGTGAGCGCTGGAGACACTTTCTGTTGCCATCTCTCTTTCTTTCCCTCCTTTTCTCCCTCTCTCTTTCTCTATCACTATCAATCTCCCCTCTCACTACCCTCTCTCTCACTCTCTCCCTCCCTCTGTCTCTTCCCTTCTCTCTCTCTCTTTCTCTCTCTCCCTTTCCATCACTCTCTTCCCCCCCCCCTCCTCCATCCACACAGGCAGTGTTTGTTCAGGGCCCTATTGACCGCGGGTTAAGCGTGCACCATTTGGACGAGCACTTGTGAGTGAGGTGCTAAGAGCAGCCCTAGACGGCCCAAATGGGGCCACCTCATTAGACATTCTCCTGTGGCTTTAGCACAAATGGGTGAAGGAACTGCCAAACAGCCAGCGACGCAAACACACAGCCAGTGCAAACATCCAGCTGTCCACAACACAAACACACACACACACACACACACACACACACACACATACACACAACACATGTGCTGAAGAAGGAAGGAAATGATCACTGTCCATAGAAGTAATAAAAATGGACAGAATAATGATTTTTGCTTTATTTCCTTTTTTGCTACCAAATAATAATGTTATTTATGACTGCAGAGGCCATGGGATTGGGAGAAAAAAAAGCTTCTAAAAAACCCACTAAGGTCATTAAAATTAATTTGTTGACTCTTTAAACAGCCCTGTCTCTTCGCATGAGAAAGCTAAGGGCTTTAACGAAGTGTGTACAATCACTTCAAGTCAGTATGGCGAAACACAACCCTCCTGTCTCCGCAGCACACCAAACAAACACTAAACCGAGCAAATAAGACTTTTAGAGGGATCCTTAGGAAGGAACAGATGCATCTAACAGTGAAGAAAAGAATATTTGCAGTAAAAATCTTAAAGGAAATTATATTTTAGGCACTTTTTGTGATAAGGCAATAAAAGTGAAAAGCGAAAAAGGCAACACATCGAACATCTGAAGATGGTACACACAAACACACACACACACACACACACACACATACACACACACAGGCCTACATTTCCCGTCAGCTGAACAAACTTGTGCAGGTTGGCATGCTGTGGGAGGTAACAGATTAGCTATGTTATTATTTCAATCAGTGTGTGTGAGTGTGTGTGTCAGGGGAAGCAAGGGGTGTGTTGAGCAGCTGGTTAGACTGGCAGTGATTTGTGTGTGTGTGTGTGTGTGTGTGTGTGTGTGTGTGTGTGTGTGTGTGTGTGGGATTTTTTTTACCTCCTGACACAACTAAGCAGTTGACCCTCCACCATATCAAATCTGATCAAGTGTCTGAGCTGCTGCTGCTGCCTCCCGCTACGCTACGGCCTCTTGCTCTCTTGCTGCAAGTAAAGTGGTAGAGTTTACCCACAGCAAGCCTCCTCAGGCTGCCTGTTGCCCCAGACCAGGAGCACTGGGGCTGGGAAGAAAGAGGCGTCTGTGTGGGGAGAGAGCTGTGGCTCCATTAATGGGGCAGAAAGGCTGCCTGAGAAAGTGCCGGCACAGCACAATCACAATCCCTCCCAGCTCTGCATCATCCTCTCTGGAGAGCAGCGGGGAATCCGGGCCGGGTCAGGCCCACATCTGGCCCACATCCTGTGCAGGCACGTGGAGGGGGAAACGCTAAAATTAGAAACTCCTTGTGCTCCTCAAAACCACAAGGGATGTGGAGTACCATTTGTTCTTGCACCAAATCCTCAATGAGAGAGAGCGGAGAGTGGAGAGTGACTGGGCTCTCTACCAGCAGTGAGTGAGCGAGCGAGCGAGTGTGCCTCTTCATCACCCCTAAGCATGAGGCAAGCCAGCCTAGACGTCCACAAGCTCCCACTGAAATATTATATGGATCATACAGCACTTCACAAACTCAAGGCATTTCTGTGGCCTTGCTGTGTTGTCGGTGAATCATTGTCTTTTTGGGTTATGGTAGATTCTATTATCTTTACTTTTGCATGTATTTAGATTTTTTCACACACACACACACACACACACACACACACACACACACTGTATTGTTTTTGTCTTCTAACTTTGCTGTTTTATTTTGTGGGGGAAGAAACACAAAAAAAGTTTTTTCATACTTTGTACTTGAGCTGTAAAGTGTACTCATTTGCATGAGTAGGCTACTTTGTCAGTTAGTGCACTCAGTAGGTGTCAGAGTAGACACAGGTCTGCTCTGTCCCATTTGCCTCATCTAGCCTGTCCAGTTGACCCACTATCCCATTTTAATAAGTCTGCTGGAGCAACTGGGACTGGTAAGTGCACCCTGTTCAGGGCCAATGCTTAGTCTCCAATGACAATTAACAGCCAGACACCCGAAGCAAAACAACACAGAAACAGAAACAAGAAAGGGATAAAATTGTCTAATTCTCATATCTGTTTCCTGTCTGAACAGAAAAGAGAAGGGTTTCTCATCACATCTCACATAGATTAGAGCATTAAGTAGCCTAATGTTTGCTGACCTGTTTTGAAGAGAAAAAAAAGGAAAAAAAAAAAAAAAAAAAAACACCACAGCATGTTCTAGAATACCCAGAGAGAACACTGCCATGCTCAAAGGTTCTCACACTCACACGCTACCTGGCTCTAAAGGCTTTCACTGACATCTTTCCCACAGGAGATCTCCAACACATATTTTACACGAGTCCTGTGGCTTATTAATAAGTCTCGGCTCAAATTTGCTGCATTTTTACTATCGGCATGAGAGCTTTGACTGAGTGTTTCCACACACATTAAACATCTTACAACAACAGTATAATCAAGGGAAAATTGATGCATGCTGCTTAAGCATGCAGATTGTATGCCATATATTTGCACACGCACACACACACACACACACACACACTTAAAAGTAGTTAAATGCAACACTCTATGTTGTTCACTTAGCTCCCCCCAGGCCACCTCCAAGCCCAATTCTCTGTCCGCTCGATGAGCTAAAGGCTGGAGCGTGACCCAAATATTGTCTCCTACTCAAAGATATGGTGAGTTTGGGAGGATCTCACCATCAGGACAGAGAGGCCTAAGAGACTTAGAAAGCCTCTTTCCAACTGAAATATAATCGCTTTAAAGTCATGATGCCAAACTATCTTGTAAAACAGAGAATGGCGACACTCGCTGCCTTTATTAGGCTATTTTGCCAAAAAAAACAGCCTGACAACGTTACTCAATAGCCTTTGTATGGAATGGCTTAGAACCTTGTTACACTGTCATCCTGGGCTGCTTTCAGACAGATTTCCAGTTATCTACCAGAAATTCAACCGTAGTGGGGGGACAAGTGGGGCATTTGAGAAGACACTGCCTAACCCCTAGTTATCATTGATGAAAATGATAACTGGTGATCCCCTGTTTCTTTGGCTGGTAAATAAATCCAGATGAGGTGAGTAAAGACACTGGTGGGAAATACACAACTGCACCCATGGGAGCATGTGCCTGTGCTCTTGACTAGAAAAGAGGGAAATGGTCATGTCCTTAACTGAGCCATACCCCTACATATTAAAGAATATTACACCAGCCCCAGCTCTGAAGATAACAGAAAAACACACTACTGTTGGGTGCCTTCTTATCTAACTGTTTTGTTTTGTTTTACATCAGAGCTGTAGGCTTTAATAAGCCTGAGTGATGTGTTTCTAAGTACTGAAAGTCTCTTTGGATTGCTCACACCTTGACTAACCTGCGCAGCAGCATTCTCTCCGTAAGCACTGGGTGAGCACAGGTAATGGGTTTCTCTCTCTAGCTTGCTGTCAGATGCTAGTCAGGCAGAGGCAGTGGCAACCTCTGCAATGTCTTAAACAGGATTATCCTGTCTCCCCAGCTAAACCAAGGAGGAAGGTTTCAGATTCACATTTATTTCAAAGCATTGTAGATTTAGGTGATGAATGATTTTATGACAAACTTGCAACACTTTTGTCATCTCATTTATGGTACTTCAAAATAAACATTGTTTTCAAAACTGCTTGTAAAAACTAGTTGTAGGCATTTCTGGTTTAAATTTGACTGCAGCAAAACATAGACTTCTTATTTAATCACCTCTATGTTGATTAGAGTCTTTGTAGCCTTTATAACATCATAGCCTACCATTTCGTTATAAAGAGCTACATAAGGCCATCACTCAATCAAATGCTGAGACCTCTGGCAAATTCTGAAATTGTCTTAGCAAACTATTGCTTCATTCATGTTCATTCCATGTATATGTATTTCAAATCCTCTTTCACCTACATAACTATTTCAGTAATTCCATCTTGAGCCAATCAAAATAGGTTTACTTGTGTAAATCAACAGAGAAAGAGCTTTTAAACCTCTCCATGTAAATATATTCAATAAATTATGGCGTTTGTCACGGGTTTGGTCTGAAGTGATGCGTTGAAGTATATATGAAATTACACATAGGTAGAAATTTGACATTAAAAAAAAAATCTTTATACAAATCGGGGTTTAGCGCTTACCTTTTAGCGCGCTTGGGGAGTTGTCGGGTGAATGTATTTCTCTTTGCGTCTTGCCCCGCTTTCTTCTGCTGTCACTGTTACGGCAAACCAAAACGTCTTGTTTTATTCCCAAATTGAGATTTTGGGAACCTTGAGAGCCAGACGTCTGTGGCTGCACGGGAAAATAAAGGTGCATGTTCGACAATTCGGGCGTCAACACCAAAGCACTTCACAAACATAGAAAATGTTGCAAGTTTATAAATTAAGTAGAACTTTTCTGTACTTAAATGTCCCGTAAGTACACAGAGAGTTCCCTGGTCTGAGCCAGGCACACACAATATAGCTCATCAATCTGCTATTCTTTTCATTATCCCTCCCTGCGCGGGGAGTTCCGAGGAAAAATGCAAAATATGACAAAGATCTGAAAACTTCAGACGAGCAGCGTGAAACTTTCAGCCTTACGCACTGGGACAAAGAGAGCGGTGAATGCACAAACACTTACCTTTTTTCAGTTATAGGTTAAAGTCTACCAAGTGGTCATCCAGAAGAAACTTTTAATTTTTAAACTTGTAAATATGGCGCGATTTTTCTGTTGGTAATATTTCTCCTGGTTTGACAGTAAAGGTGGAATGCAAAGTATGACTTTGGTATGAAATCAACGCACTTCACTGAAAACGAAGGGGAAAAAAACTTTCAAGGAGGAGCCATTGCTGAGCGTCAATCAACAAAGTTGGGGGCAGAGACTTCTCCAAAATCCCCACCCCCACACAATTTGGAATGCTGCACGTACAGTAGATTGTTACGAATATGTAGTTAGAAAATATTTCGTAAGGTATGACTCATATGAGCCACATCAGTTGTGATTGAAATGCATCGAAAAATGAAGGTAGGCTATGTTGATAGGCCCATAACGTGACCATATGAAAAAAATATATTCTGCAAACTTGTCAACGAGTTGAGATTAACAGACAATGTTCTACTTAAACACTTTTGGCATCATGCTTGTAGGGTACGCTACTGAACATCAATAACTTTACAACCATTTGTAAATCTATCCATTGCAATATGGACTATAGGCCTACCCCTTAAAATTGCGTAAAAAAAAAAAAGTAGAACAGGATTCGGATGCTTAAATAAAGATCATAATTATAATAGACAATTCACAAAGTGAATGCTAGGCATTAAGTTGCCTCGGATTCCTGCGTCTAAAAGAGTTCATTGTTGTGGAATTCTTGACGAATTCCTTCACATTCCATGGCAGTGAGTGCGAACAGTGAAACCATCTCCCCACCACTCTGTCTCAAGGGAACGGAGAAGCCCAACGCTGTGATGTAATACTTTGGGAAAGAGCCTAAATTATAATAATCATTCTAGGCGAAGGCTGCTTTTCACAAGCACCCTGTTCCCCCGTGTCCTTCTGTATCCTTGAGTAGTCTACTTTCCTCAAGAATGCCAACAGCTCCGTCTGGGGGTCAGGCAGAGCGATAACAGTAGACAGGAGAACAGTAACTCGTCTGCAGGCCGCTCATTTTTGAAGGTTTGGGCTGAGAGTGGGTCGGGAATAGATAGTGAAATATTTAACCCCGCTCAGAATGGCAATTCAGTGGCTTGAAGAATATCTGCACATAGCACAAACCTGCAGTGATTTACTCGTGTCAACCTACAGCAGATCTGCGAGTTGGGACAACTACCGGAGCAGGTTGAGGCGGCCCACTCTGCGCTTGAGGGCACGAGAGCCTGAACTGGTTTTTCATCTTAAGACTTATCCCCAAGCCTAGCACCGGTGCCCGCCAAAACATGGACGACATGGAGAGAATCTCTTGACTTATTTACCTACCTATTTTTAGGATAGGCCTATTCCTATATGAAATTACGCATGGCATATATCAATTCGATGCCCTTTGAGGCCTCTTCACACATTCTTAGTGCTAGTTCAACATCTGCTCATTGCTGATGGCAATGACCAGGGCTGGTTCTAGGCATAGACAAACGAGGCGAATATCAGGGGCGCAGTACAATACATTTCTTATTTTTCTCCTTCAGTTTTTCTCTTGTATTTTTAGAAAAAGGGGGACAAACTCAAGGGCACCAAAATGGCTAAAACCGGCCTTGGCTATGGCCGAGTAATTTGCATATTGCATGGCGAAAACCACAAACTACTCCAGACCTACAAATTAGCACCAATATATTTGCATCTTTATTTTGCAAATCTTTTGAATGCATTTTGGAATGTTCATGTTGAATCCTACCAAACCTTTTCTAATATTTTTCATTACCTATGTTTTCCTACGACATGCAGTGTGACAAAACTGATCTAATGGTTTCTGAACATACAGTACAGTCAAGCTGATATCAAAGGACAATCATCAGTTATAGCAATCACATATCTGCATCTTACAAAGTCATGTCAAAAGAGTCAACAAATGATTTTGCACAATCAAAAGGCAAGAGACAGGACCAAATAAAATATTCACTTACAATAATGCAACACAACTCTACTCAGCAGAGTCAGCTCTTCCCTGGAGGACAACTGTGACTAATGTAAGGAGAAATCTGCCCCAAAACAAACAATGCCTTTGGTTACATGGCAGTGTGTAGGCCTAAAACCAGAGACCAACCAGGGAAATGGGTAGGCTGATCTGTTCATTGATCAACTAATGATTTGTCCACACACACATACATACACACACACGCACACACACACACACACACACACTCATGTACACACATCGTCTCTCAAGAATACACCTACTCAATGGAATATATATTTTCGAACACAAGCATAAACATAGAACAAAAATATAGTCTCAATATGGTCAAAATGTGAAAATAAAGACACATAAAACAGATCAACTCTCAACTGAAAATGATCTTACATTAATGAACCATAAGACATCTCATGATGTGTTTATAGTGTCAGAAATGGTTAACTGAAAGAGAGCCGATTTGTCGGAATTAACCATATCAGATTCACAATAGACGTAAAAATGCTGAGATTGATTGATTCATGTAATCTGCAAACTCTGCAGCTGACAACAGCATAGCATAGGCAACACATTCCAAAAGTTACATGATTCTGTGCCAACTCCAATTTTATCATCAACCCAGGTTCTGAAACAGAACACTGCTTGAGAGAACCAGCATGAACTCCTGCTTGTGGTACAAAAGATGAGCATGTCCATTCATGTCCACTAGAGGTCCTCATTGTCTCATCTCATTCATCATGTGGCTCTTTGTGTGGAGCACATACACCTGAGTTTAAAAGGGTCCTTCTACTGCTGTGTGAGGAGATGGTTAGCGTTAGCTATTTGCGTGCACATGGACTGGAGGCTGGGTCGAGCAGAGCAGGGCAGGGCAGGGCACCGGGTTCGCTTCACTCACAGCCTATTTTACCGTCAAAGCTGGAGAGCGCGATGGCGAAGGCCTGCACTGCACACATTGGGTAGTTATAGTCCAACGTGAAGGCATCATCCGCCACTCGCCCAAACTGCATCACAATGTAGTCCACTGGCAAAGAAACACATCAGTGATCATTAAGCTTTGAATCACACAAATTCCAACCAGTCAATTAAGTTCAATTAAGAGGCGTTTCAACTTTTATAATGAATGCATAAATGGTACATAATTAATCATTAATCATTGAGGCCCTAAAATCCAAAGTAAAGTGCCCCTCTTTAATTAGCTAATATTAGCTGTGCTACAGTTAGCTGATCATACTGTAACACATGACCGGAATTTGGAATTGTAAACAGTAAATGACATACATGTAGAGTAAAAAATAGTATTTTCCTAAACACGGAAGTAGGCTCAGTGAATGAGGTCCTCTTATTAGTTGAAATGACATGACAAATGCTGGGTAACAGATATATTGGCATGGCATATTTAAAGTAAAACCATTTCAATTTTTTACGTGCAGTTTTTAAATATATCCAACTGAACTCATGCCCTTTTAAATATATTCAGTACAGTATGTACAGTATGTGTGTGTGAAGCTGTTCTGTACTTACAATCTTTATTGTGGACGATTTGGAAGTTCTTAATGGAGGCCTGAGTGACGCGACCGTTGAAGTTGAGAACATGAGAGGCCGTCTCCTCGTTCCAAACAGGTGTCTTGTTGTGAAGCTCAATCATGTTGTCCATGTTTCGGTTCTGGTGTCGAATGAGTAGGCCATCGTTGTCCTGCAGGGACATACATTAATAAATATTTGCATCTTACTGCACTGTGTGTGTGTGTGTGTGTGTGTGTGTGTGTGTGTGTGTGTGTGTGTGTGTGTGTGTGTGTCTTAGCCTACATGGCGGGGTCTGACGGGCACACGCTCTCCCTCTTTGTCCATTCCAGGGATGAGGACAGTCATCCGCCTGGGTCCCTTCATCCCCAGCACATTTGTTTCCTACGGGCACACAGAGCCAATGACCTCCGTTATTACATATTTAACAAAAATAGAATGCATACTGTACATTCTATCCCATAAGACTAGCAGTAGCTTGCAATATACCATTGTTAATGCAGTTGGCATGTGTTGTCATAAATAGTTCATCAAGTTATACGAAACAGATTCTAAAACAGATATATGTTCTGGTCCTTGATTGTGATTGGTTGAATTGCGATCCATGGCGTAAAAATCCATGATATGGCTCCGACCACATTTCGTTTTATATTGCTCCGCCATAGGAAAGTGAACAGCGGCTGTGCTTGAGTGTTACTTGGCAACCATTAAGCTAGAGGAAATATATTTCATAGTGGCGGAATTGTTATCGGTGAATCATTAATGTGGTAACCATTTTTTAAAAAGTAATAAACCACTTGAGTCTAGTGGGTAAACTGGTTTAACATAGCTAATGGAGTCTAACAACACCCCTTAGCTATGGTAAACATAACTCACGGCCTCTTGTGGGTTATTGCTTGTGTAATAATCTGTGTCCTTTGATTTAACTGTATCTAGAAATCACTCCTGAAAAACTCTTGAGGTTAAAATGATTAGAGGAACACATGACAAATCTTTGAACCGGTTCACAGAGGAAAAAAAAACAAAAATCAAAAACTTTTACTATTTGCCATAGACAAAAAAAAAGCAAGAAACTTTATAAGGGTTTTATGTTACGGAACAGAAACCTTTATATATAATAATGGTAACCTGTTTATACCTATTATTTTCTTTTCTATATTTTTTTTAACTTTTACTCCTGAAAAAGTGAAAGGCAGTGACGCAGGTTGTATAATAGGCCATGTGTGTTACAGTGTCTGTTATAGGCTACATAGAAGACAATTGGTGACTGTAAATAGCCAATTTGGACACACACCTGCCGTATTTCTATGTTCCATAGCAAACATGGAACATTATTAGAAACAATATAAGTTGTAACTGGCTTGAAATCATCAATTTAAGGGTGAAGCCCAAAACCAGAAAAGTCACAATAATGATAATAAATTGAGAATAGACTAATTGGCAAAAAAGTGTGCCTTGTATTAGACATCCTCATGTTGCATTCTTTCTTTCAAATCTAAATAATTAGGTATTGATTAGCGTCTCCTCTTTCGTATCTTCCTTTTCAAAATCTAAAAGAGATGTCATTGCCTTTGTCACCTTATAAGCAAGAAGACTTATTTTAAGTAAATGGAAGTTAAGAACCCCCCTTGTCATGCGCACTGTTCTTTATTTACTTCAGTTGGAAAAGATTAGACTCTCTACAAGGAGTACAGCACTTCTCAGAAATTTTGAAAGATATGGGGCCCATTTTTTTCATTATTGAGTACAAGTCTCTCACATATCCCTGACTAAAACTAGACTGGCTTAAACTTGGCAATACTGTATCCTATTTTGTAGCATCTTACTGAACTGATTTTGTACTGTATCTTGTGCACTTGTAACTCGGGGAAAAAATTAAATAGGTAATATAGGCAAAAAGAGTGAAACAAATGCAATTTCCACTGCGCAACATGGACGACGTCCACTCACATAAGCAATGGCAGCCAGTTCTTGCCGTGCGTTGGACATGTCCGGTAGGGCTCTGTCTGGATGCAAGGCATTGTCAAACACGGTGTATTTGGTTCCCATAGTGTTGGATCTAAGAATTAGCAAAAATCAGAGGGCAGACAAAAGCATTATTTACAGTACATGTATGCATTATTTACATGTATGTAAGCCTTTTTCACATGTATTCATTATTTACATGTAAGCCTTATTCACATGTATGCATTATTTACATGTATGTAAGCCTTATTTTCACGTATGCATTCAACGTATGTTTTTACCCAAAGCCACATACAAATTGAGCCCTAACATTCAAGCTACATTACAGAAGAAATCTTATTGAGAAGAAAACCATTGATACATGATTTGTACTCTGACAAAGCCTAAATACCTAGGCTTAATAATTTCCATAATCTATGACTTTGGGTGGAGATAAATTCATAACCAACAGTTTCATGAAGTATATGGAAATAAGTATGTTGAAATCCTGTTAATGGCAAGATAATGCAAATTTATTTGACTATTTGTAAGTATGTGTTAGTGTATACAATATGAAACCCAGGAGAAATTCTTCTAGTGTGACAGAAATAAAATGGCTTAGCCCTAACCTTAACCATTATCTAACTGAAACTCTGTTAATTCTATTGTGGCCACTAACCGTAGCTTGCCAACAAAGTTCTCCCCTCCTCGAGAGAGGTCTGTGGCATCAATGGAGATCAGATAGTTTGATGTTGTGCTCTTCTTCCTTTTTCTTCCCGCTAGTAAAAAGACTGGCTGTAAAACACAAATACAGACTGAGTTAGCCAAGTGCTTGGCAGAGACTGCAATATGGTGCAAACTCTGCTGTTGGGACCATGATATTACTATGGATATTAGTATAGTATATGAGCATACTGTGGTTTCAAAAGATCAGTATGCAAGTGTTGTATGTTTGCAATGGTGAAAGATCCAATTGTGTGATTGACGTAGTTTGGGTTCAGAGCAAATATACGGCATGACTAGTCACTAGTGAAAAGGGTTTAGAGTCTTTTGAGTACTATCCTTATAGCCAGTATAGTCCTGGGGGTTGGTGACAGTAACCTGGGCAAAGAGTGACTGGTTGAACTGACCTTCTTCTCGTTGTCCAGGTGCATGTAGTAGGTGGGGTAGAAGCCGCGGTCCATGCCTCGTTTGTCACGTGTCACTTTGCACTTTACAGTCACGCCTTGCTGGGCTGGTTGCAGTACAAACTCCTCCAGGTTGTCAAACTCAATGACAGGCGATGGAGCTCTCTCCTCCTGGATATGGGCCAGACAGCATGCTCATTAGTCTTTATAGAAACCAAAACTTTGTTTCTTTAAGGTCTTAACATGCATCACTATGCAGCTAAGGTACTGTAAGTTGTCTATGATATCGCTACTTGTGTGTCTTTTATTGGCCAGAAATTAACCCAGAGTAAATGTAATCTATTCTTAATCCTCAGTTGGACATGGGTCTTTGGTCTTTTTTGCCCTCAATGGTGCATTCCAGGTAGCACTGCCTTCAAGGCACAACCCCCTCCAAATGTAGGGTTAGTGACGGCTAAGGGGGTTCGTTTTAGGGCCTTGGAGACAGTGCTGCCTGGAAGGTGCCATTGAGGGCAAAAAATACAATTTGAGCTTCCCCATGCAGATGTAAAGTTAATGTCTAACATTGGAATAAACAAAATGTCTATTAAAAGCATGTAAATGTCGAAATAATAATACAAATCCTAATCAGTGCAGGTTAGGTGATTAGATGGTGAATGTGTGCGACATCTTGCCTTCTTTCCTTTCTTCCCTTTGCCTTTTTTCTTCTTCTTGTCTGAGTCAGATTCCTCATCACTTTCCTCTGCTTTGGCTGCAAGACAGCAACATATAGATGTAAATGACGCCTTGAGAGCTACCGTATGTCAGCTGCAGTTCATTGCAATGAGTAGGAGATAAATGCACCTTTTTTCTTGCTTTTCTTGTCTTTGTCTTTGTCTTTGTCCTTGTCTTTGTCTTTGTCTTTTCCCTTGTCTTTGTCCTTGTCTCCTCCTGTCTGGAACATGGATGCTGGGTTGGAATTTGACTTCTTTTTGGACTTACTGGACTTGGTCTCTGGTTCGCTCTCATCACTGCTCTCAGATTTGGCAGCTAGTTTCACAAGCAGCAATGTAAAAAAAACAGTTATACTGTTTGAAAACACACAAGCACCAGTGTAAAAGACAGCTATACTGTTTATGAATACCCACAAAGAAAGTAAAAGTAAAAGACAGTTGCACTGTGAATACACACAGGCACCAGTGTAAAAGACAGTTATACTGTATATGAATACCAACAAGCACCAGTGTAAAAGACAGTTATACTGTATATGAATACCAACAAGCACCAGTGTAAAAAACAGTTATACTGTATATGAATACCAACAAGCACCAGTGTAAAAGACAGTTATACTGTATATGAATACCAACAAGCACCAGTGTAAAAAACAGTTATACTGTATATTAATACCCACAAGCACCAGTGTAAAAGACAGTTATGCTGTATGAATACCAACAAGCACCAGTGTAAAAGACAGTTATACTGTATATGAATACCAACAAGCACCAGTGTAAAAAACAGTTATACTGTATATTAATACCCACAAGCACCAGTGTAAAAGACAGTTATGCTGTATACACAAGCACAGTAAAAGACAGTTATATGAACACACACAACTCAGCATGGCTCAGATGAACCAGCTTACACTCCCATGCAGGTGAATCTGCCTAATTCTCTGTAAAGGTCATGTGACTGCCTGCTTTAAATTGATCTAAGGGGAGTGTTATCAGTCTAATCTTTTATGTCACAGCACTCACCTTTCTTCTTGCTTTTGCTCTCTGACTTGTCTCCATTTATCTGAAACATGGAACCCGGGTCCTTCTTCTTGCTTTTGGATTTCCCTTTGTCTGAATCTTTGTCCTCTGAAATAGGTAGCAGTTAATATATTACGATTCATTTGATCAGTTGTCTAGTCACAAGTTAAGACTTGGCGAGTCATGAAGAGTGAAATGTTTGAATCTTTGTTCACTGAGAAAAGCATTCATTATTTCACTAGTAATGTCATGATTTCATTACTGAATTGCATGCAATAATAGTGGGGGAATAATCATAACAATCTGATTCAATAAACCAATTAAACCAATAAATAATTAAAGCAGCAAAATGCATGAAACACAGATTTAAATAGCGATCATTGTAGTCTTATTTACATTGTAGGTAGGTGAGGACCCTTTGCCTTGTTGGATTGTAATAAAAACTGGCCATGGCTATTTGTAATTAAAGTGGAGCAGGAGCTATTTTCAGCCTTACGGAGGTCTGTTTGGTACTCTGGAAGTGATTAGTGCTCATTGCTTGGGTTATTTTAACTCAGCCACATGCTGAAGTCGTGACTGTATGGTCTTTACACCACTCCATTCATTACACAATAAAATCAGTGGCCTAATCTTATTACGTTAGTCAGCGCAGTCTGACCCAGAAAGCCAGCCAGTCAATGAGCAAGAGAGGAGAGGAACGAGAGGAAAGGTGAAGGAGAGAGGGTGAGAGAAAGGGAGAGGTGACAGGGTGTGGGACAGAGAGAGAGTATAGGGACAGATAGCATTAAGAAGAGCCAAAAGATGACACAGACTGACTCTGTGTCAGATGACAGACAGACCAACAGTAGCTGTGTCCCAATGAAGACTTGGCCATGGTTATGTCAGAGGCCAGAGTATATTATGACATGTTTGATCTGTCAGAAACTTGTAAAGGATCCTTTATGCAGAAGTGCCTAGTTTGCGACTTTGGTGGTTGGTAATACCACCACCACAGTAGCTATCTTAGTTAACAATTACAGGAAAGCAATGGGAAACTTTGTCGAGCGAACCTCAAATACAAATTTTGGCCAATTGATCAGTTATGAAAATGTGCTGGACAATGAACTGAGTCTCACCTTTTGATTTAGATTTCTTATCCTTGTCCTTGTCTTTAGAGTCCTTATCACTATCCTTTGAAGTCTTTTTCTTGGTCTTCTTCTGAGGAGTGTCATCCTCTTCCTCATCACTGTCATCATCATCATCTGATACACCTGTTTAGCCAAGACCAACAGTCAGGATGTATGTAATTCTTATAACATACACATAAATACATCATCTAAATATGGAACTATTACATTGTTGTGGTACAACAAATGTATAACAACATGTAGCTTAATACCAGGCTACTTCTCAATATATGGAAAATAACATGGGTCTTAATGAGATTGTTAACATTAATTTAAAAATTCAGAAACAGTTGCCAAGACAATAGCATGCACCTCACCTCTCTGTGCACTTATCAAAGAGAAGTGAAATACAGAATCATCTTACTTTTCTTCTTCTTTGGTGCACTCTTTGTTTTCTTTTTTGGTTCTGCCTTTTCTTTAGTTTCCTCTTTTTCCTTATCCTTGTCTTTTTCAGGCTTCTTTTTCTTTACTTTCTCTCCATCTATTCACAGACAAAAAGCCAAAGCAGGCAAATGTCACAAAGGCAGCAAAAGATGACAAATAATGCGAAGATCTAATTTTATAAGTTTATATCCACACAGCTTTTCAGAAACAACACTCACTTGGAGCTTCCTTGAGCTAAAAAGACCTGAACAGGCAAATAAATGTATGTATATGCCATGGGGTCTATGACGTTAGGCGTACAAGTATGCAACTGGAGCGGTAAGTTTGCATTGTGTATGCTCCAACAATTACTTTCCATGATTATCAATGGAACTAGCTACACCAGACCTGACAGCGTCTGCATACACTCTAAAAATAGACCCGTCCAGTGCATTTCTGTAGACTCAATACAACTTAGCGCTTCAGTAATGCGTGTGGAGTAGCCCTAGCCTTACTCTGGATGGCTGGACTTTCTGCAAGCTCTCCATTCTTCTTGCTCTTGGTCTTCTTTGGCTTGGCTTCAGTTCCATTGGACTCAGGCACAGACTCAGACTTCTTCTTCTTCGGCTTCTATACACCAGGGGCTTCACAGGGATGAGGGACACATACAGTACAGCAGGTCAGAGAAGCCACAAAAGTATAGCGCACAGAAAAAAGAGAAGCTTCAAAGAAAAGGGAGACTCACCACATCAATTCCAAATGGAAAGCAAGAAGCATACAATGAAAAAGTGAGCAAAAAAGAATTCAGTGTTCAAGAAGATCTAGTTTTATGATTTATATATGTATGGCCAACCCCTGTGTCATGTTAACCCAACACTGTCATGGCATCCTTACCCTATGCTAGCTTATAACATGAAAGAAGAACCAGTTAGCTGGTGTATTTTTGACATACAACACACTAGTCTGACAGCTTCCAGATAGAAAAACAACTAAAATAAGATTTTCAATGTATTAGCTCTTTGATTTCCTCTGTACTTTTGACAATTTGGTTGAACACATTCCACTTTGTCATGTTAACCAGTTGTACTCCACACTGGCAGATCTTCAACAGCTTACTGAGAGAGAGAGGAGTCTGTTGTGAGCATGACTGTCTTATATAACTTTGCCCCACATCTGACACTTCCTGTTACTCAAGTGAGTCTCTATAGGTTAAAGAGTCTTTTGTATGCTAATGTCCACCTCACTCCACTAACCAAACAGAGGCACTTTTGGTCAAATTACTTCTTTGGGAAAATCACTGGCACACACATGATCTTGGACATGCAATAGTACTGTATTCTTTTTCTTCACATCTCATCAACACATCAAATTAAAATCTCATGAAGCACTGATCTACTGACCCACAATCAGAATAATGTACCACATTGGTAAGATACAAAGTGTCATTTGAGTGTTGACTTCCTCTGAGTCATCTCTGTAGCCACTGACTGAGCACACTTCCAAAGCAGGATGGAAAATAGGTTTCTAGAGGCAGCATAGTTTTCTTGTCATATTGCATGGACCCCCATTTGTTCTAGCATAATGGACTAAAGAAAGGTAATGAAAACAACCAAATAAAGCTATGGCAAGGTTAGAACTGGTTTGCTTAAACTGGCTAGTTTGGGCTAACCCTTGCCCCACTCACCCAAAGTGGTACTTTGGTTTGTATTGGTTAGCTTAGGCTGGCTAGTTTGGGCTAACCCTTGCCCCTCTCACACTTTGGTTAGTATTGATTAGCATAGGCTGGCTAGTTTGGTTTATCCCTTGGCCCACTTACCCAAAATGGTACTTTTTGTGTGGAAATATGGGTGGAACTTGACCAAACCAAGCTGAGTATGACCAAGTAGATGCTGCTGCGGTCATAAAGTGTTCATGGAGAATCTGGTTTATATCTTTCATCCTCATTTTAGCACTATGATAAAAGTAGCCTAGAAGTCCAGAGTGATTCTGTGGTTATTTCTTAAAAATTCAGGACTCAAAAAAGTGTCTTTTCTGGACTGATTGTATCTCAACTGTCTCTAAGTAAATCCAGACATGTTTATTTAATGTAACACAGAAATGTCCTTGATCTGCAGTTCTCCATTTTTCTATAATATCCTGTATGATCCTGTTAAGAAGCATGCCTAAAACTCAATACTCACACGCCAGACTAGTGTTTCAGTATGTTTTGCCACTTTAAAAGTACTTAGACAGACACAGCCCTGTCCCGATTTTCATTGAAAATGAGCTAAAAAATTAGTGGTCTTTGGTTTGTAACCTCCTTGTAGCCACTTACCAGTAGAAAAATAAGATGAGATCAGAGATCTTTTTTCATCCTATTGTAAATAAGCTTCATCATCGTTGTCATAGTGCAGCATAGTGCAATCAGCCTCTGACACATGGCACTGGATCAATGAAGTCTGCACAATGCCTTGGCTACTCAGAGTGGTTCTCACAAGACGTGACAGCCATTATCCAATTAGGCAGCATGGTTGCAGAGCTCTTAATAGCCTTGACTGGGGTCTGGGTCATGCCCGACACAGTATGCCTGAGCCCTGATATGCACACTGACTGCCCATTCTTCAACTTCTCTGCTACCAGCATACTGTACGTGTGAAACTGCAGATCATTATCTAAAGGTCATTAAGCGAGTTCACATATGATAGCATAATGGTTGGGGGCAGTGTAATTCTATGAGTAATCAAGGTATTTGGCCTCCCGATTTCCCAGGTGGCCACACAAGGATAAACACCCGACCAGTCCAATAAATCACTTTGGGGAGACACCCTTTGAGTGAACTTACGACCGGGACACACTAATCTTGCAACGAATGGGACAGTGTTATTTAACAGTCTGTTAAATCATTGAGATCCAAAGGCATTTAAGCATATGTGAGCAAAATCCAAATAATTTCTAGACTGTTACGACACACCAATACTACCAGTAGGAGGAGCCGTACCAGCACATGATTTACATAAGCTGTAGCAAGTAGCAAAGTCAGTCAAACCATTCATAATTTTCATGTCCACCAATCAGCAGTCTATGTCTAACAACTACAATAGCTGAGATAATATTCAGAACCGAAAATGACAAAGCAAACATATCAGCTATCATGGTCCTTTGACTACAGACAGCCTGTTCTGTCATGAAGAAATTTAAAAAAAAAGGAAGAAGAAAAAAGAAAACACAAAAAAGTTACACAGTCCTCAACTTTGCATCTAGAATATGCCTCTAAGTATCAAAATACTGTTTTACATCATCTATCTATCAACGGATAAAATGTCAAACTGAGAGCATGAGACTTAGCCATAGTTCCCTCACCCCAACCCCTTGACCCAGATACCATGGAGACTTTACCTTCTCTGTAGACATTGTCAAGCCTTGTCCACTGGAACAAAACTGTGTGATTTATCGTCCAATCTACCCAAAAATCAGTCACATGGGAAACAGATGGAACCAGAACCTTGAGATGAGCTAGCCTGAACTGGACTAATGAGAAAGTATAAAGGCTTCACTCAATGAATCGCCATCAGCAGAAAGTTGCTAATAGGATTATCACGTAAAGCCATCTGTTGGGCGGGCACGTCAGCAGGAGGAACCATAACGTAGGGTAGGACAAGGGTGAAGAGACGCCTTGCAGAGCTCTGCCCAAGGGTTAGATACCCCTCCTGCTGCCAGGACCAGTGCAGGACCAATGACTCACACTAGCTGAAACTATGGTGATCACCTACCTAAGTAACGCTAGCTGATAAACAATAACAAATGGATGACACAGATGATGTAAACAACATGCACTGTAGGACAGTTACTGTATACTAAATTGCCATTTTAAAACAGTAGTTTTATATTTCAACAAAAACACAAAAACTTCTCACAAAAACAAAGAGCATTAAGGTTCCTCCCCCATGTAAAGTGAATAAATTCTAGCTATATGACACTGACACACCATAACTGAAAGAAAAAAACACTTACCTGTTGATCTTTCTTCTGGGTGTTGGTGTCATCACCTCTAAAAAGAAAAAAAGTGAGCTGAAAGTTAGTGCTCAGTGACTTCATCCCTACACCATGGGGCACATTATGGATAGATCTACCAAATTGTCATGCAACACATATTCAGTCAGTTTGCCCGTGCCAGTAGTAGGCCTACTGTGGGTTTCATTGTGAATTTATCATTCATAGATCTCAACAGTCAGACAGTTTCATTTATAAAAACTGAAGGAAGCAGTCTCTTGGTATCTGCTATGGAGAGCTTTAAATGTAGGTTTTACAGTGGTTTTCAAATATCAGTTGTATGAACACTCCTAACACTTTTCAAAGATGAAAAGATGATAGCAGTTTGGGACTCTGTGTACTGGCTTAATTGCCTTATGACATAGGCTAGTGGTTCACTGAGGTAAGCTACGTCACTCACTATTAGCCTACTAGCCTAGCTGTCATGTGACCATGACAGTTCTAGTCTATCCCTGTTTTAAGACTTGCAAGACTTTTATTGACACTTGTTGACTTGTGTGCCCGCATGTCAAAGGACATTTTTATTTCCCAGGCCTCCATGTTGACAGATTTCTCTGTTAGCTTTGGGTAGGATGCTAGGATCTGTCAGTTAGTTCTCCTTAATCATGCCTTCGCCCTGTAGGCCGTTCCTCGAGGAGCTAAAGTGTGTCACCAAGGTGTTACAAGGCCGGGCGGGCCCTTGAACATCACCTAGCATTGAGCCTTGCACCTAATCACCGTTGCTAACAATACAACTTTCCCCACCTCTGATTGGTTTAGTGTCGCCGCCAGCCTGCCTTGGCACTGTGGAAACCAGGCCACTTATTTATAGCTGTCGCTAAAAGTGTGAGTGCGTGGCAACAGCAGCTGAGGGAAACACACCGCCTGCCCAGGGGTCGGGTTTATTTACCCAATTTTAGTCAGTAGGCCTCAAAAAGGTAAGTATATAGGTCTACTCTTTTGATTCCAAAGATATTTTAGTCAGTAGCACTTTTTATCTTAAAGTGAAATACAGTATTTGCATGTATCCCATCTATAGATTGGTGACACAACAGGCACAAAGTAAACACACAATAAGAGACCGTACACACTGTCCCAGAGCAGTGGGCAGCCTGCTGAGGTACCTGGGGACCAGTGAGGTGTTAGCCACGGATGTGGGCAGGGGAGAGCATTGTTCAACCACCCTCACCCACATTTTAACTAGGCCTACTAGTTGGGACTAGTAACAGTACCCCTGTACTAGTAATCCCTTAACTTCAAGTCCGAGACCAGTAGATGCTTTATGTCCAAGGCTATGGCCTATACAGTATATTTATGATGTGCAAATGATGTGCAAATGGGCTATGTAAATTGATGCTCACCTGTCCTCTGTCCAGACTTCTGAGAGGATGTCTTTTTGGAGAGGCATCTGTAAAACTGTTGACAGCACAGGTACTCTAAAAGCGGAAAGAGAATTAAGTTACACTTTTAAGACTGTATCCAAAAATGAATTCATTATTATTAGTATTATTATTAATATTATTATATAATAACCTATGATTATTGATGTATGACCACACAAAATTTGTTATGACTGCAGTCACCAGGTGTTCTGATGTTGTATCATAAGAATAAGCCAAGAATTTCTGAGTAGTTCAGAAACACCTACTAATGTAAATGCAGGGTTGGTTTAACCGCTCATGGGTCTCGAACCCACCATTCCATGAACTACAGGCCCAGGCTTCCAACTCAGTGGTGAGAAGCATTCTTAAGGCTAGGGGTGTGAGGATTTACCACGTAAGCCTACTGCCCTGGAGTCTGTTTCCCAAAAGCATTTGTTGGTTGCAATGCAATTTCCCATTGTCGGCTGGTTAACAACTATGCTTTTGGGGAAATGGACGCCAGGCTAGTGGCCATTTGTTACACCCCCCCCCTAAGCCCTCACTCCCATTCATGTCACAGAGGTTGATTCAACTGCTCACAAGTCTTGAACCCGCCACTCCATCAACTATAACACACCCATGGCATGGGAGATGAACACTCTAACCAAGGCTATTTGCCACCCGTTACATAAATCATTAGGCTATAAGAGGTTATGAGTACTTTATAGGCCTTTATGAATGTGTTTTAATGCTTTATAGATACAAATCTTTAATGAAAGCGTTGAGGAGATCAACATCTAAATGAATTTCTCTAGATAAAAGGGAATACCCACATTTACTGGGTCAAATTTTGACTGATAATCCCCAGTGCCTATTCTACCATAGACTGTAATTCTAACTGGGCATGGCAGGTTGTTTATTTTTCAACACAGCAACTTTTTTTGACAGATGAAGATAACTTGAATTATATTAATTAAAAAGTGCATAAACACACTCGCATGCTACTGCTCATAGGACAGAGTCAAACAATGCTCACATGCACACAAAAACAACACACACCACACACACATACTACACACACACACACACACACACACACACACACACATACAGTTGCCCACTGGGACATAGTTCAGTGTCCATCATACGGTATATTCTCCTCCCCCGACAGTGACTTCCCCCGTGCTGTGCAGTTATTATGTCCCTACCTGTTGATCCTTGAGATGCGTCTGGACTCTATCCCATGCCACTGTATCCCACCAGTATCTTACAAAGGGGAAGGTTACAAAAACACTAGACTCAGACCACTCAGCAGTCTACACCGCTATATACTGTAGGCACGCTACACTCTCAGTCACCAACATGACAGAGATTAGAGTCTCCACACCCAGTAGACTCCATGAGAGAGCTTACACACACACACACACACACACACACACACACACACACACACACACACACACTCACGGCTTACACACTGCTTCCCCACCTCCCTGCATAATAGGATTTAGCTCTTCTTTGGCCAGCATGCAGGTGCTGGTTTCTCCACTATGAGGTGGAAATGGGAGTGACCTTTCACCTCTGGGTGCAAAGTATTAATGACCATATGGGGCCATTCTAAACAAAGAACTGGTTATAGTAACAGAGAGTAGATAAGCTCTATGTGCTCCTCAATAGTCTTTTAGCAGTTGTATTGTAACATAAAATTTGATATAGTAACACAGTAGTAACACAGTGTAGAAAGCTCTGTGTGCACCTCTTTAGCAGTAGCATGGTAACTTTCAAATGGCTTTTAATATTACTAAACTGAGTGACATGGACAGAGTAATAGGATTTGATTATTTATATATATATATATATATATGGGCAATTCCAGCGTTATGGACGTGACATTTGTCATTATTGATGAACAAAAGGCCAGATAACCTCCGCAAACCTAGCAGTATTTCACAATTTTTTTTCATATTCTTCTGCAAACTCCATGGCTGAATACAGGCAAACAGAAAAAATTAATATCATGATTTGCATCACAATAATATGAGCCTTTCAATTTGCGTTATGGACGTGACGAAAAACGGACAAACTTTTGAGAGAGCGTAGTTTTTGCTGTGAAGTGTGTGAAATTTCTAGAGAAATGTAAATATTACTACATTCATACCAATCAGGACACCTCAGTAAAGACAGAGAAAGACTTAATTTCAAATGTAAATGTAAAAAAAGTTGGTTTTCATTGGGAGACATGGCGTTATGGATGTGACGTTATGGACGTGACGTCTGGAAAAACCCTCCAAAACGATACAAAACAATTGTGAACGGTGGATTTTAACCTGTAACAAAAGAAATAGTAATATAACAATGAAAAATAACTGATAGCATTGCAGCTTTGTGTGTGTTATCACCCACTTATGCCCATTATAAGCCCCTCCATAGACTTACATTATAGCTGAATAGGGTAAAAATTTTAACAAACAGATATCCTTTCGAAACTTGCTCAGTTGAATATTTACATCGAGACAATACTTTTTTGTATTGGAAGTTTTCTGAAAGAATTTATATGTCCATGTAGGTGAGACTTAAAGTTTTAAGGTGAGGTTTACTTTTTCGTGGAATTGCCCATATATATATGGGCAATTCCAGCGTTATGGACGTGACATTTTCGTGCATTATTGATGAACAAAAGGCCAGATAACCTCCGCAAACCTAGCAGTATTTCACAATTTTTTTTCATATTCTTCTGCAAACTCCATGGCTGAATACAGGCAAACAGAAAAAATTTATATCATGATTTGCATCATAAGAATATGAGCCTTTCAATTTGCGTTATGGACGTGACGAAAAACGGACAAACTTTTGAGAGAGCGTAGTTTTTGCTGTGAAGTGTGTGAAATTTCTAGAGAAATGTAAATATTACTACATTCATACCAAACAGGACACCTCAGTAAAGACAGAGAAAGACTTAATTTCAAATGTAAATGTAAAAAAAGTTGGTTTTCATTGGGAGACATGGCGTTATGGATGTGACGTTATGGACGTGACGTCTGGAAAAACCCTCCGAAACGATACAAAACAAATATATATATATATATATATATATATATATATATATTTATTCTTTATTATACTGACTGTGATGTGTGTTTGCCTTATGTGTCTTTGTGCCACTACCAAAGCAAATTTTCCATTTCATGTACAGTAAGTTTAATGGACAATAAAGAAGTCAAAGTCGATGTCATATGGGGCTCTCAGCAATCTTGCTTACAACGGGATTTAATGTTTGTTTTCATGTTCATTGGTCTCATTATATCTCTGTACAACTGTATAGACCTAGTAATCTCTACTAGCTACTCCATTTAAACCGCAGTCAATGACTTAAGGAAGACCAATCGTGCTTTAATCACAGTTTATTAGCTACAATGAATCAGGATCAGATAATGATTTCCTGGGAATGGATATAAGAATTGCAGCATGTATTACTTTTACCCAGTGGTTCTCAAACTTTTTCTGTCATTCCCCACTTTGGACGGCAGAGAGTTTTCACGCCCCACCTGGAAGTCTCGATTTGCGCACCATATCTCTGTGAGGAATACTTTGCGAGTACAGGAATTTTCATGTTACTAATTCAAGGCAAATTTCTCTAACCCCTTATCATAGCAACTAGCAAATAACACCATTGGAAAGCTCAATTTACTGTCATGTAGCTGTGAATTCGGGGGGCATGGTGCGACCGTTGATTGAACGCAAAGAGATGTCTCGCGCCCCACCTATCATGTGTCTGCACCCCACTAGTGGGGCCCGCCCCACAGTTTGAGAAACACTGCTTTTAAACATCCGCTTGAATTCTCTCTGCTTTTACCTCATAGTTTAAGTTTTGCTAAATCAATGTAAAACCGCACACACGGTAACAATATTAATATACTGATGAAAAAAAAAAGAAAACTAATCTGGTTGCTTTAAAATACCAAGAAAACTCAACAAAATGCACCTTAGTCAATTCTTACACATGAACGCGCAAAACCGAGTGTTAGGGCTAAAATCGAGGGGAAGTGGTAGTAATGGGACAGGGCATTAGTCTTTCACACCAGTGAACTTATAATTTATAACAATGTAGAGATGCATTAAATGCACGATTAGATTACACGAAAACAGAGCGATTTCTATGCTGTTTGCACAACAGTGGTGATTCTTAGTCATCTTACTGAGTTTGACTTTATGATAGTTTCAGTTTACTGTCATATAATTTGTTTGAGTCATTTGTCTGTTGTATGTGTGTCTTCTCTTATAGCCTATGTGTTTCAGTCCTCTTTCAAACACAAATTACAGACGCACACACACACACACACACACACACACACACACACACACACACACACACACACAGAGAGAGAGAGAGAGAGAGAGAGAGAGAGAGAGAGAGAGAGAGAGAGAGAGAGACTTGTAACTTACATATGCCAGGACATATAAGTTTTGCAGTTTCACATTGTGACCAGTGGATGTCACTGTGAGTCAAGCTAGAGGGGATCTATGTCTGAGGCTGAGCGTGGCCAGCAGAGCAGAAGAAGTGGCGATGTGAAACAGGAAGTTTCATACTGTAACTCTCCCAGTTAGAATACAGGACTGTACAAAGGGTCACCGAGAATACAGTTTACTCTGAAAATGTTGTGGTTTTGATTGCACAAGTGAAGATCATTCCTGTTATAGCCTATCTCTAAATGTTTCTCTATCCTGAATAGAGAATCTCTGTGTCTTTGAGAGTGTAAACTATGGATCAGTGCTACAATCAAACGTTCAGAGGGGTGTTGGTTGGAACACCTCACGATGGAAAGAGAAAGAGAGAGAGTTTGATCAGTTTCAAATTGCCCTTGATGCTTGGCTGCTGAATGAGAGGAAACGGCCATTGGAAGTAATAGCGTCCCCCATGATGTGAATCCAGATAGTGGGACTGTGTGTCTGTATTCATACCTCTCTCTGCTAGCTTAGCTTACCTGCCTGTGCTGGTCAGCATGCCTCTCTCTGCTAACTTACAGTAGCTGCCTGTGCTGGTCAGCATGCCTCTCTCTACTAACTTAGCTGCCTGTGCTCTCTACTAACTTAGCTGCCTTTGCTGGTCACCATGCCTCTCTCTGCTAACTTAGCTGCCTGTGCTGGTCAGCATGCCTCTCTCTACTAACTTAGCTGCCTGTGCTGGTCAGCATGCCTCTCTCTGCTAGCTTAGCTGCCTGTGCTCTCTACTAACTTAGCTGCCTGTGCTGGTCAGCATGCCTCTCTCTACTAACTTAGCTGCCTGTGCTGGTCAGCATGCCTCTCTCTGCTAACTTAGCTGCCTGTGCTGGTCAGCATGCCTCTCTCTACTAACTTAGCTGCCTGTGCTGGTCAGCATGCCTCTCTCTACTAACTTAGCTGCCTGTGCTGGTCAGCATGCCTCTCTCTACTAACTTAGCTGCCTGTGCTCTCTACTAACTTAGCTGCCTGTGCTGGTCAGCATGCCTCTCTCTGCTAGCTTAGCTGCCTGGCTGGGTGCAGCTGATGGATGAAAAGGGGCTCCAGACTAATGGTCCCGCTGGCATTTCTGTGAACCCCCCATCCATACACACACACACACACACACACACACACACACACACACACACACACACACAGGCATACACGTACTTACACACACACAAACACACACTCTTGGCACCTGTCCTAAGGAGGGCCACAGACCTCTGGGGGAGGAGTGTGTGTGTGTGTGTGTGTGTGTGTGTGTGTGTGTGTGTGTGTGTGTGTGTGTGTGTGGTGTGGGGGGGGGGGGGGTCATGGTGGTAGGCTGAGAGCAAGCCCTTAAAGTGACAGACACCCTTTCCTTGGGGGACAGTCTAAGTCGGGTGATCCCAACTTACTGTTAAGGGATGCTGGATGACCCCGTCTTAAAGTAAAGGGGACCAAATCCCCTTCTAATGAAACAGTAGGCCTAAATATTTTTGTAAATAGTAAATATGTGTTGGACTATACTGGTTTACTATGTTCTGTTAAGTAAGAAAATGTTCTGATCAAACGCTATGGCTAGCATTCCAACCGGCCAAAAGTCAATAACCTTGCACTGCAAACATCACTGGCTGCACAGCTGACTTAATGGGCCACAAAGTTGCTCATTTGGTGGTGGCTGTCTTTTAAGGATAACAGTTTGTGCCATTTCACACTTAACTTAAGAAACAGTGAACATTAAGTCTGACGTTGCTTCTGGGTCAGAAACAGGGCTTTGCCACGAATTGGTTCGCCACAAACCGAAACAGTATTTTACTGTAACGTCCCAGCGTAAAGTTGTTCCTGAATGTTCCTGAAAAAAATATTGTTCCTGAACCGGTTACATGTAATAACACTCCAGATCACTGTCGGACATAATAATATGTATGCTTTCAAATAGGCTACTAGTCACAATATTTAGCTTTTTCATAGCATAGACTTAAATTTAATGTTAGCTGAGAAAATAGGTGAAACTAATGTCTAAGACAAATACGTTTATTTTGCTATAATATAATAAATATTATTCACCTATAATAAAAGCATTGAGACTTTGGGACCGCATCTTTTGAGTGCCTGCTTGTGATATTGCTAAGCTTCCGTCTGCTCTCTCTATCCATACATTACTGTAAATGACAGGATGTGACCATGACCATTTTATTGAAGACACAGATTCTTTCAAGAGCGAAAAAGAACCGGAAAATTAACCGGTCACCATTATTTTTTATAATCATCAATGTTCTGGGAACATAAAAAATCATAACGTTTCTGCTTTTGTTTTTGTTCCAATCAAACTGGAAAAAAAATATCGGTTTTCGTCCCATGAACTGGTTCAAAGCCTTTATCAGAGGTGAGGGCCTTGGGCATCTCAGATAGAAAACTCATAAAGGACCTGTGTGTGTGTGTGTGTGTGTGTGTGTGTGTGTGTGTGTGTGTGTGTGTGTGTGTGTGTGTGTGTGTGTGTGTGTGTGTGTGTGTGTGTGTGAGAGAGAGAGAGACAGATTCTGTGTGTGTGTGTGTGAGAGAGAGAGAGATTATTTGTGTTTGTAACAGATAGTCAACAATGGATACAGTACAAACACACACACACTCTCTCTCTCACACACACACACACACACACACACACACACACACACACAGATGGGCAGGCTACCAGGACAGAGTGCAATGATTGCAGAGGGAAATGATGGTGTGGGCCTGACCTTAGAGCACTTAGACAGACGACAACTGAGGACATGAACCTTGCACACTGACAGTAAATCACACACACACACATGCGCGCCCACACACACACACACACACTGTTGCCCACGAGACAACAGATGAAAACATGCACGCAATAACTCAAGAATGAAAACACTGGTACATGCCCCTCTAAGACGATAGATGGGCATTCACATAGAACAAACGCACACACACACACACACACACACACACACACACACACACACACACACACACACACACACACACACACACACACAGGGCAGCCCTATCACAGGAAAAACAGACAATACTGGCGACAGAGGGGAATCTGGGTTAAAGATATCCACCCCTTCCAGAGGGAGGAGGTGAGGTGATGTTAGGAGAGTGAGAAGAAAAATAGAGGGAGGAAGAAAAAGAGAGAGAGAGGAAGAGACAGAAAGAGCCAGGGGTGAGTATGGGAGAAGGAATGAGAAAGAGGGAGAGAGGGAAAGAATGGAAAGATGAGTGAATATGACAGAGAAGGAGAGATAGGAAGAAAGAAAGAAAGAGGGATGAATAAGAAGTCATGAAAGAGGGAATAAGACGGTGATACAGAAGGAAAGAGAGGGAGCACAATCAAAGTAAAAGTCAGAAGGGGAGAGTGTGAGAGAGTGAGAACGAGAAAAAGCTAGGGAGAGGGAGAGAGAGTGAGTGAATTAGAGATAAGAAAGGAGGGAGAGAAAGTAAATGAGAAATAAGAAAAGAATGAGAGAGTGAGTGAGAGATAACACAGGAGGGAGAGAGGGAGTAAGTGAGAGATAAGAAAGGAGAGAGAGAGGGAGTGAATGAGAGATAAGAAAGAGAGAGAGGGCAAGTAAATGAAGATAAATTTACATTAAAGTAAGAGAGTGAAAAGATAGAGAATATGGGTGGGAGAGGGAGGGGTGAGAGGGATGTTTATACAGTAGCCTAGCTGCTGGGGGATCAGGACAATAGAAGGAGGTGTGTGTGTGTGTGTGTGTGTGTGTGTGTGTGTGTGTGTGTGTGTGTGTGTGTGTGTGTGTGTGTGTGTGTGTGTGTGTGTGTTTAATAAAATAAAGTAACAAGAGGAAAGGAGAGAATACCAGCCTTGCTGTTCTCTCAATCACACACACAAACGTGCACGCACGCACACGTGCACGCATTGTCACCACAATGGACGCTCAAAACAGGGGCATACCTGCTGTCTGTGTATCAATCTCAGGGGACCCTATCTTTGTGTGTGTGTGTGTGTGTGTGCGTGCACGTGATTACCTCAGCCGTCCTTGGGCCCTTGAGACATGGTGGAACACCCGAGTAGCATATGCTCCCCAGCCAGCCCATATGTCCACACAAACACACAGATAAGCTTGCTGAGACAGACACACAGGGCACAGATACACAAACATTCAAAAACACAAACACATATTCACACACACACACACACACACACACACACACGAGCACAGATAGAGACATACTCAAGCAAACAGGTTCAACACACACACTCATGTTAATACAGCTCACATGCTCAAACAAACTCAAACACACACACACACACACACACACACACACACACACACACAGCACTTGACCTGATTTGCCCTTTTTCTCTTGCTCTCTCTATCTCTCTAGCACTTTATCTTTCTTTCTTCTCTCTCCTCCCACTCTCTCTCTTTCTCAACCTTTGTTCATTCTCTTTTTCTCTCTCTGTATGTCCTTTCTCTTTCTGTATCTCCTTTTACTCTCTCTTACCCTCTCCCTTTCTTTCACCCCCACTGCCCATGTTTACTCTCTCTCTCTCTCTCTCTCTCTCTCTCTCTCTCTCTCTCTCTCTCTCTCTCTCTCTCTCTCTCTCTCTCTCATGTTTGGGGAGCTAAGTGTTTGGGTGTGTGTGCGTGCATGGAGCACTGCTGCTTTGGAGTCAGACAGCTGAGGAAAGACACAGGGCAGGCAGGCCTGTCACATACAGTAGACTGCAATCACTCAACTCTGTTTACCAGACACTCACTGCCGCTCAGCCCCCCCCCCCCCGCTCCCCCGCAACACTGAGCAGAGCAGAGCAGAGCAGACAGGGCCCGTGGCCAGCAGAAGGCCTCTGTTCCATGCCTACACACATTTCAAGGAATATTCCGGAATATGTCAACCCATGACCTTGTTGTTCCAGGTCACCAAGTGTAAGAAAGAATGAGAGGATTTGGTACGACATAGAAGAACAAATATTGAACAGTGACTGAATGTAGACTGTGAAAGCCAGACACTTAGCCTGGAGGTGTCCTTCCTTATATATACAGTACAGACCAATAGTTTGGACACACCCCCTCATTCAATACGATTCATTTATTTCCAGGACAATTTATATTGTAGATTCTCACTAAAGGCATCAAAATTATGAATGAACACATATGAAATTATGTGTTTAACAAAAAAGTGTGAGATTATGACAAACTTTTAGACCAGAACCCAATCAAGATGGTTTGGGGTGAGCTGGACCGCAGAGTGAAGGCAAAAGAGCCGACAAGTTTATAGCACCTCTGGGAATGAATAACTCTTCAAGGCAGTTGGAAAACCATTTCAGGTGACTACCTCTTGAAGCTCATCCAAAAAATAAAAAGAGGACAAAGCAGTTATCAAAACAAAAAAGGATACTTCGATGAAACAAGAATATAAAACATTTTTTTCAGTTATCTCTCACTTTTTTAAATTAAGTACATAATGCCACGTGTTCATTCATAGGTTTGTTTGTTTTGTAGATTGTCACTGAAGGCAACAGTCATGAATATAAAGTAAATAATTTAATGGGAAAGTGTGTCCAAACTTTTGGTCTGTACTGTATATGGAATTATAGGATGGACAGGGCGGGGGTGTTGTGGAGCATTGTGTTGTGGAGTTCTTTTATTCGTCTCCATTTTGTCTTTGAACTCTGTTAATCAGGGCACCTAAGTGACTGTTACTTCTTACTTCTATGAATGACCTTGGTGTAAATTTCAAGACCTATAAATTCATCTACCTGCACAACAGAAGTGAAATGTACACAACAATAACATGCTGCCAATATAAAATTGCTTTTTATGTGCCTCTAATTCTGCCTATATGTCTGAAGCCCTGATTATGCATTTGAAGCAAACCCAGAGACTTTTTGTATGTCACTTTGGATAAAAGCATCTCCTAAATGAATACTGTAAATGTAAATGTGCTTGTCAAGGTGGTCCTGAGCATAGAAGCTATTTGGAATCCTGTTTAATGGTGGTTGAACTGAAGGTACTGTACTGTATGTCGAAGCAGATTTTACTATGCAAAGCATTTTGGAAATATCATCAACTTGACTAGCCTCATGACTTCATTTTCCCAGGATGTTCAACGTTTTCTGTACTGACCTCATTCATGTGGAACTCCCATTTAATTGTGACCTCACTCCCACTGACCAAACTCTCCCTCCCTTGCCCAAAATACATCGTCAGCTCACAGACATCCCAACTGGGTGTAGAGAGCTACTAATGTACAAAGAAGTTAAACACATTTATATGATATATGGTCTGGTTACAAAAGTTAATACTGCGGGTCAGGCATTGCCTGCCAGAAGACCGTTTTACTATAATAACATAAGCAAAAACAATGCTTGAACATTCCTGAACTACTTCCGCTATTAAAAAAATGAATAAATGGAAAGTTAAAACAGAACCGCTATGAGGCTATTATTCTACTGAAACTGTTTATTCACAAACAAATGCTTCAGACTGAATTTTGGAGTTAAAAGGAGTGACTAGACCTAAAGTGTTCTGTAAAATGATTAGTGAATTTGAGGCAAATACACTGAGGTGTTTGAAAGAGGTCTTCTATTTGTGCCACTGGGCTATGTGTCATCATCATACCATGTACTGTACAGACTGAAAGGTTTGCCAGGAACTTTTACAGTACAACCCTTCTCCTACTTTCTAAACCTGAAAAACAGGCCTACATGTAGGTCAAAACCTGTTTGTTTCTAAATACACACCCTAGAGAGAGAGAGAGAGAGAGAGAGAGAGAGAGAGAGAGAATGGTGGAATATCTTATATTTTAAAGTTTATTATTGTATCACGTAAGCCATAGAATTTAGACCCATGCAGCACTCATTTTAATCCTTATCTTAATCAGTAGTAGCCTGGCAAACCAGACTATAACATATAATGTATAGTCTGGCCACGATGGATAGATCCTATGAGCGTAATCTTTCAAACTGCCTCTGCCTGCATAGCGTATCGCTAGGACCAGAGCCATAGAAAACGCATTGTATGGCCCTAGCTACAAACAGGCCGATTCAAACAACAAGTTTGAATAAGTACTAGAGTTATCCGGAGTGAATCAACACGTAGCCCTACTGTTTTATAGTGCCAAGCGCTATTGATAGCCACCGTGTAGCGAAGGGAGAGAACAGTGACTCCACTCGGTCTTGAACCCGGGTCTTCGGGGTGCTAAACGTGCAACTTCACCGCTACGCCAAAGAGCCAGGCTCGTTGGTGTGGCAGTCAGAGCGCATACTCAACTAGTGACGGTACTCCGTCACACTGCCTTCCCCTTCAGGAAGCGCACCCATGTGCTTCATGCATCACAGCGTCACTCACGCATTTACCAGCCGTACTTCTCCCATCCCAGGGCGACCCACACACTGGTGTTTCACCCATCGCTGGGGTCCCTCACACCGGGGTCAAACCTATCCTGGAGGTCCCTCATATGGCTCACACACTGGGTGCTAACAGAATGGGGTGTATCAAAACGAAAGCAAATCGATTAGATTTCGTTTTTTAAATGCCTCATTCAGTTAGTGTTAGCTGCCTTTTCGCAAAAAACTAGCAACAAATGCTACCCATCTTAACAGATGCAGCCCACAACTACTGATGGAACAGGTAATAGGCCTAATTGTTGATGTAGCTACTCTAGCTACTGTATAGCCCATAGCCTATCTGCCTAAGCTAACGTCTAACTTTTATTGCTGATAGAAGTCATGTGAGCTCAGGAAGTTTACATGCAAATTTCTAGCTGATGTAACATACCAGTAATGCCTGGCGAGACGAGTGAAATAAGTTGGATTCTCTTTCCGTCCTGAGCATTCACTTCTCTTATTTCTTCGTCAGCGTATTCTGGCATGTAAAGTCTGGTTTGTTGAAGAAAAAAATTCCTCATCATCGTCTACAAAATTATATTCAAAACATTGCATGTAACATTGCTCTCTGCCTCTGTAGCAATGACAGCGGCAGATTAATAAACCTGTTGCTTCACTAGCTAATATCTGTCCGCCGCTGCTGGCTACAGGCAACTAATGTTAGGCTACTACGCTGCTTCCCAGATACTAATAGCCTACAGTGCAATACAAGGGTTGTTTTATTTGTAACATTACTCTATCAACACATTCATTTACCGGTACCTCAATAGTCTGGCATTATAGTTTATTTGCTTTGGGTGTACTGTGGAGAGCGTAAGACTTTTTTATTGGCTCGCTAACGGAAAAAGTTGCTAGTGCTAGTTTAGCGCCAGCAGGCTTGGCAGCTAGAAGGACTAGATGAAAAGTAACCTGGCTATCGCTAAACTAAATACAAGTGATATTTAGTCTGGAGACCCATCTACACATTTTCTTATAGCTGAAGCATCATTTATGATTGTCCAGTGCTGTTTCCTGGGTGTTACGAGTGTCTATCATAGCATCTGTACGTAGCTTAGAGCCATCAGGTGACCATTCTAGTCCCTTTTTGTTCTGTGATTGGATACCTGCAGTGGGGGAGAAAATCGGGCATGGTCACCATGTTGCTTTGCAGAGTGCAATGAAATGGAGGTATTGTGTTGACAACGCTCTCCACTGATAGATACCATTCAGGCATACTTGGAAATGAACCCCCTGCCCGCCCTTTTAAAAAGGAACGTTATCATGATCAATTGTCCTATCCCGAAAGGCAATGGGGAGCTAATGTTATGTTATGTTGATGTTTTGCTTGAAATACTACTTATATTTGCTCAAAGACTAGCAATATAGAAAACAATAAACATTCTAGACTAGTACAGAAAGACAGAGTGAGTGACTAAAGACGGGTGTGAGGGGAGGAGAACTAGAAACGAGGGAGGGAGTGACAGAGGGACAAAGAGAGGTGTGAAAATGAGAGAGAGAGAGGGAGAGAGAGAGAGAGAGGGAGTGAGAGAACATCTTTTGCCAACTGGCGCCAGGAAGGCGATTAAGCTCCTCAATCCTCAGTGCAGTCGCACACTTTACAGTGCAGCCCAGCCGACAACAACAAACACCCCCCACCCCCATCCCTCTTTAGTGTAGAGACTCATTAAGTATCATTAGGCTCGCGGGCCCCAGCTGTATGGGATGGGGATGGTGTGTGTGTGTGTGTGTGTGTGTGTCGGGTAGGGGGGTGGTGAGGGGGTGGGAGGCACGTCTGGACACTGGGCACATTAATCCTGGCTCAGCTACTAACCTCCTGGTGTGTCGCATAGTATAGTAGTATACATCTTTTGATCCCGTAGCATAGTGTTGTACTATATCTAGTCTTTTGATCCCATAAGGGACATTTGGTGTCTGCATTTATGGTGCCTTCACATGCTCTCGTAAATTAGTAATATACCTAATCATTTGAGCCCATAAAGTGCACATTTGGTATACTGCATTTATGTCGTACTTTCACATGCTCGTAAAGCTGGTAGACATTTTTGATGCACGAGTTGACGAGATGAGATGAACTTTGACCTTTCGACATGGTGGAAGTGTTGTGAATAGTGCAAATTGCATTATTAAACATCCTCTACTGCTATTAGTTGGTTAATTTGTATCCTACAAAGTGTTGTGGCCTACACAATTGTAATAACATCGCCATTTATACTTTTAAAACACTGTTATAATTTGGTTTTATGAAGCAGACACAAGCTGTCAGACATTGTAGCCTCCTGTAGGCAAGTACAATGGTGTGGTCTGTGCTCGAATGCAATTTTCTCACATTAATTTAGGTATTTGCCATGTTTCGCTTAACTACTAGAACAAAAGCACTTGAACACAATGCACTCATAATTTCCACTTCACAAGTGGAAAGAATCATCTTTCCCATACCACGTGAAGGCAGCATTGTAATATCCTCAATAGAAGGAGATGGAGGGGATGGTTCAGTAGATGTGATATCCTGCATTCTGGTGGATTTTAGTCTGGCTTGCGCAACCATGTTCAAAAATGAACTGTGGTCTGGCAAAGCTAGCATTGCCTGGGATTAATCTAAACGTCTATCAAATGCTTTCAAACCTCTATCAATGTTATGGGACAGAGCTGGACAGAGTCATCGTAAGCTCGCCTCCTTCAGCCTGCTCGCTTTTCATTAGGTCCTGATTGAGAGTTGAGAAAATTGCCTCCTTGGCCATACTGACTTAGCCTGATTGCCATCGACTTTCAAAGCTCTGCAAGACTTTGGTCTGACCAAGAGCCCGTATAACAAACATTTCTCAAAGCGCATGGTTGACCCGCCTCCCTGAAATGCCTCGGTTTGCTACTGGTCGATGTTAGAAAATGCTGTGCCGAAGCAAAACCAATCACACCACTCTTTCCTCTGACGTATCGTATGTGACGCAAAGGGAACTGCTTGAACAGGACTGAAAGCCGTTGGAGCTGCTCAAAGTTGATTGGTTCCCGACCAATATCTAAATATCCATTAGTACTTCCCGACCAAGGGAACCAATCAAACCCTTGGTCGGGAACCAAGTCCAGGAGGACTGAACAAAATGTGTTGAAAACTGTCTACACTGATAGATATCATTTGGGATTACTTGGAAATTAGGTCCTGTGTCCAAAATTGTGAAACTCCCTTTAAGTGAATAACATTTGAAGAGTTCAGATGCAAAACTCCCTAAACACCATTTTTGTGAAAACTGAGTTAATGATATTGTGTGAATCCTGTATAAATCTAGAATATGTAAATGAAATGTTTTAGTGAAAAAAATAAAACAAAACCTGCTCCCTGCCGTGTCTAAAATATCTGTTTACAATCAAAACACTGTAAACACCTGATAAAAAATTGCCTTTTTCTCAAAAAGTGGTCAAGTGGAGTTAGGGGGTTTTGCATCTGAACTCTTCATTTATTATTGACCGAAATACAGCAAATAAACATCCAGTTTCAAACTGACGCAAAATATTTGACAGTGAAAAAGTAAAAATGGGCCTCAACAGCTTTGGTAAGCTTTGCTTCATGTACTGTACACATTCAATAAGCCTATACACCGTTCAGTAATCTAGCTCTCTCATTGTCTTGTCAGGTACAGTAACTGATATTCACTTTCTTTTCATTGTGGAAAGCTTTGCGTGTGATATAGAATGTCAGCCTTTCTTTTCACTCATGTGCTGGCCTGTAATGTTTGGTGTGTGTGTGTGTGTGTGTGTGTGTGTGTGTGTGTGTGTGTGTGCGTTGTGTGTATGTACGAGTTAGAGTGTGTGTGTGTGTGTGTGTGTGTGTGTGTGTGTGTGTGTGTGTGTGTGTGTGTGTGTGTGTGTGTGTTTCTACTGTACATGTGTGTGGCTTTGGGTGTGTGTGAGAGTGATCTAGAAGAGGCTTGCCTACTCGTATGGCGACTATTTTGAGGCATGCCCGGAATGACTCAGATGAACTCACTGAACTGCCTCAAAGATAAACATCATCATCTCCCCTATAGAATCCCCACAGACCACACAACAACCAGCTGCCACATAGGCCAGGAACAACACACCAACTAGAAATTAGAGCCAATGAACCAAACCAATGAACCACCGCCAACTTATAGGAATGAGACAAGCCATAACCTCACTACATTGCACACTTTTCATCCAATCACAGCCTGCAGCGGTGAGATTAACAGCACACCACTGTAGTGCCCTGCAGGAGAGATATGGGCAAAAGCATCTCTAGCATACAATAATACACACACAGACACACACGCATACAGATCCAATGAGTCTTCATCAAGCGGCTCTGCCCGCATTGGCCAAGGCAGTGCTGCTTATACTGTAATATCAGATCAACTTTCCAGTGTGTTGTCATTCCCTCTCCAAATATCCATTAGTACTTCTCGTGTCAGATCTAACTGATCACACACACAAACACACACACACACACACACACACAGAGAAACACACACACACATAGATGCAAACATTCACATATGCTTCTCCCCGCCCACACACACACACACACACACACACACACACACACACACACACACACACACACACACACCAGTGTACAGTAAAACAGGGAGATGTGTGGGAGTGCAAGAGAGAGTGGTGTGCTGGATGTTTTGTTTTACACTCTGCAAATATGTGAGATAAACAGAGAGGGAGATAGACAGGTAGTTACAGAGAGGCAAAGGGAGGGCTTTGTGTGTGTGTGTGTGTGTGTGTGTGTGTGTGTGTGTGTGTGTGTGTGTGTGTGTGTGTGTGTGTGTGTGGTACGGTGGAGGAGGAACAGAGAGAGCAAAATAAAGGTTTTGTGTGTCCCTCAGTCAATGTGTGTGTGTGTTTGCGAGCCTGTGTGGAAGAAAGAGAGAGAGCAAGAGAAAGAGAGAGAGAATGTGTGTGTGTGTGTGTGTGTGTGTGTGAGAGAGAGAGAGAGAGAGAGAGAGAGAGAGAGAGAGAGAGGATATCTGAGGCACTGGGCTGGGTCTCTCCACCCCTAAACCCGCCCACATGGTGGAGTGACACAGTGACTCCGGGACGTTGTCCTGATCTGACCCTCTGCACGCACGCACACACACACACACACACACACACACACACACACACACACACTCACACTAATGCACACATACACACATGGCTGGGCAAACAAGCAACAGGTGGCAGTGCAGAAGGGGGGTGAAGGCGGTGCAAGAGAAGGAGAGAAGAGGACGGCTATCGCTGGGCTACTGTCCCAGGCTTTACACTGACCAAAGTATACAGTCAAACACACCCAAACACACACACACACACACACACACACACACACACACACACACACACACACACACACTCAAATACACATAAATGCACTGACATGCACATACATACACAATCAAACATACTTACAAACTTGTGCACAAACATGTTTCTCTCTTATGATGAATATACTCTTCAGGGTTACTACAAAATCTGCTACTGTCGTCACTTTCATGCTTATGACTTGTTTCGTGTTCAACTGAGGTGGAATTTCTGTTCAGTGTGTGTGTGTGTGTGTGTGTGTGTGTCTGCGGTAGGGATAACCAGGAAGTATACCTTCATCTGTCTGTGTGAAAAAAGGAAAAAAGAACTTTAGCTTTAGCTCTCTCTCTCTCTCTCTCTCTCTCTCTCTCTCTCTCTCTCTCTCTCTCTCTCTCTCTCTCTCTCTCGGACACACACACACACACAGAGAGAGAGAGGGGGGGGATGGGGAATATACAGATAGAGAGAAAAGCACTGAGAAAGTAAAAACATTTCTCTCAACTTTGTTGTGCCTTTGTAGAGGAGTGTATTCAAGAGTGAGTCCCTATGTGTGGCAGCAAGAGAGAGAAAACCCTGCCTCCCCGAGTGTGTGTGTGTGTGTGTGTGTGTGTGTGTGTGTGTGTGTGTGTGTGTGTGTGTGTGTGTGTGTGTGTGTGTGTCTCTCAGCTGCTGGCTGGAGCATGCGGAGTTCATCCCTGGACTGGCACCGTTACAAGCCGAGTGTGACCGTGGGCACTACCCCCTCTGTACCTCCTCAGATCCACAGACAGAACGAGAGAGGGAGGGAGAGACCGAGAGAGAGAGAGAGAAAGAAAGAAAGAGGGGGGACGTGCCCAGAGTGCTCTAGCAACAGACTGCTCTCTTCTTGAACCGCTGCCAATAGAGGCTGGCCTAAACCCGCACAGCTGAAAGTTTTACAAGCTTGCCGCTCTCTAGCAGGAAGACACATACACACACACACACACACACACATAGATTTGTGAAGAGAGATCGCCACAGCTCTTCTCTTTTGGACTGTCTTCTTTCTCTTTTTCTTTCTTTCTTTTTTTTTGCCTTTCCCTTTTTCTTTCTCACTGTGTGTAGCCTCGGGAAGACGCTGTCTCTTCCTCTTTTTTTCTTTTTTCTCTCTCTACGTGCAATCGCGGATACAAAGTTGATTTTTTTTTTTTTTTTTTTTTGGAACAGCCTTGAGGATCGCGGTTTGTCTCTCTCTTTTTCTCTCCTCTTGTTTGCAGATGGATACATTGCTCCTGGAGAGAAATAAATTAGCAGATAACAGAGTTTGGGGGAGTGTGTATGAATGTGTGTGTGTGTGTAAGGGAGGCGCTGGTGTGTGTGTGTGTGTGTGAGAGAGAGAGAGAGAGAGAGAGAGAGAGAGAGAGAGAGAGAGAGTGACGTCACACGGAGTGCTGCCCAAGACAGTGCCTGAAAAAAGGCAGGCAGAGAGGACAAGGCTGCAGCTCTGCTCTCCAACTCCGCTCTAGCAGGACTGTCACCCGCTGACCACGCTGCCTGATTCAACCACCCCAACCATCCAACATTTTTCACCGTTTTTTTTTTTTTTTCCTCTCGTCAGGATAACGCCGGATTACTCTTCCCATTTTGTTTTGCCCTCTCTCACTCAGTCTCTCTCTCTCTCTCTCTCTCTCTCTCTCTCTCTCTCTCTCTCTCTCTCTCTCTTGGAGGGAAGCCTAGTGAGAGTGCACGAGAGTGCCCCTCTCTCTCTCTCTCTCTTTTCCCAACCGGATTTATCAGAGCCATCTCTCATCAGCGAGAATCCACAAGTTCAACTTGTGGACACCTCCCACCTCCCCTACTCTCCTCCCCTCCCCTCCTGTTCAGACCCAACTTTTTTCTCTGGCTTCTTCTGCTTTTTTTTCCTCCAAAATGAAATGACTTAAGTTTGAACTCGATTCACTCCAAGCCGAGCCCTCGTGGTGGTGGTGGAGAAGGAGGAGTGGCGCTCTCTCTGCTCTGGTCTTCACCTGCTCTGTGCGTATACAGGAACGGTGAAGTGGCCCACACTGTGCCTGTTCAAAAGCTATTTACACTTAACTCTTTACAGTCTTTTTTTTTTTTGTACTTGCTTTTTTTCGTAGATTTTCTTGTTTCTGTTTTTTTTTTTGTTTTGTTTTGTTTTGTTTTGTTGTTCTTTTGGGAAAGAAATCCAGCTGGTTTGCTGGCTGAGACCAAACGGCCTACAGTATTTAGTGTCATCAGCTGGGGGGCGAGAAGGGAAAGCCAAAGAGGGGAGACAACAAACCCAGCCCTACGCCAGCGCGGGCGAACAGGCAAGCGGGCAGGCGGGCGGGCGAGCAGGCAGCTGGTGAAACAGCTAAAGGAGACAGGAGGGAGTGCGAGAAGCAGCCAGTGAGTGAGTGGGGAGTCCAGGGCTGGAGCTGCGTCAGGCATGAAGCACCTGGGAGACTTGCCAGCTTCTGACAAAAGCCTCCGCCACACGCTCCTCTCCTCTCCTCTCCTCTCCTCTCCTCTCCTCTCCTCGTTCAGAGACACCGCCACCAAGCCCTCGCTCCTGGATGCCTCTCAAATCCTCCACATTGTCGCGAGGGGGATCGCAGCCTTGGTCAGCTTATACGAGAGATGTAGGACATTTGGGTGAGTATTTGGTTTTTCTTTCAATTTTGTTTTCGGGTTCGTGTTTTTTTTTTCTGTTGTTTCTTGCTCATGCTTGTCTTTGCGCTTTGTTGTTGTGTTTTGTTTTCCTTTTTCCTGTCTCTGTGCTTGTCTGCTTGTGGCTTTTTTTCTCTCCCCTGCTCAAGGGTGTGTAGTGTCACGCGCGCCATGTGTTGTTTTGTGTGTGTGTGTGTGTGTATGTACTTATGTGTGTGTGAGAAAACGTCTCTTACGTTTTGGAGGGAATCTGCCTTTGCCCCGCAGGCCTGAAAGGGGTGAGCGAGTTGAAGCCACCCCATCTACCTCGGTAGCCATATACAGCAAACCAAGCTAAAGCACTATACTATACTATACTATACAAGCTGTCGGGCCGCTTGGTGTGCCACTATGAAAAAGACACTGGATTGCACACTCTCTTCAACAGTCTGCTCTCTTCAGCTTAGCTAGTCCCACACACACTCTGTCCTCTCCCCTTATCTCTGTCCTGGCGTCCACTCGCTCATTCGTCCGTCTACTCGCTCGTTTTCTCAGCCCTTCTCTTTGTTTTGGCGGCAGGGCCGATCTGGGTTGGGACGGCGGGTGGGTGGGGGGGCATGGCCAAACCTGTGGGCAGGGGCGGTTAGGGTGGGGGGTCGATGCCAACTCATGCCCTCTTCTCTGCTGGGCTAGTTTCCCAGCGTACCTCTCTCTCTGTCTCTCTCTTTTGTCCCGCCAGCCGACAGTCAACCCAACGTGGAAACGGACGCGCCTCTCCTCCTTTTTTTTTCTCCCTGCTCCCCCCTTTTTTTCTCTCTTTTCCTCTCACCAGCTTTTTTCGCCATTGCCGCCTGTCCATTCCCCTCTGCTCCTCGAGGCTTCGCGCTCGCCGTTCGGCCTTGTAGTCGACGCCCGCCAGGTATTTAGACATTTTATCTCTGGCTTAACCTCACCGTTGTTACTTTAACATATTATTTAATGTCATTCTTTGCTTTCTACTCCTCTGTCTTTCATTCGTCTTGTGCTAGCCTTCCTCATGGCTCCGCTCTTCCTCATCCTCCTCTTCATCTTGTACACGTGTCTGACCAATCCGCCGCCATTTCTCCCTTACTTGATACTGCTACTGTATATATCAGATCCGCACCGCTTTATCGAGACATTTTCCAAATGCGCAGAACCTCACCGAGGTACACAGTTGAAGTGGCAGAGTTGGGTGTCAGAGTAAGGACGGAGATGGACTAGTCGCCCTGACAGTGCTAGGTGTGTGGAGAGTCCTGCTCTACAGACTCCTGAGAGTGTATGCAGAAGGGCGTGCAGGTCATGAAGTCGAGAGGGCTATACAGTATAGCGTGTGGCTCTGGTGGCCCCCCGGCCCACATACAAAAGCTAATCCACCTCATAAACAACTATGTTTTAATGTAAAGAGGCAAAGAGGGACTAGGATGTCCTCTCCCAAGGCCCCGAAAAACAAATATTTACATAAACGGCAAAGTCATTTTCCACTAAGCTTAACTTTCAGATAAGAAATGCATCGACTACACACCCAAAGCGCATTGTGTTTTGGCCCACTCTTTTGTAGTTATTATTTTGTATAGTTCAGTAGACTGTTAATCAATTTATCATAAGAAGAAGAATATTATTGGCCTCCTTGTGCTGAAAATAATTACCATTCCTATGTTGACTTTCACACTGTACCATACTGTATAAATGGGCTGATATTTGAAACACTTACTTAACTTAAACCGCATTCCGAATCTCTCGGACATCGGTTCAGAAATGAACAGTGATTTATTTTTTTCCGAAAACACGCAACCATAGCCTACAAGTTGTACTTTTGATAAGACGATAAAATTAATATTCCGATGACAAAATAAGCTATTTTAAGACTTTACCACGCTGCTATATAAATACAAGTTAACATGTTTGTTAAAATGAATCAGTCTTTTTGAGTGATACGAACACACTGTATATGGACATGTCTTGGAACCAGTTTAAACCAGATCGGACTGATTCTGACTACATGTATGTCCTGTGAGCGCGACCTCCATATCGGGATCGGTTTCAAAAAGATAGAATCACCTCTCAGAATTCTGCCGTAAACATAAACTAAACTACACCAATCAAACATTATTAGAATGGTTTGTGATAAAAGCAGTGACGCTTTTTTTTCGCCATTTTGTCTCATGATTACACTACTACACCTCACAATATGATGGTATGTATGAAGAACACCTTTGCTTCGCAAGTTTTTAGGTTACAATCTATGGCATGCGACAGGCATTTCTAGAGACATTTTTGAACAATATATCACAAATCTAAATCAAAACAGGAAATGTCTAAGCTGTTTTTATGTATGTTTTTCATAGTTAAAGCAGTCCATGGGGGAGGGCACTAATCTTATGTAGAAGAGAGCCAAGAGAGGAGAGAGGAGTTTCTAACGGAGGGCGGGGTGACAGAGCAAAAATGAGCCTGCTTCCTCCTCCCCTCTTCTCCTCAGTTGAACCCGTCACGTTACTAAATATTTTTCTCCGGCACGCCATTCCTGCTTCCTGCTATTTTCGTAACCCCCCACCCCCTCCCCTCCTCCTCCTCCTCCTCCTCCCCCTCCCCCCCATGCCGTTGTGGTTACCAGGAACAAAGCCTGTGTGCTTTTATCAGGAAATATGGGTGCCTAAGCACTCTGAATGGATTACAGTCAGGGCCAGACACAGATAGCCACCAGAAGATAAACACTCCTTACAGCCTTATTGATGAATCAGAAACAATACAGGAGAGATGCTCGAATCTCTTTAACCTGGAGCTTGGTTTAAATACTCTTGGACATGATCATCGTTTTTTTTACAAAACAAAAACCTTAAAAGGATTAAGTGACTACTGCAGGGTCAGAGACCAAATTACAGATATATTTTGTTCAAATATTGTCAATGGTTTATTAGGAGATATTATTCATTTATCATATTGATTTTCTCTGTGTAAATTTTATTATAGTAATATCATTATTATCCCATGGCGATAAGTCGTTAAATACTCGCCTGCTGAACAACAGGACCGGAATGTTACAAAGAATTAACTTTGAATGAACCTTTAAATTTAGACAACGCTCCAGTTTCTGTGCTCCAGCCTCTTGTGTGTCCATTATCTCCATGTGTCGGTAGTCTGATACAGTATGTGCTTGTACTCAGTGTGCCTGCATAGGCACAGATAGACCTGATTGTGGGATTACTGAGTGCTTACTGTACTGTATGTGCCCAAACTTAATGTCAGCTTCAGAATTATGCTCTTGATCTGGGAGAATGTTAGGCCCTCCATGCAACAAGTTAAAAAAAAAAAAGAAAAAAAAAAGCTATTTATTCATGTTTATTTATCTATTCATTTATTTTTGCGTCAGTTCACAGGGTCATCTGATGTTATGAAGTGAGCAAGAAATAAAAAACAAACAAATAGAGGGTGAAGGAGACGGGAGAGAGAGAGAGAGAGAGAGAGAGAGAGAGAGAGAGAGAGAGAGAGAGAGAGAGAGAGAGAGAGAGATGCCACTAAGTGTGTGATCACAAAACAAGCTGGCCTGATAGGTACGCCCAACTCTTTCTGGCCCTGATCTGGCATGGGTCCATTCCCAAGTCGCCGTTATCAGAATGGCCTTCAGCAGACCTTACACACCCCAAGACCAAGTCATGCAAGGTCAACCCAGGGCAAACTTCCTGTTTAGTTTTGCTATTTTAGCATACAGGGTGCACTCCCTCAACTCTGTACGAGTGGGAGAGAGAGAGAGAGAGAGAGAGAGAGAGAGAGAGAGAGAGAGAGAGAGAACAAGGCCATTAAAATGCCTATATTTAGTATTGTATATGCAGAATGCAGGTTTATTTGATATATGCTATACATCCAGTGATCACAGACAGGAAAAGGTAGCTGATGTGGTAGCTATTGAATGCACTGTAAATGAAGGGTGCACCCATTAATAGTAATCACTTTGGAAAAATCTATTTATACATGTTTACTATAGTACTGCAGTAAATGCTTCATAATGTGTTTGGAAATGTCTTATTTGTGGCATATATTCTATTGGTAGAAATTATGGCAGTGAAGATTCATTAGGAGACTTTATTATGGCATTACATTAATACTGAGGGCAGGATAAAACCACATAAAACATAACAGAAACAGACAGAACAACTGAACAACTTGAAGGTTAAGGTACAGAGAGAGAGAGAGAGAGAGAGAGAGAGAGAGAGAGAGAGAGAGAGAGAAGCATACAAGCACACACAAACACTCTCTCACACACACACACACACACACACACACACACACACACACACACACACACACACTCTCACACACACACACACACACACACATACAAGCATACAAGTCCCGCGCAGGAAGTAGCCATGCAGGGCTGTGGAGGCCCAAAGTAGGTGATGAGGAACACGGCACAGAGGGCACCGCAGCGGATGCCTCACAGATGGCAAAAGCACACTCCATGCCAAACCTCCTGAGTGCTATGCCAAAACCCCTCCACCACACACAGGAAGCACTCCTGCGCTCCTTACGGCACGCCTCAGCTAGGCTCAGGGATAGCTAGCTAATCCAGTGCAATGAGAAATAGAGAACATTACACTGTCTGCCAATAGCTTCACTTAAGCCTCCATTTATTGTTTCAGTGCTAACGGGCTAAATAGCATCACCTCAGCCTACCATTGATTAGGCCTACATGCTAACAGACTATATAGCAGTGAGATGATTCTCACATGAACTCATCCTCTGCACCACAGCACCCTCTTTCCCTTGAGTCAAAGCTTCACAGGCCAGGTTGCAGTGAAAGGATCATGTATGACTGTAATTCATGCCAAGCAACCACCTCTAGCTCCCCAGAGATTTTGCATTAGCCACAGAGGGCTAATCATAACATTACTCGCCGGCATTACTGTACGTGTTACAGCTCGCTGCTTCATACTTATTACTGACTTGAATGAAAGACTAAATGTAATTATTATAATTTATAACTTAATAATAATATACGATAATCTGACAATGTTCAACAATGTCCACTGCATCTGCCCTTTTAGCATCTAAAATTTAAATTGCTCACAAACCTTCAGCGAGGTCTATGCACAGTTTCAGTGAGCATATATTGAGTTTCTTTGACCTCACAACCAAAATATTGATCTGTGTCATAGACTTTTTATTTAGCTCATAATATGCCAAGTAAAGCATACCTTTAAGAGGTTAGAGTAAAAAGATTTTTACCCGATGAAGGTGTTGAAGGTCCAATATACCTGGTCCACATACCAATATTCTAAAAGCATTGTAGTAAAGTGAACATTCTATTGTTGAAATGGATAGAATTTTTCTCTTTATCTGAAAAGGTTAATAACACTTAAATCATATCTAAATTCACTTTCTTTCAAATAATGCACATCTGAAGCCCACAAATTGGGAAGTCCCAAAGTAAGTGGTTTTACATTTTGATGCATGAATATTCTAAAAACTTCTATCTATTCGGGACTTCTCAATTTGTGAGCTTCCCATGTGCATTATTTGAAAGAAAGTGAATTTAGACATGTTTTAAATGTTATTACCCATTTTTTTCAAGTCAGAAAAATGGATAAATCCAATGCATTTCAATGATAGAATGTTCAGTTTACTCCCATGGAATGTGGGAATGTTCAGGTGTGAAATAAGCCCAGAGGATACGGATGAGGCCACAGGCTAGACAGATCAGAGGCTTAAGCTGTGCTTAGTTCAGGAAGATGAACACTCAGGTAACACCAACAGGATGTGTAAAAAGTGCTGTTTGAATAACCATTTAGGACACACCTGTTGTTACAGTCACTTTGCATCAGATTTAAAGGATGCTGTGAAACTGATTAGTGATGACGACACACACTCAAAATGTGGAGAGAACACACACACTCACACAGAAGCACACACACACACACACACACACACACACACACACACACACACCTTCTTTGGTAACTGGAGTGTGTCTGTCCCTCTGGTCTCTCTTGCTGTACAAAGTCCTGCCACAAGATCCTGACACCATTTGCCCTCCGATTTATTCAGTGTCTAAATTAAGGACTTCTGCCCTGTCACTAAAAGAGTCCTTCCTGTATTTTCTTTCTTCCTCTCCATTCCCATGTTCATATCTAGCTCTTCCTACTCTTCCTCTCATTCACTTTGTCTTCCTCTCATCGTTAGTTTTCTTTATCTCCACATCCTCTTTCATTTCTCTTCTTGCCCTCTCACCCTGCCCTCTTCCCCACTGCCCTCCCTCCTCTCCTGCTCATGGCTTTCCACTCCTCTTTTGCACTCATCCCCTCATCCTTTCTTCTCCTCCTCCTCACCAGTATCCCCGTGTGTCTACGTTCTCCCTCCCTCTCTCTCTCCATCCCTCTCTCTCTCTCTCTTCCTCCTCCACCCCTCTCCCATGCAGGCTCAGAGGGCCAGCCCTGAGGGTGCTGACTGCCCCACTGCCCTGCTGCTCAGCCAAATCATTTCCATCACTGTCTGTCCACTGTGGCTAGCCCACAGCGCCGGGCCGGCCCACATGGAAATGACCTGCCTCGCTGCCGGCTCTCACTGGCCTCTGCTTCACATGCTAATTTATGCAAACCGACAAGACTGTCTTTACACACACACACACACACACACACACACACACACACACACACACACACACAGACACACACACACACACACACACACACACACACACACACACACACACACACTCACTCACTCACTCACTCACACAAACACACACAAGACTAACTCTTTCTCTGACCCCATCTAGCAACCCTCAGCAGTGTTGGTAGCTGGGCAGCCTGTGTCATTGTCCTTGCATCTCCGCTGAAACTTTTATTAGCCGTCAGCAGTCAGCTCAGTGTAGCTTTGCTCAGCTCAGCTCAGACATCCTCAGATGAGCCTGTGGGCTTTTTCAATGCAAACCTGAATGTCTGAATTAGTTTACTGATTACGAGTGCCATTGTTTGGGGTGTACATATATAGCACGGCCAAAACGGATGAACTGGCGTTTTTGCTGCTTTATGTGAATTAATCGTTTTATGTACGTTTAGATGGCCTTCAATGGAAAATGATTTGAAACTTGTACACCTGAAAATTAATGATACACTAACAGAGCTGGACAACATTAAAACAGGAGAATTGATTTAATATTGTGTGATAAGATAAAATTACCCACGTTTGGACAATGATCGGCCAGGTCTCCTTTTTGGTATTTAGGGTTAATTGTTAAGTTTTAGAGGAAGTTTCTGGGTCTCCCCCTATGTGTTGACTTGAGAAAGCCCAGCCCTTCCCTAAAATGGCTGAAGAGCGGCCATTTTGTAAGGTCTCCTTTCTCTCTCCCCTCTTTGCATTGGTGGCAGCAGCCTATACGCACGGCTTTGTGCAGGCTAGCAGGAATCAGCTGGAGGAAGCCATGTTTAAACTCAGCTCTTTACTTCTGCCTGTTAAACAGCAAGCTTGTGCTCGTTTGAGGGGCGGGAAAGAGCCAAGTTTGTGAGAAAAACGGGCACTCGCTCACTCGTTCCTGGCGCCGCTCGCCTCTGATTCATGCCAACCTCTCTGACTGCCAGTGAGTTGCGCTTAAGCCTTCCAGAAATTAGCACACTCGGAGCAGCCTGTGCTGTGCGCCGCCTCATAATTGCGTTGTAATGCTGTTCAAAACAAATCAAAACAACATGTATGTAATTATTGCAAGTGGCTATTTCCTCCAAGGACCCACCTGTTCAGGGCATAAGGACACCCTCCGCTGATTCCTGGCGACAAACATTTCAGTTGAGCATTGCTGAGGTGGACATTCTGTGGAAAGCTCAGAGCCTATAACTTTTTTTAACCTCCTTTAAGGAAAGCTATTTGTTCCCTGTGGGTGATTCCCTATAAAACTGTTACCAGACTGCATCCTCTCTTTGTGCCACTGAGGGTAATGCCAAACAGCGAACTCCCATCACCAGGCTGTGGGCAAAGGAGATGCCCAAACTTAGCGGACGGCACATCTCTTACAAGTGTCCGCATGTGAATCATTATTGTGCTCTGAGTCTGATCACTGACGCTTAGATGTTCAATAATTAGTGCCCTTTAACACAATATTTTTCACTTTGAGTTCTTTGACTAAGAGAATATATTTCACAAGCCTCATGGTCTGACTGTACAGTTAACATTCTGTTAAGACATGCTGTACAAGTGTCTAATAGCACCCTCTCTCTCTCTCTCTTCTCCCCTCTCTCCTTTTTCTCCAGGTCATGGTTCCATAGAGTTGCTGCCAGTCTATTTATCACTGATAGCTGTATTCCCGGCTGCACAATGGCTGTCTGCCTGCCTGCCTGCCTGCCAGTGCACTCTTTACCGAGTGACAGCTGTCCTTGAGGCTGAGGTAGTAGATTGAATAGTTGTGGGGTACGATCCTCCCTCTGAGATAACTATACAATCTACTGTCTTTCCTAAAGAGACAGACTGACCTCCAGGAAGAACTCACAACATCAGCAGACTGACCCGACTCAGCAGAAATATCCAGACAATGACTGATGCAGACCATATTTAACATTATCTGTTCACTTTACTTTTATTGAGCATGTGCTATGTAAGTATAAGTATACTATTTAGATTTCCCCTAGCATTGCAGTTTATTTACACTCAGTTTAATCTGTATTTATCAGATTGTATTTATCAGAATATGTGCATGAGCATGTTTTGGAAGATCCCTAGATAGTTTTTCTTCAAATACTCAAATACAAGTGTGTTCAAATACAGGTGTGATGCATATGACAATATAAGCTGTTATGGTGGAAGCATAAATAACTCTTGTTTTTATCAGTCATCATTGCTAGAGACAAAACAGTGAAATATTTTTCTACAATCTGCTGGTCTGTGATAGGATGTCTGCGGTATCTGCCATAACATGTTTATAACAAGTTTACACCAGTCTTATGACATGAAATTTCATGTTATAACCTATGGTGAATCCGTTGTTAAATAACTTTAAAGCAATATCCATTGCAGTCTTCTTGATGATGAGACAGTGTATTAGGTGTCTTTGAATTGGCTGTGCCCCTCTTATGACATATAATTAACCTACCAATTAATTTATCCTTGCAGTGATTTTATGAAAAAGAAAAAAAAACAGAATTCATCTGAAAATGTGTTCATTGTGTAAACTACATTATGTTGTTAAAAAATGAGGCCTCTTGATGATGAAAAGATGTATTGGCCAGTGTATTTGAACTGCTGGTGGCCACTGGGCTGCTTTCATGGCGGTTGGATGCTGAGGTGTCTGTGCGAGGTGAGGTAGTAGGTTGTATAGTTTGCGGGAGGGATGAAACCCTATTTAGGTGATAACTATACAGTCTATTGCCTTCCTTGAGGGACACAGAATACACACTATAATCAGAATACACACATGTCTGGCTGAGTTTCCACATTCTGCCAGTACCAACAGTAAGTACCTTTAAATAACTTTCACAAAAAGAGAATTTCATTTGACCTTTAATGAAAATATGTGCAAGCATGGCTGTCTTATCGTGCATTGTGAGTCTACTTTGCTGAAATAAATTCAACTTTTTACAGAAGTGTGTTTTATTATTAAATGATAATCCACCACAATCCTTAATCCTGTGACATATTTTTCAATTGGTTACAAGAGAGTTTCATTATAAATCATTATCAATGGCAGCATAAGGACACCTAATAAACTCAAGTGCATTTCGACAACTTATAGCTTAGCCTACGTGTCAGGTGACTAGTGGTCATCTGAGGCTTCTCAGATCAGTCATTCTAAGCACGTCATTAGTTTCTCCCTGTTTCCCACCATCTGCCTATAGACCACAGTCCATCACAGTCAGTGGACTGAATGAGAGGTTGTTGAGTATTCCGTCCACCAAAAGAGGGAGCTCGAAACACATTTTTACATTTTCCTAACATTTACAACAAGCTGACCTCTGGTGGCAAGGAGGTGTAACCGCATAAAGTGTGTCGGGGTGGCTTACTTAGGCCTACTTCTCTGACCTCAGATCAAGGCAAACTGTCAAATATTATTACAGGAGGATGAATTTTGGCAAATACGCAGCGAGGAATTCAACAAATTAAAATGGAATGTCTTCTGTTTTTTTCAGTACATGTACACATGTATGTAATGCAATTTGTAATGAAGGGGTTCATAGGTGGTCCTGGACAGTATTTCAGACCATTACACCCAGTTTTGTTAATATTTGATAGTGCAGCTGCTGTTGATATTTTCTGTGACTTGGCTGCTCCCTGGAGTTTCCTGGTACTCCGTGCACAGAAAGTATCTACTCCACACCATCTTAAAAGCAGATTTGATCTTACGGATCTTCCATGCATACACTATTGGGTTAACAGCTGAGTTTGCATGAGAGAGGAGAATGCCGACATAGAATGCCTGGTGAGGAACCATAATACCATAGAAGGAGATGGCGTTCATGAAGTGTAGAGGTAGCCAGGAAACAGCAAAGAGCGCCAGAATGACAACAAGCGACTTGGTGAGTTTCCGTTCCCTCTGGTAGTAGGAACGAGACTCGCTGCCACCCACACCCACACCCACACCCACACCCACACCACGGCCTCTCAGCTGCAGGTGGATCCTTCTGAAGATGTACAAGTACAGCACCATCATCAGCAACATGGGTGGCAGCAAGCAGGCAAAGAAGATAAAGTTGACCATGTAAGGCATGGGAATCACTGCCAGAAATGTACAAGTGATGCTAGTGGAGTTGGATGCTTCCATCTGTTCTAGGGTGTCATGGCGATACCATCCAAACATGGGTATGAAACCCAGTACCCCAGCACAGCACCAGCAAACTGCCACGATAGACCAGGAGTGAAACTGGGTAGCTACTCTCTTGTACCTGTAATTGAAGATTTTGATAACACTGTTAGTGTTAGTAACACTCACAATGTCAATATCTTATGAACATTTTAAAAGAACTGATTTAATGCCATTCTGTGTCAATCATTCAATTCTTCTATCTACTGTATATCTGTCAATACTGCAGTGTGACAGAAAGAAGTGTTTGTGTTGTGTTTGTATATTTTTGTATAATTTTTGATTTGTTGTTTTTGTTGTGTTTATATATTTATTTAAATGTACGAAATGTGTTGTGTTTGTATGTATATGTAAATGTATAAAAAAATTATTTGAACTGCAATCCAGTACTGCATCTGTTTTCAGATTTTTGTGCTCGACTGTATATTATATAATGCTGTATATAAATGAAATATGCATTACACTAAATGAAAAAATGTCAGAATATCACTTAATTTTTTTTCTTCAAAAAATACTTTAAAATACTGTTGTAACACTAGTTGACATCATGATACAAAACTAGGAAAACAAAATAGCATAGATAATGTTTAAGCTCATCTTTTGCATTCCAGTGCTTTCTGACTGATGTACAGTAGACTCCTCTGAACAGTTTTTCAAAGTCATTCTGGTGCATTTCTCAAATCATTCCTGATATTTACAAAACAGTAATAGAATTTCTCAAAAAATTTTGCACAAACCAAAACGCCATTGCAAAAGTGTTCACCGTCTAATCAATCAATCAATCAATCAATCAATCAATTAAGGGATAATGAACAACAAGGCTTGCAGATACAGTATGGAAAAATAATGCAGGTTCGAAGTGTCATAAGGCAATTACAGCAGTTGTTTGTTGCTGTTATTGTTGTTGTTAGTGGTGTGTGTGTGTGTGTGTGTGTGTGTGTGTGTGTGTGTGTGTGTGTGTGTATGTGGGAGCCCGTAACTCCCAAAGGTGTTTATGTCACCGCCACAGATTACATCAAAGGGCATTAAAGAAATTAAATTAACACATGAACTGAGGTAGTCACTTGTTGACCACACAGTGCACACAGTATTTAGGCATAAACAGCTTGCAAAGACAAACCCATGAGTAAAAGTAAAGTGGCTGATATTTCTCAGGTCAAACAAGTATCCTGTTCCACCACACCCACAAAATATAATACTATATTATATTACAATATTTTAATAATATTATTAATAATATAAGAATATAACTTTAGTAATGAGACAGTGCATTGACAGCTTTAAAGGTGATGGAATGCAAGGCTAGAAAAATACAGGTAAAATATGAGTGTACTATATGTATGTGATGGAATTACCTGTGAGGGATGTAGACTCGTAAGAACCTGTCCAAAGCGATGGCCATCAGGGAATGAATGGAAGCAAGAGGCAAAATGACCACCACAGAACACAGGGTCACACAGCCATAGAAGGAGCTTTGGACCCGTCCATCCACCAGAACCGCCAACGGTATCGCCACAGTCCCCACCAGGAAGTCAGCTACAGCCAGAGAGACGATGAAGCAGAAGGTGGGCTGCCGTCTCATGGCACCACACTTCCACACTGCCCAGATCACCAGCAGGTTACCAAGGCAACATGCCACAGCAATCAATACCTCCAGCAGTGTGTAGAGTGCCTCAATGGTATTGGTCATTCTGGTAGAGAGTGAGTAATTACAAAGGTTGAAACCCCTAGATGAACTTCCTACCTGAGACTCAACTGAGTAAGCTCACAGTCAGGCGTTATGTACTGTATGAAGAAAAGGTCACACCTTCCCTTATACTAGAGGGTGATCTTGGCACAGTGCAATTGAAACACACACTCGTGAACATGAAGCTTCATAACAGGAAGAGTGAGCTGATAAGTGTGGTTTGTTGGGCCACTAATATAAGTATATTGTTCTACTTTTTTATGTGAGCTACGTTAAACACACACACACACACACACACACACACACACACACTCTCTCTCTCTCTCTCTCTCTCACACACACACACACACACACACACACACACATACACAAACTCAGGTTCTTTCTCTTTAGATGACAATATTCACTAACAGCATAGAATTCCTTCAATAAATATAGTTGGCAGTTGGTGAAATGCAGCCTTTCGCTCATGATTCTGTGTGTCTTATGTCATTTATTCATTTTTAAAAACAGATGTGTTTGTCTGTATTATGTGTATATTTGAAGGGGGTGAGAAAAATTTGGGCGTAAGTGACATTTTGTTCAAAATAGAGATTTATATATCAAATGAAAACTATTGATCAGTGCCTTCTACTGAGAAAAGGCTGTGATTTTTTTAAAAATATTATTTTAGAGTTATTAATGAAAAACACAAAGCACTTCACACTGAAGTCAATGTATCATCACTTTTTCTTTTGGCTGTACTGTAAAGTTGGTGAAATATCACCACGCCCTTATGGTTTGCACCCCTTATGTATTTTTCTCTTCCTGTCCTATTGATGCATCATCTGAGGAAGATGTTGTATTTTAGTGGCTCTTCATTAGGTATTTAATGGGGCAGCAAATACAAACCATTTTTGTGTTTGCACAACACCACCCAAATTTCATTCTCTTTATGTATGTTCATCTTCAAATTCATGTTTACTCAAAATCTAGGTGCAACTAAAATATGTGTATGCATATTTAAGGTTTTCATTGCTACCAGCCACCAGTCACATGCTGGGGAATTTTTAAAAAGCTAATTTTGACTCCTGCACCTCGTATCTGTGGTGAGCTATGGTAAACCAAGCTCAGAGTACAAAGATGGACAGCAGATTTGTTTTCTATCTAGTTTTTGATGTTGTATATGGCAATATGCACGCTCACACTCTTTCTGTTTTAGAAAAGCAATAAGCCCCTAGAGTCCATCCTATACCATGATTATGGCACGGCTGTGGCTGTAGCTCCGCTCATCTCGCGCCTAATTCCTCAGTTGTGCTAGGTTCACAGTGTAGAACTCAGTCCCTCAGGGCTTATTGCTTAAATAGTTTACCTAAACAATCTGTAAAAAAAAAGAATTTGTGATGGTTACTTGAAAAATGGATGGAAACTCGTTGCCTCAAATGAGTTAAGTAAATGTAACTTTTCTTTTTCAAGTCAAAAGTACTTTACATCTAAAAAGAAAAGTCATATTTACTTAACTCATTTGAGGAAACGTGTTTCCACACATTTTTCAAGTAAACATTAAACTCTTTTTTTACAGTGTATGAAGAATGCTGTCACTATGGAGATACAGTTCAAAAGATCATGCAGGTGAGGCAGCTGCTCTGTAAAAAAAAAAAAAAAAAAAAATTATATCACACCTTCGGGTGGCTGGCACGTTAACAGGAAATCATTATGTGTTTGTTTGTGTGTGTGTGTGTGTGTGTGTGTGTGTGTGTGTGTGTGTGTGTGTGTGTGTTCTGCACACACATCTAGCAGGTTCATATATGAGGTTTGCACTACGCAAAGCTTGCTGCTACATGTAATTATAACAAAGTATATTTCAAAGGATATTATTTTGTTAGAGGTATGAATAAATCAACTGCAGTAATATGAGCCAAGTGCACAAGCCAGCCATGGGCCGTAACTACCATTGGGGGCATCGAGGTCATGTCCTAAGTATTTTTTTCTAGAGTTGATGAAACTTGTTAAGACTTGCATCAAGATTGATAAACATTGCGGATTGGGTACCTCCCTATTTCTTAAAACAACACAGAATTATGCTCTCTTACCTGGAGTTACATATGTGGGTGAAAGCATTTTGTTCTCAGTGCATGCATTTTCCCTGTCCAGCAGCCCAAATTTTAGCTTTATTTTAGCTGTAGCTTAGCTTAGGTGCTGGAATGTAAAGTTGCCAGATAGCAACTCTTTGGCTACTTCACTTTCCAGTGTCTATGCTGAGCTAAAGGTAAAATTGGGGTTGCCAGAATAGGAAAGCACATGCACTGAGACCAAAATGCTTTTACCCCCATATGTAACTCCAGGTAAGAGGGTGAATAACTAATTTTCATAAAGAGGTGGAATATTCCTTTAACAGGAAACAGACAATTTACTGTATGACACCTTTAACTTTGGCAGTGGTCAAGGCTAAGTGTCAAAACATTATTTTAAGAAGCTGCAGGCAGAATGCCTTCTGTTGGCATTCTGCAAGTAAAGTAAATCACTGATCACAGATACTCTGCATGAAGAAGGACTGCCGACCGAAAGATTGTGTAGATTAGTAAAAACTTTTTGCACAGACTGGAGCAAGGATATTTTTTGTTTGCATTATAGATACAATGTCACATATGATGTAATCAGCCGGTATGTTCACAGAGAAGTGATAATTTTTCATTGTAATGAATCAATAGAAACCTGCATTGTCATTATTAGTTAAACAAAACAAAACCAAAAAAAGCTATTTTTATCTTAATTTCGCCGTTTTAGCCACATTAAACATGGCATGTTAATCACTTTCTAATGGTTCAGTAGTTGGCCAACCCACCCTTTGATAATATTAATTAGGTGACATATTATGTTTCCGTGGTCTGGCTGCTCCTTGTAACCTCTTGGTCCTTTTTACATAGAATGTACCTTCTCCATGTTGCCTTAAAAGCAGATTTGATCTTGCGGATCTTCCATGCATACACTATTGGGTTAACAGCGGAGTTTGCATGAGAGAGGAGAATGCCAACATAGAAGGCCTGGTGGGGAACTGTAGTCCCATGGAAAGAGGCAGTGTTCATAAAATGTAGGGGTAGCCAACAGACAGCAAAGAGCATCAGCACTATAAGTAAGGACAGGGCCAGGCTCCGCTCCTTCTGGTAGTAGGTACGAGACTCACTGCTGTTCACCCCAGATCTTCTCAGCTGATGTTGGACCCTAAAGAACAGGCAGCTATAGAAAGAGGTTCTGACCCGTCCATCCACCAGAACTGCCAGCTGTACCATGACGGCAGAAGATGGCCTGCCGTCTCATGGCACCACACTTCCACACTGCCCAGATCACCAGATTACCAATGCAACATGCCACAGCAATCAGTAACTCCAGCAGTGTGTAGAGTGCCTCAATGGTATTGGTCATTCTGGTAGAGAGTGAGTAATTACAAAGGTTGACACCCCTAGATGAACTTCCTTTGAAACAGTACCCGAGACTCTGAGTTCTTACTTGAGTAAGCTCACAGTCAAATGTTATGCAGGTCACACCTTCCCTCGCTATGGGGTGATCTTGGCACTGTGCGATTGACACACTATGCACTTGTGAACATGAAGCTTCATAACAGGAAGAGTGAGCTGATAAGTGAGTTGTGGTATATTAGGCCACTAATACCAGTCTTTTGTTTAGTTTTACATGTGAGCTATGTAAACCCATGCACACAAACTCAGTTACTTTCTATTTAAATGACAGTATTCACTGACATAGCATAGAATTTTTTGTTAATGTACAAGATTTCTATGTTAATATACAGCAGGCCGCCGGCGAAATGCAACATTGTGCTCATAATTCTGTGTGTCTTATGTCATCGAATCTTATATGAGGGGTGAGAACCATATGGACGTGAAAATGAAACCTGCTGATCAATGCCTGTAACAGATAAAAGGCTATGACAATATTTTTTACAGTTATTAACTCATTCGGTAACACTTTACTTGACGGGTGAGTACATAACACATTCATAGCAGCTTTCATAAAATGCTCACAAAGCATTCATGACTGTTTCATAATACATGCGAATACTTCGCAACCTGTATAGTAAAGTGACATTTAAAGTAGACTTCCTAAGATATTCATGAAATATTCAGGTGTGACATGATCAGGTGACAAACATGGCAGTGCCTCACTGCTTTGAGACCACTGGACTTTTATTTTGATAGAATGTCCATAACCTATCTTTCACACTTATGAAGGGTTGGGTATGAAGGTGGAGTCATGCCTTATGAAACAGTCATGAATGCTTTGTGAGCATTTTATGAAAGCTGCTATGAATGTGTTATGTACTCACCCGTCAAGTAAAGTGTTACCACTCATTCTGTAATTTTCTCCCTTTTATGGTCAAAAACAGGTGTTTTTAGTGAAACTAGCTTATATTTAGCCTGGCAGCGCCATCCTACGTACTTACGTTAAAATGAATTGGTAACACTTTAATTTACAGCCCGTGAAGTACTGGGTAAGTATTAGGTAAGAATGGTGTAACAAAAAAGTATCAAGGGATAAATTACTGAGTACTTACAGTGTAAGTTTGCTGGAATAACACACGTTTACGCTTTATTTTACAGCCCGTGAAGTACTGGGTAAGCACAAGTAAGAACAACGTAACAAAATAGAATTGTATGTGTAATATTGCCATAATTACAAAATGGGTATAGCCTAGATGCGCAGTATAGCCTACAGGAAATGCATGCGTTGATTCACTTCATTTTACAGCCCCCACATCCAATATTAGGGTGTAGTTACAAGTAGTTTTGAGGTATTTAGGTAATTCCACTGTAGGCTACTTGTTCTTTACTTTTCAATAGGGTAGCCTACCTAAGTGGTGTACAGTGCAATGCATAGTCAGAGGCAACAGTTTTACAAAGATGCGTTTTATTTACAACATGGAAAATGAAACTAATAATTCCTTTGCATGAAATTAGGGTGAACTACACTCTAATATTGGATGTGGGGGCTGTAAAATGAAGTGAATCAACACATGCCTTTCCTGTAAGCTATACTGCGCATCTAGGCTACCCCTTATTTTGTAACTATGGCAATATTACACGTTGTTCTTACCTGTACTTACCCAGTACTTCACAGGCTGTAAAATAAAGTGTGAACGTGTTTTATTCCAGCAAACCTACGCTGTAAGTACTCAGTAATTTATCCCTTGATACTTTTTTGTTACACAATTCTAATACTTACTAAAACTTACCCAGTACTTCACGGACTGTAAATTAAAGCGTTACCAATGAATTTTATCTCCGTACTAGTCTGGACCAGAGTGCCTACTTCGGTTCGCTCAGGGTTTAGCCAATCAGCACACAGTTTAGAGCGATGTCTCTTAACTTGCCTGAACATGTTCGTTATTCTCCCCCCTACTTTCGAATTACCTTTAAAAAATGTGTACATGACATTAACATTCATGATCTTGAGGACTTATTGCTGCTACGATGTCAAAATAAATTGGAATCTGTTACTGCTGAATGCGGAAGTGAGAGCCAGGTGAGAGGATACGTCATATCCAAACGGAAACATGTTTCAATTGCATTGTTCCAGACTGTGACGGAGTCAACAGTCGGCTTATTAGTCAGGCTAGCTCATGTTCGCCTGCTGATTACAAATGGGAAGTGGTAGAAACAAAAAAAAAATTCTGGTGAAAGAAGAGAGTTTGCTATTTCTTTTGGTACGCTCTGTGTTTACGATTTCAACCAGAAAGACTCAGAGGCAGACATAGCATAAACTGTAAGATTTTTTAGAGATCAGAAGTAAAAAAAAAAAAAATAAGAAAAGAAAGTCTTTGACGTAGGCCCCGTCCTCAGTCCAACCTAGAAGGGTTTGACAGCAGATCCTGCCTGAACGAGGCGGCAGGGGTGGAGCCTATCCCCGTAAGGGAGGACTGGGATCAAACTGGTGGTGGTTGGGGAGGGAGATGGGGAACTTCGTGAATGGGCTCCTGAAAGCAGCAGAAGAGGTATGTAAGCCGGCTTACTATAAAGGCAAGAGTTGACGCTGATTTGTTAAGGAAGAATTGTATGAAAGGATGACGTAGCATTGGAGTCTTTCTGGCAGAACTTTCGCTTGCGCTTCCATTTACATATGGTTTGCATTCTCCATGTAGAAGAAGATGATTTATTTCAGAGGCCCTTCATACAGTGTTTAATGGGGCAGCAATGCCAAACCATTTTAGAGTTTATACAAAAACGCCCAAAAGATTGTCCCTTTAATCTTCAAACTCATTTACTCAAAATCTAGATACTTCTCAAATCTGTGTATGCATACTTATACGCTTCATTAGTGCTTTCACTATATTTCATTATATGCTTTCATTAGTACTAGCCACATGCTGGAAGATTCACATTTCAAAAAGTTGATTTTGACACCGCAGCTCATGTCTCTTTACCTCACTCACGTCAGATCATGCGCTACGTAACTTTCGTAAGGCCTCCGCGCAACGATCTGATGTTGATGCCATTGGGAGGGATTTCAAGCCCAATATTTCCTAACCGGACCAATCAGGGCTGCTGGCTGCTGTAGAGGGTGTGACGTAGCGAAGAAGCAACTGTTTTGAATTCAACCAATCCAACAAATGTAACCAGCGTCATCGGTTGGTTTCGATGTGGTTGGCTGAAGTGTACGTCAATTAAATTGATGGACAAGCCGTTTGTCCAGTTAGATTCAAGGATTTCTGGCTCCTGAAATAAATCGTCTATCGCGGAGGATGAGTGACGTAACATGTCTCTGTGGTGAGCTATGGTAAACCAAGTTCAGAGTGCCAGGATGGACTGCAGATTGTTACCTAGTTTTTGTGACGTTGCATGTAGATATGGCAGAGGCACTCTCTCCCCCTCTCTCATCAATATTATTAATGACTCCAAAACAGTTCCACATCATGATTATGATCAAAGGTCACAAGTATGGTAACTGTTTCAGAAAAGCAATAAGCTCCTCAAGTCCGTTCTTTACCATGAATATGGCACAGCTGAGGATGTTCACCAGTACTCATCTTGACTCCGCTCGAGGTCAGGCCTCCCACAGCCCTTTATTACCACAGCCCTGTTTCCTCACATTTTTGAAGGTCAGGGTTTGGTTTAAGGTTAGAGTTATATTTCGAATTTTGGTTTAGATTTAGGGCTGCAAGAGAATAGGGCTGTGTTAGGGTTAGGTTTCAATTTAGAATTTTGAATAGTGCTAGAACTGTGGGAACAAAGACATACTCCAGCTCCCTGATCTTTGCTATATTAATTTGGTATAGAACAGTCCCAACAGTTCTGTGAAAAAACAAAACCTGCTGATATCACACTTTCAGTTGCTGACACGGTTACAGGAAATTACTGTGTGTGTATGTGTCTGTGTGTGTTCTCTGCATGCACATATAGCAGGTCCACACAGGTGCACTACGCAAAGCTTGCAGCTCTACATGTGCTTAAAATATCAAAGTTCATGTTAAAGATATTTTTGTCTCAACTGTCACTCATCATAGTTGACTACTGTGGTCATGAGTTGGAGCTATGAATAAATCACCAGCACATTTACACCAAAAACACCACCAAGAAAGCAACGTTTCTACTTCCTACAGAAGCTGCGGAAATATCCTCTCCCCTCCCCCATCCTGACTACTTTCTACAGAGGGACCATTGAGAGCATCCTCAACAGTGCCATTACAGTGTGGTATGGAAACTGCCCTGCTGCTGAATGAAAGGCCCTGCAGTGGATGGTGAGGACAGCTAAAAAGATCATTGGGGCCTCTCCCCTCCATCCGTGAAATCTACAACACTTACTGTCTACACATGGCGCAAGGATTGTGCAGGACACAACAGAACACATCCATCCCTCTCACTCTTCAGCCTATCGCCATCAATCAGGAGGTACAGCACCATAACTGCCTGCACCTCTTGAGTGGGGAAAAGCTTCTTCCCCCAAGCAATCAGACTGCTGAATAACAGGCCATGATGCAAGGACTCTCAAACTGAACTGGAATGCACTCCTGCATTTTTTCTTTCTCTGCTACCATTTTTAATTTAAACATTTTACTGGAACTTCACCTCACTACTGTACCTCCTCTTAAAATATTGGGTAACACTTTATTTGAAGGTACCGTCATAAGACTAACATGATACTGTCATTAACTATAACATAAACTTTATACACCTGTCATGACTTCTGACATACCCTAACTCTAACCATGACAAATACCGGGTGACACTTAACGACAGAAGTCATGACAGGTGTATAAATTTTATGGACGATTCATGACAATGTCATGTCATAGTTAATGGCTGTCATGTCAGTCCTATGAGGTACCTTCAAATAAAGTGTAACCAAATAGGTAATTGTAGCCACTGCTGTAACCCTGTTGTGTTGTCTGTCCTGTCCCTTGCCTGTTCCAAAATGCACGACCTGCTCTTCACTGCTCTTCATGTTTACCTACTAAATTGTCTTGAACGCCTTTTTCATATAGTGTAATAGCCAACGCACATCTAGCTGAGTACCAATGACACCGACAGCACTTGTCATGACCAAGATTTTTCTCAGAAAAGTGTTACCACTCCACCGACAGCAAACGTCCACTTAACGTGCCTGCACTAAAGAAAAATACCTCTCCCACTCCATCCTCTCCCACTGCGCTCCACACATCTCCTGTCATATCTTTGCTTAGGATCGTCTTTTGTTTACCATAACAATGTATGCTAATCTCAGAGAGTATATCATACAATTCATTATGCTAGAGTACAGTTTGCGATCACACTGCATTGTGTACTGAGTCTAGCTGAACCTTCCATACATGACAGAAAGCAGCTGCAATGCTGTGCCACAAAAAAACAAACAGGAGTTCCTCCCGACTCTATTCAATTCAACATGTTGAATCGGCCGTAAACTAGTCAGCGGAGGTCGGCCAATGCCTACCACGGTTCTGAAACTTCTCAAATTTTGCACAAAGATGCTATAAGACGGCTCCAGAACGCATTTTCGGCTGACGACCGGGCAATGTGCGCCCGCTAAATATGTACAACTTGATACATGGCAAAACTAGAAAAGCGCTCGGACAGTGCAGACCTCCGCCAAGTCAATGTGGTCACAGACACAATATGAATTCCAGATTGTGTTCTGGATCACCGATCACCACCAAAATCGAATCAGTTCCTACTTGGCCCAATACAGATCCGTTTGATGGGTTTTTCCCTCAAGCTTCAAGCTTGAGCTACAGTATGCATTTTCCTTCATGTAAAATTGCTTAATATTTATTTTAACTGATGCAGTGGAAAACAAAAAATGCAGGCTTATTTTTCATTTATTTTTTATTTAGCCAGGAAAGGTCCCATTGAGATTATAGTAAGCAAAGCATCTGTTCTGCCAGGGAGTCCTGGTCAAAATTGTGGCAAACAAATAGTTTAAAAAAAAAAAAACACTTCACAAATTCACTAACACACCAATAGCACACTTCACAAACACTTACACAAAGATGACTGGAAAGAGTTGGGAAAACAAATGACAGTTCAAAAACAGTGACACTCCTCGGTATAGGGCCTACACATATACATCATACCATAATCCAAGAGAGACAGAAAGGCACTTTGGACCAACTGTTTTCTTTAAAACAAATGCAAAAAACTAATTTGGGTCTAATTTTTCCCAATACATTATCAAATGACAGCTTAAGACAAAAGTGGCATGAACTGTATTCAAGAAGAATTGGGTCATTTGTCATTGTGATGAATCAAACCTACCATGTCATATTAGTTTAAAAAAAAAACATGACAACATTGTCAACTATTCAAATGTTTCTGAATCATCTCCATACCCATGTAGACCTACTTAGTCACACTCATGTTCTCTCACTTTCCAGTCACATAGGGGGAGATCTACTAATTTTGTACTCTTAATTTTGCAGTTTGAGTCATAGTAAATATATTGGTGCTAATACTGTGGATATTTTCTGTGGTCTGGCTGCTCCTTGTAAACTCTTGTTCCTTCTTACATAGAATGTACCTTCTCCATATTGCCTTAAAAGCAGATTTGATCTTGCGGATCTTCCATGCATACACTATTGGGTTAACAGCTGAGTTTGCATGAGAGAGGAGAATGCCAACATAGAAGGCCTGGTGGGGAACTGTAGTCCCATGGAAAGAGGCAGTGTTCATGAAATGTAGGGGTAGCCAACAGACAGCAAAGAGCATCAGCACTATAAGTAAGGACAGGGCCAGGCTCCGCTCCTTCTGATAGTAGGTACGAGACTCACTGCTGCTAACCCTTGGGCCTCTCAGCTGATAGTGGATCCTTAGGAAGATACTGATGTACAATAACGTCATGAGCAACATGGGTGGAAGTAGGCAAGTAAAAAAGTTGAAGTTTACCATGTAAGGCATGGGAATCACTGCTAGAAATGTACAAGTGATGCTACTGGAGTTGGATACTTCCATCTGTTCCAGAGTGTCATGGCGGTACCATCCAAAGACAGGAGCCATCCCCAAAATACTTGCAGAGATCCAGCAGATTGCCACTGTGGTCCAGGAGAGCTTCTGTGTCACCTTTTCCTTATATCTGATTTAGATTCAGATAAAATCAATAACATGCTTCTCTCTCAAATGAAATAAATCTAAAAGAAAATTCTGGTTTTAAAACTAAAAATATCAATCGTGTCAGCAATACAGTAAGAAAACAAATTGTCAAAGAAATCTTGAGAGGGAAACATTTAGTTCCTCTCAAAAAGACAATTGGTACACAAGGTAACTGCTTCAACAATTTTTAACGCCTTAAAAGACTTACTGAACAAGTGTAGATGAGGTGAAGTGAATGTGAATTGTTGAGAGCAAAGAAGGAAGCTTACCTGAGTGGGATGTAGACACGCAAGAATCTGTCCAGAGCGATGGCCAACAAGGAATGTACCGAGGTTTGGGTCAAAACAATCACTACACAACTGAGGAACAGGCAGCCATAGAAGGAGGTTCTGACCCGTCCATCCACCAGAACTGCCAGTGGTACCGCCACAGCCCCCACCAGGAAGTCAGCTACAGCCAGAGAGACGATGAAGCAGAAGGTGGGCTGCCGTCTCATGGCACCACACTTCCACACTGCCCAGATTACCAGCAGGTTACCAAGGCAACATGTCACAGCAATCAGTAACTCCAGCAGTGTGTAGAGCACCTCAATAGTATTGGTCATTCTGGTAGTGAGTGAGTAATTACAAAGATTAAAACCCCTAGATGAATTTCATTTGAAACAGTACCTGGACTGGAAGTTCACAGATAGATAGAGAAGGTCAAACTTACCCTCGTTATTGGGGGATCTTGGCACTGCGATTAATCAAAGGTCCTATTATAGGAATCTTCTAAGATCTCTATTATGTACAATACTTCTATAATATCTCTATTTTAGAATACTTCTACCATATTTGTATAATACTTATGTTTTTTCTCCCTGTGGTGCTCCAATAGCCGTAGCTCTAAAATTAAATTAGATATACTAAAATGTCCCAAAATACAAAAAGATTCTTATAGAACTCTATAGTACTTTTTCTATAGGGGAAAACACTATGCACTTGTGAACATGAAGCCTCATAACAGGAAGAGTAACTTGAGAAGTCAGTTGTGGTTGGGTTGGTTGGTGGTTATGTTCATGTGAGCTATGTTCAATACACACAACACAGACAAACTCTATTGTTATTGATGGTGTATGGACAATGACAGCTTGATTGCTGCACTTCGATTGGACCTTGATTAGATGCAACCAGGTGATGTCACCTTTTACAACAATAGCAGCTTACAAGTGAAAGGCATTAGTGAAGTTTTAAGAAAACCAAAGCCATTTTGAGTGTTTTAAAATCATGCATGTTCATGTCGCTAATCAAAAGATTGATCGTATATGGCCAACATGTCTTACTAGCCTAGGATCCCTTGAAGTCATTGCCTGATCGGATCGCCATTGTACAGTAGCCACACATGTTTCAGGGACGTTATCGGTTAACATTGTCCACAAGGACTTTTAGGACTGAGTTTGCTGGGTTTTGCCATTCAGCTGATCAAGGATGAAAGGGAAACCTCAATGTCAGCTGCTAGGTCTACGAGGATGGGGTTCCATGGAGTTTTGCTACTCTTCAGAGGAGGTAGGCAATCAATAGCCTAGTGTCATTATAGGATATATTGCATATGATTGGATAAACAACTTGCCGATCATCTTCAGTGTGCTACTTCAAGCACTCATCGAAACTAAGTGATGCCGCTGGTTGAGAGTTATGCAGCAAAAACCAGAAACCATCATTTTGAAACGTGCATTTTGATTTCATGCTGAAATCCCTCTCAACGGCAGCGAACTCAAATGCTTGCAGCGTAACGCATCATATAGTGTTTGTAACCTTCAAGTGTATTTTTCTCTTCCTCTTCTTTCTCTTAGGAAGATGTTTTTGAGAAGCCCTTCATGAGATCTTTAATGGTGACCTAGAACTCTAAACGTACTCTAGTGGTGGCATATTGAATTTACTCAGCGAGTACGTATATCGCAAGATCTGATATCACCAAGTAATTAAGAGTCCAGGATCAATGTTAAACTTGTTTGTCCTGGATCAATGTACTCTAAACCTAAGCCTAAGCCTAACCCTAACCTTAACCCTAGCCCTAAACCTAACCCATTGATCCAGGGCAACAAGTTTGACATTGATCCTGGACTCTTAATTACTTGATGATATCAGATCTTCCACGTATATCAGCCATACAGTAGGTTGTACTCAGACATCGGTGGTGTCTGAGCTGTTTAAATCCAAATGCAACGCCCTAGGTTGTATTCACACATTGTGGTATTTCACCACATCACAATGTTCTATCTGGACAGGGAGTCATTGGGCAGCTTAGCATTGTTTGAATCGGTTTGTTATTTGCGCTGAGGTTTTAGCCGTCTTACCCGAGGGTCTATCACTCGTGGCCAGACTATACATTTTATGTGATAGTCTGGCTTGTCAGGCTATTGAGGCAGTGAAGGCAAAACCATTTTGCCACAACAGGCCCAAATTTCATTCTCTTTTTGAATTTCATTCTCTTTTAGTAACTTTCATCTTTCAGTTGCAAAACTTCAAATCTATGCATGCATACGTATTTGAACAAGCCACATATCTGTGGTGAGCTATGGTCAGAGATATGGTGCAGAGATGGACAGTGTAGCGTTTTGTGGCCATTACTATTTAAAATCAGAGACTCTTATTTGAGACACAATACTCCCCTCCTCAGCTCACCAAAGAATAGCCTGTGAATTCATTGAGGGATAAAAATATCAGACTTACTCTTTCTGGTAAAACAGGTCTCTTCCACTTGACGATTACGTCATCAAGCACGAGAGGTGGTCAGTATCACTCAGGAGGCAATAAAAAATATTAAGGTCTAAGCAGGCATAATAGCCATTACAATATAATAACCATAGGGACCAAAACAGTCCTGAAGAGAAAAGAATAGGAGAAGACAAGATTAAACGTGGTAGCTACAATGGTGAGTGTCTACTCTCCTTCCAAAAGCATTCAAAAAGAAAAAGGAAAAAGCCCCCCGACTATTGTTTTCACAAACTATTTATACTTGGATTTTTCACAGACTAAGAGTTTCACACTGTCATTTTCAACGCCTTATATGGATATTAAAATAAGATTAGCACCCACATATCACGTACACTAAACCATAAGACCACAACCATGCATTCAGGCACGCACTTCCTCAGCTTTCACATCAGCAGCCTTTAACTTGATCATATAACGCATATCCTCTGAGCTTAATTCAGTATTACAAAATGGTTTCATATGATGTATCAATAGGTTGATTTATCAATAATAACATGGTAGAATGCAATAACAGTCAATAATAACATGGTAGAATGCAATTAGTTCATGATAAAAAAAATATGTTAAAATAATTTAAATAGGATTACAGATTATGATTGTAACAATCAAAGTCAACATATTGATCATTCACAGTGGTATAGAACGGTCCCGACTGCTCTGTGGAAAAAAAAACGAAACTCAACTGATATCCTTTAAGTGGCTGGCATGGTTACAGGAAATGATTCTCTGTGTGTGTGTTCTCTCTGTATGAACATCTAGCAGGTTCATGCAGCTTCACACAAAGCTTCCTGCTCTACACGTGTTTAAAATAACAAAGTATATTAAAGATATTTTTGGTCCCTCAGTGTCACTTCTCATGATGTAGCACAGTGTTCATGAGTTAACAAATCAACAGCACATTTACACCACAAACCTCACCAAGAAACCCCAGCAATGTCTTTACTTCCTACGGAAGCAGTGGAAAGCCCACCTCCCCTACCCCATCCTGACTACCTTCTCCAGGGCGACCACTGAGAGCATCCTCACCAGTGCCATCACAGTGTGGTATGGAACCTGTTCTGCTGCAGAAAGAAAAACCATGCAGAAGATTGTGAGGACAGCTGAAAAGATCACTGGGCCCTTTCTCCCTTCCCTTTGTGACATCTACAAACTTGCTGTCTACACAAAGCCTTAAACATTGTGAAGGACACAACACATCCGTCCCACTCATTCTTTTCCCTACTGCCATCAGGCAGGAGGTACTGCACCATAACGGTACACACCTCCAGAATAGGGAAAAGCTTGTCTGACTGACTGAACAACAGAACATGGTGCAAGGCCTCTCAAACTAAACTGGAATTTGCAAGTCCAGTGTTCTATATAATGCACTACCTTTAATAGTCACTGCACTTTATGTTTACCTCCTACATGTACCAGATTGCATTGAATGTCTTTTTATAGAGCTAAAATATAACACCACTTGATCCATGGTGACTTTTATAAATTTGTCATCAACTGTCTATGAGGCTCCAATCTCATTTAATATCACAGAGGGACACCCGACAAGTCCTGGGATTTTTAATCCATGATTTTACTTCAGCAATTTATTTCTGTATTTTTTGTAATTCAAACAATTCACATGGATTTGCTTGCAAACCAATGAACAGGCCAGAAAATCTGTTTCCTCCATAATCTGACATGGAAGGAGGTACCCTGCAAGTTAATACTCATTCAGCCTCTGTCAGGTTCTCAGGACATTATTTCAGTATGTTGCTTCCTCACTTGTAATAGGTGATCCTTTCACAGACGTTGCGTGATGGGACAGATTCTAATTAAGCCAGAGGAGGGCAGTAGTGAGCTACAGTATACCAGAGAACTTTTAATGGCGGAGAACAAGCACTCTCCGGTGGTATTGGATGTAGAGGGCCAATAATTGAGGAGTTGGTGGGTTTCTGTGGAGCTGCATCCATAAATGCTGCATTTCTTTAGATACAATTTTTATTGTATAATTGCATTCATGCGATGCAAGATGAATTGACTTCGTTCTCAGTCCACAAATAAAATTTTTACATTTTTATGTTAATTTGTAAAATACCTTCCAAAGTGTCTGTCACGTGACACAGCAAGCCATTCCCTATCACTAGCATTCTGCTACTCTATTCTGGTGAATGATCATTGGGCCTATGATCATTCACCAGAATAGAGTAGCAGACTGCTAGTGAGTCAGGGGTAAAAAACTGCTCACAGAATGAGAAACGTAATGGTCATAGGTATTCATAAATTACATTTTTGATCCATGAAATCCATGTCCCGGTTGCTTAAAATGAATTGCAATTTATGATATTTTGTCCCTAAATATGTGAAAATTATACATTTAGCCTTATATTTAGCATTAAAGGGGAAGTTTGGTTTTTAGCATGTTTAGCCCCTTTTCTGGAGTGTCTAGGATGAAATCGAATCATCCACACCAAAATGTTGATGATTGCTCCTGTCTCTGATATTTGGCTCATTTAGAATCCCCCCTTTTCTGCTTCAGAATGGCTTCCTTTGTGCATGTCCGATAATGTCCTTAAAACAACCTTAAACCTTTATTTTAAAACTTGTGCTGCTCACCAAGTGTTTAGTGGTGTCCACTGATGTTCCGAAACAATTATAGTAGCAAAGTACAGTTTCTGTCACATTTTATATGGTATTTGAACATTCTGGAACTATTTTTTCGGCGTAGCAATACCAACTAGCACAACAAGAAGACAAATAAAGCTGGGTATGGACTGTATTTCGCTATGATAATTGTTGTGGAACATCAACAAACTCCACTGACCACTTGGTGAGCTGCACATGTTTTAAAACAAAGGTTTAAGGTTCTTTTAAGGCCATTATCGGACATGCACAAAGCAAACCATTCTGAAGCAGAAAAGGGAGGATTCTAAAGGGAGGAGCCAAATATCAGAGACAGGAGCAGTTGTCACAATTTTGATGTTGATGATTCTATTTCATCCTAGACACTCCAGAAAAGGGGCTAAACATGTTAAAAACCAAACTTCCCCTTTAATAGGGAGGGCTCAGACTCGGCGTAAACGGGCTCTGAGTATACTTTGGTGTGGCGTCAGTGCATATGTACGTGCAGGCGGTGTAACAGGAAGCAGACAATCTATGAGACTTCTAACTTTGTCAGTGCTCTAGCCTAACTGTCGACATATTACTTTAAGAAGCTACTTCAGAGATTAGTAGTCTACAGAAATAAATTCTACATAGAAGGCCTATAGGCACAATTTAGATCTCAAACGCCTCCCTAGGTCCTTATGACACATTGCCAAACACATACCCTTCACTGCTGTCCCATGCATATACAACACTGTAAATAATTTTTTTGTAGACTACACGTGGCAAGATAAATCGCAAATGTTCAAGTTGACTGCCTAACCTATTGTTATTTGTACAATTTACAGGTATAATGGTGCACTTCTTGCATTTGTTGGCCTAATCAAATGCATAACCTTTGTGGTGCGAGCAGCCAACTCTCAAACAAATCTTAACAAATCTTATTTAAAATTAAATTTACTATTTTGCTAGATGTGTTTGCAGAGGTTTAAAATTTGTGATAGCAAATTGACATCAGCACTCCCTATTTGTGGTTGAAAGCCCCCCATTCATCTGGCTTTCTCAATGCCTCAAACATTGTCAAAACGTGCTCTACGATGCACTGCCTTGAGATACACTGATTTAGATAAATTGTCATGACAAAAGCTTCTCATGTGAGATTCAAATGAAGTCATGTGGTGCTGCATGTAGTCAGTGTTGTGATGTCCTGTGTGCTGGGGCCAGATACACGCTAAAGGTAACAGGTAGGTATACAGGTAAACCTGTAATAAAGATGTGTGTAAAGATAACACCAAAGTGACTTTTGTACCACCACATTCTGTGATACTGTATAATACTAGGCTATACAAGTACTTGGAAGAGTGAATTTATGAGCATGTCACTCAAATCCAAATTCATAGCATGAGTGTATGTAAACAGCATTTGTTTATGTATAATTGCAAACATATAATAAATATTGTTCCACATTTATAGGTTAATTGCAATTATTTATTTATAAGTCTCAAGTACACTTTCTAAAAGGCAATGAGATTTTTTTACTAACAGGAAAAAAATATTATATTGCAAAACTACTTGATAACAATCATTTGTGTTTGTATGAAACGTACAGTATGTTATGTCACATATAATAAAATCAAATGGTATCCCCAGATAGGAAAAGACAAAGACAACAAGAACTCTATTCACGGGGAAGTGGATAATTTTCCATTATGATGAATGAATAGAAACCTGCAGTGTCATCATTAGTTAAACAAAACATGCCAACTCATTCAAATATTGCTGAATCATTTCCATATCCATGTAGGACTACTTATTGACACGTCTTTCCAGTCACATGAAGGAGAACACTGCTAATTTTGTACTCTTAATTTTGCAGTTTCAGCCATAGTAAATATGGCATGTTAATTTTCTAATGATAAAATTGCAAGCCCAACCTTCTATTATAATATGTGATAATAGATTTTAGCATTGTGTGGCATGATTGTGGTGTTACTCATTCCTGGCTGCGCTGATACTGTGGATATTTTCTGTGGTCTGGCTGCTCCTTGTAACCTCTTGGTCCTTCTTACATAGAATGTACCTTCTCCATGTTGCCTTAAAAGCAGATTTGATCTTGCGGATCTTCCATGCATACACTATTGGGTTAACAGCAGAGTTTGCATGAGAGAGGAGAATGCCAACATAGAAGGCCTGGTGGGGAACTGTAGTCCCATGGAAAGAGGCCGTGTTCATGAAATGTAGGGGTAGCCAACAGACAGCAAAGAGCATCAGCACTACAAGTAAGGACAGGGCCAGGCTCCGCTCCTTCTGGTAGTAGGTACGAGACTCACTGCTGTTCACCCCAGATCTTCTCAGCTGATGGTGGATCCTTAGGAAGATGCTGAGGTACAATAACGTCATGAGCAACATGGGTGGCAGTAGACAAGTAAAGAAGTTGAAGTTTACCATGTAAGGCATGGGAATCACTGCCAGAAATGTACAAATGATGCTAGTGGAGTTAGATGCTTCCATCTGTTCTCGGGTGTCATGGCGATACCATCCAAACATAGGAACAAACCCCAAAATACTTGCAGAGATCCAGCAGATTGCCACTGTGGTCCAGGATAGCTTCTGTGTCACCTTTGCCTTATATCTATGATATAGGATCAAATGAAATCAATAACATGTTCTCCTCTCAAATGAAATAAATCTAAAAGAAAATTCTGGTTTTAAACCTAAAAATATCAATCGTGTCAGCAATACTGTAAGAAAACATATTGTAAGAATTATTGAGAGGAAAAATATTTAGTCCTTCTCTCTGCTTCTCTAGGAAACAATATAACATAATGCCTCAAAAGTCTTATTGGACAAATATACTTAAGGTGAAGGGAATGTGAATTGTTGAGAGCAATGAGAAGGGAGCTTACCTGATTGGGATGTAGACGCGCAAGAATCTGTCCAGAGCGATGGCCAACAAGGAATGGACAGAGGTCTGGGTCAAAACAATCACTACACAACTGAGGAACAGGCAGCCATAGAAGGAGGTTCTGACCCGTCCATCCACCAGAACTGCCAGTGGTACCGCCACAGCCCCCACCAGGAAGTCAGCTACAGCCAGAGAGACGATGAAGCAGAAGGTGGGCTGCCTTCTCATGGCACCACACTTCCACACTGCCCAGATCACCAGCAGGTTACCAAGGCAACATACCACAGCGATCAACACCTCCAGGAAAGTATACAACACCTCTATGCTGTGGTTACCCATTCTGCTAAATGAACCGTGACTTCAAAAAAAAAAAAAAAAAAAGTGCTTAGAATGAAACCTTCAGATGAACTTCCTTTTGAAATTGAGTCTGTTGCTATTGAGGAAGCTCATATGCATATACATTTCCTGCAAAACAAAAAACAAAACAAAACAAAAAAAAAACACATATGGCTTGTATAATTTGTTTGAGTGCTTTATTTTACATGACAAATAAAAAGTGGCATGTCAAAGGTATACCTGTAGACCTATGCAATCCACAGTTATCTGAAAATTAGACCATAATAAAACATAAAAATTGGAAAATTAAGTCAGAAGTTCATGGGAAATTTGGATGCCTCCGTTCAAAACAAATACTAATAATCCAAATGATAAATATCAAAAAGCAAAAATTAGTATGAAACTAATCTTATAGTAAGCATGAAACTTATCTTATAGTAAGAAAGAAAAATCAATTGTCAACCATTTGCTCTGTTGTTATATTGGTCATATCTTGGATCAGTCTAATTCTGTTTGGGTTGTTACTGCTGTCATTCCCTGGTGTCTGACTGCTCCCGTCTCTGTCCTTTCTTGCTTTGCCCATAAAGAGCCTATTCCACATTGATTTCAATTTTGCTTGTATATGCTGGATCTTGAGGGCATATATGATGGGATTAATGGCTGAGTTTACCTGGGAAAGCAGGATGCCCACATAGAAGACTTCATGGGGAATTGTGGACTGCGGACAGTAGAAAGTTACAACATTCATGAAGTGTAGTGGCAGCCAACAGACCGCAAAGAACACCAGAATGAGGACGAGGGAATGGGTAAGTTTGCGTTCCTTCTGGTAGTAGGAAGATTCATTGCCACCCATCCAACTTCCTCTTAGCTGCGACCTCATCTTCATATAAATGTAGACATACAACACTGTCATGAGTAACATGGGTGGCATTATACAAGCAAAAAAGTTGAAGTTGACCATATAAGACATTGGAATCACTGCCATAAAAGTACAAGTGATAGCTGTGGAGTTGGATGCTTCCATCCATTCTACGGTGTCATGGCGATACCATCCACACATGGGAATAGAGCCCAAAATGCCTGCAGAGAACCAACAAGCTCCCACGACAGTCCAAGACAGTTTCTGCGTCACCACGGTCTTGTACCTGTTAGAGAAGCAGTTCCATTAATGGTGTTTCTCTTGGAAGTTCAGAAGGGACGCTGAGGCCTCAGGACATAAGCCTCACCCTGTTGTAAGACTGAAGTTTGACAATCAGGAGTAGTGAAGCAGATTAGTGAAAGAATCGTTCAAGCATCAAATTTGGCACAAATCATCCTCTAGACCTACACTTTCTAAAAAAAAGCCTGTTAGCCATGCAGAAAAAAACAATATGGCCGCAGCCGCTATTTTCAAGCTGGCCGATTTTCTATGTGTTCTCTATTCCTGAGTGTGATTGGTTTATCTGTTAACTTTAAAATAATATAAAAATAATTCCTTGTGTCCTAATATTGTCTGTAATCAGTCATGATACCAACAAATACAATTTTGGGGCTCTGCAGTGGTTCAGTAGCCTACGTCAGAATTAGTGTTCTAATTTTAGGGCTCTACAACCATTACAGTCTGCAACTTAAAACTAGCTTGCTAGTGTCAGCTCGCTAATAACTCAAGTAATTATTGGCATAGCCAGATCTAATATTAAGTTCATCTGCTACAAAAACAGTAAGAACTTGCACCATTAAGCTACAACCAAATGGGTAATATCAGGGATGCATCCAAAAAACTCTCAATAACAACTGATCACAACTTAATTTATTGGTACCGTTCCACAAAGTTGCACTCACTTTGCTTCAGCGTAACGCAGCCTGAGATCTGCAACTCTCTTTCATCATTTGTCCCACCTCTCAAGATGATTTGCCCGGTACACTTTGGATTTTCTAGACATCAACTAGCTAGACTCCCCTGTGTCCAAATTAAATTAGCTACCGCTATAGGGGCGTCTAGATTTCCAGGCTAGTAACGAACTGCAATATTGCTAAAAATAGACAGTAAACACACTGTAATAATTGATGAGTGCCTAAAATGACAAAACTAGCTTAGGAAACACTCAATGGTGTTTTTTGCCCCCAACGACACCTTCCTGGCAGCACAGCCTGAAAAGCACTACCCTTATCCTATTCCTAACCCTAACCCCCTCAACCCTCATCCTAACCCTAAACTGAGTGGAGTAGTGCCTTGAGGGCAGCGCTGCCTGGAAGGCACCGTTGATGGCAAAAAATACCGAAGACCTTAGGAAACATAAGTCATCTCCTACTATATGTCTGTCCTTCCAAACTGCCGAGTAAGTTATACCGTCACAATTTGCAGGCAAACTAGTTAACAGACCAAATCAATCAGGAAAGTGACACCTCTGGCATCTCATGATCCTGCTGGACCTTTCAATTAATATTGTGGGTGTGATTGACTCCTGATCTGAAATTGCTCTCTCAAAATGCCCTCTGCAACTCTGGTTTTCTTTTGTGCATTGATGTTGCATTATCCTACTGTATAAGAAGCTGTAGGAAGAGCGCCATAGAGAAAGAGAGCAACAAGATCCCAATAACATAACCCCTTCCCCTCCTTTCCACCTCTGTACCCACACACACACACACACACACACACACACACACACACACACACACATTACAGAAGAGCCAGCAACCATGCTGCCACACACATACCACATTTTCATGTCAAAATCTGACAGTGAAAGTAGCTTGTTTTTGTCAAAATAGTCAACCAAAACATACTTAACTTTATTGAATGAAATTGCTACATAGAATACGGGAATAAAGTTAATTCAGTCAACTGAATATCCAATACTTTTCTACATCTTTGCGACTTGTAAATTTGTGTTGCTTATGAGAGCAGCTTACCTATGAGGGATATACACACGCAGGAATCTGTCCATAGCAATGGCCAGCAGGGAGTGAACGGAAGCCTGAGTCACCATAATCTCACCACAACTAGGTACAAGGCAGCCGTATAAGGATGTTTGGACCCGTCCATCCACCAGAACTGACAATGGTATCGCCACAGCCCCCACCAGGAAGTCAGCTACAGCCAGAGAGACGATGAAGCAGAAGGTGGGCTGCCGTCTCATGGCACCACACTTCCACACTGCCCAAATCACCAGCAGGTTACCAAGGCAACATGCCAGCGCAATCAACACTTCCAGGGAAGTATAGAGCATCAGAGCACTGCTGGTCATTCTGATATCTATGACTGACCATCAACATTACAACTGTCAATCTGAGAGTGGAAGTTCTGTTGTGTTTATATGAGAGCTAAAAGTCAGGATGTGGTGACATCTAAAAATAGAACTCTCTGCGGTTTTGTGAGGGAATCCACAGGTGACTTTGTGCTGTATCTTAAATCATTACTGTTGCCAGGACTTGCTTTAAAAAGGTCTAAATTAGCAGAATGAAATATTACATCTTTTTCTCTGAAGGTAAAGTAGAATTATAATAGAAAACAAAAAATTAACTCAAATGCAATTTTACAACAAAATCACAATATATTTACCGTAAGCTTCTGATTGAACAACCACTCAAAATCACATCCAGGCTTTAGCTAATGTCTAACTGCAAGACTGCACATGAAGAACCACATGTTTATTATAACAATGGGGCTTATGTTCTAACCAAGTTGACATTAGTGCAACTTATTGCAAAAAACTTGAGTAAATCATAAAATTTAAATGTTGCATTTTGATGGCTTCAATGAATTGTTCAGTCAAGGATCATGGGAGACAACTCGAAACCTTTGAAGCAACAATCAAAATATTTGAGTTGGTATAAAATGTATTTATTTTTAGGAAGATGTACAGTAGGCCTATACTTCTTTGTCTTTTAAAAGTTTAAATTGAAATTAATCCATTTCCACAAATTTCAGTTCACCAAACATGTTGGGGTTAACGTGGAGTTTGGTGACTGGTGAAGATGATGAGGTGAGATGCAGATAAGTAAGGGATAACGGCCAACAAGGTGACCGGTTCTACAGAAATAATGGCGAGGTGGAGTTTAGAACGGAGTTACTCCGCCAAGCCATTATTTCTGTTAGAACCGGTCACCTCGAAGGCCGTTGTCCCGCTTATCTCCCGTTTGTACTTATCTCTCGTATATTTAAAGAAGAATATAGAACGTAAATGAAACATGCAACTCCATTTTAAAAGAAGTTAACCTGTTCGATTTGGGTTCAATCAGTTGAAAGGCTGCTTATTGTTGTTATAGTACCATTCTAAAAGGCATTTATATGGAACGGTGATTAGTTATTAGATTAGTTCTTTTTGGAACTACTTCCAAAGTAGCCATCTGAGAATAATGGTCACCTATCAGCCAATCAGAGAAGAGAATTGCGTTTTGAAGGGAGATGACAGGAACTTAGTTTGATGTGTATTGTGGTTTCACTAAGACCAGCTTTACCCACAGCCCACATTCCGCTTCACGCTTGATGCACTTGATACTCACTTCGAGAGATCATATAAACATCCTACACCCACTCTGCAAAAAGTTCCCTGATGCATGCACAGAAGCCTAACTCAAAATAAAAAAAAGCAGTGCAAAAGAACATTTCTTTTTTTTTCATTTAGGGTGATGCATTGCACTATGTTTTTATTATAAGCCGATACCAATTAAGAAGGAAGATGCAAGTATACACAGAGGCAGAGAGAAAGAAAATCAATGCATGCATACAGGCATTGATACATTGCAGAATCATGCACGTGTCTCAATGTGCGATAAATCACATTTTATATCTATTACATTGCTCCTCTTGAATTATTGGTCTTTGTCTTTACAAATGATTTACACAAGCGTGTTTGATATCAGACCCAAAACCGCAAGCACTGATGAGTCATTTCAGTGTGTCATGCCACAAGTCAGCGGTACACACAAAGGCTTTGCACTTTGGCAGTTAGAAATCCATAGCGTTAATGAAAAATCCTTCACATTTGGTTGCTATTTTGGAACAAATGTGAAGAATTTTTCATTAACATTATAGATCTTAATATATCCAGACAATTTTTAAATGTCTAATCTAAAAAACAACTACAGATATTTCAAGGAACATACATCCATCGTCAATAGATTTGCTCAGAAATGGTAGCGTTTCCACTTAAGCTCAGATGGAAGGCTGTGAAAGTCCTGCCTCTTCAGTAAAAGAGGTGTCCGGTCCTTTGTTATTTGGGCCCAGATGCTGACCTTCAACATGTGCCTTGTGCTCCACCTCATAATTCTTTGAGCACAGGAAGTATTTTTTCCATATCATCTTGCACACAGCCTTGATCTGATGTATCCTGAGCGCATAAACAACAGGGTGCATGGCTGAGTTTGCATGAGCAAGGACTACACCCACATAAAAGGCCTGATGAGGAACTGGAGAACCGTAGAAGGCGGCTGTGTTCATGAAATGCAGAGGTAGCCAAGAGACTGCAAAGAGCATCAGAATGAGGACCAGGGAACGGGTGAGTTTCTGCTCCTTCTGATAATAGGAACGCGACTCACTGCCACCCACCCCTCTCAGCTGCTTGTGCATCTTGACAAAAATGCTAAAGTACAGCCCCATCATGAGCAGCATGGGTGGAAGAAGGCAGGTGAAAAAGTTGAAGTAGACCATGTAAGTCATGGGAATTACAGCCAGAAACTTGCAAATCATGGTTGAGGAGTTCTTCAACTCCATCTCCTCTAAAGTGTCATGGCGATACCATCCAAACATGGGAACAAAGCCCAGAATACCTGCAGACAACCAGCAGGATCCCACTATGGTCCAAGAAAGCTTCTGTGTCATTGTTGCTTTGTACCTGTGATGGAGAGGGCAAGACTCCTCATATACCGCACATACTTCTCACACACACAATACCACCCATACACTTTATTTGAAGGTACCGTCATAAGACTGACATGACACTGTCATTAACGATGACATGACGCTGTCATAAATCTGTTATAAACTTTATACACCTGTCATGACTTCTGTCATTAAGTGTCACCCGGTAATTGTCATGGTTAGGGTTAGAGTTTGGGTAAGGGTATGTCAGAAGTCATGACAGGTTTATAAATTCTATGACAGATTCTTGACAATGTCATGTCATAGTTAATGACACTGTTATGTCAGTCTTATGACGGTACCTTCAAATAAAGTGTTACCGCACATACTTCTCATATATTTTCGGAACAGTTTATTTTCAGCAATTTCAGCTAAATTTTTGATTGAATATACCCCAGCAAGGTATTTTTTAAAAAAAAATCTGTTAGATTTTGAGCTCCAGCACATCTTTTTTTGACTAATACAGTATTCCATATCATAAAATTGTACCTACTTTATCTGTGTAACTATGAATAACTTTAGATATGACTAGTGTATATGTTATTTGTTTTGGGGTGTTTATTCTGATTACCTCAGCGGCATGTAGACGCGCAGAAACCGATCCAGAGCAATAGACAGCAGTGAATGAATCGAAGCTTGAGTCACAACAATCTCCCAACAGGACCGGAAAACACAAGTATAGAATGAAGTTATGACCCAGTCGTCAGCTAGAACGGCCAAAGGGATCGCCAAGGCCCCCACCAGGAAGTCAGCTACAGCCAGAGAGACGATGAAGCAGAAGGTGGGCTGCCGTCTCATGGCACCACACTTCCACACTGCCCAGATCACCAGCAGGTTACCAAGGCAACATGCCACGCCAATCACAACCTCCAGCACTGTGTAAATTACTTTTAAAATATGAAGCATAATGAGAAAAGCAAAGTGTATGTCTAGTAGTGACACACTCTGACACTGAAGAGAGAGATAGAGAAGCACAGACAAACAACACCAAGAGGCAGCGGCAGATTTGTCAACTCAAAGTCAGACAGAACCTAAGTGTGGCAGAAAGAGGAACTACTTTGGCTATTTTAATACAACCTTTAGTATGAACTCTATCCTTGTAACCACAAAAGCAAAAAGACTTGAAACCCACAGGCATGCTGGGCTATTCACAACATCAGGCAACTACACAGAGATGCAGAAGTGCTTATCACCATCTCCTACCATGAAGCATTTAAGTATTCATCCTGCAAGGTATGTATAGTTCTGTTCTGTTGTATTCTTCCATAGGGGCCCCGTTAACAGAATGCCTGCGTTTATCTAAAAAAGTTAATCACCACTCCATATGTTCTTTACAATGGTAACAACACCAAGCAACCTCGTGGATCTACTTTCACATGGAAAAATGGAGCTGTGTGTGTCTCTCCTATGTTTAAAAACTTGCTTATTGTCTAAATGCATGAGTTGCAACAAAGTTATGAGTAGTACCGGCCTATGAGGTGTTACATAGCACTCTCCCTGTAGCCTTCCACCAATCATGTTCGGAGGCAGGGATAGCTGGCTGTCGATCACAGCTGTGGAGGTCAAGAGCGCACAGATTAGCGGAGGCACGTTAGCATAAGCCATTTTCAAGTATGGCGTCCTACCTGTGAACCAGGCAGTGCATGCACGAGAGTCATGTTGGGCACAAGCACATGCACATACAAGTTGGTGGGTGGCCACGTTCCTTGAGTCCATGCGACATTTCCAGCTTTGGAACTTAGCGCATGGGCAGCAAGGGCAAAGCCGTGGTTCATAGCTCCAGTGTTCATAATGCCGTTGACAATCAATTCGCATTATTTACTAGCCTAGCCTTGGCCAATCAGTTCTATGGAGGGTGGGAATTAGTCGCTGTCTCCCGTTAATATATAACCTCCTTGCCACTGACAATGTGCTACAGCGAGGGAGGGGTTTGAGAGGCCATTGATGAGCGGAGTAGAGACTGGGGGAGGGACCAGAGAGTTGTATGACTGAATTCTTTTGCTTAAATCTCGGAATTACATAGACTTGCTGAATACAGCTTTAAGTGATTGCACCATGCTCAAGCATCTTTGACATTCTCTTCTGGACATTTCTGATGATTAGATACATTTAATACTCCAATTCTTCAATCATTTCAACTTTATTGCCGTCTTCATTGATCTTTGTTATAGGGACTGATCACTTTTTATTCAAGTGATCCTTCCTTTTCCCTTTCCGAAGCTGTTCTGTACCCCAACGTCATGAACATGTTGCTGTTGCTAAATTTCCAATCAGGAAACGGCATTTGTTTACAGGTCTCAGCTGGTTCCGATAGTGTCTCTACTCCCTTCTCCCCTTTGAAATTTTGCTCTAAAACACATGTACCACGTTGCTTCCTATTTTCACATCCCTCGCTGGATTCTGTTTTTGCAAGTTATAGGTGCTAAACATCCCTCTACCTTGCCCTCTGACACAAGACTTTGACCACTTGATTTCATTTTACTTAGTTTTGCCAGCTAATGACTCCATCTCAATATATATTTCATGCAGGCCTCTCATCTCATCACAGAGGAAGTGCCATCCATCCATCAGACATGACGTGGAATCAGTCAGTCCCATGCAAGCTTCCCATGATACTAAGGCCCAGTCTCATTTCTCCTCCTTTAATACTAGCACTTGGTTTTGAGTGCCCTCCAAAGTCAGATACCCCTTGAGTATGAAGTAAGTGCAGAGGAGGTCCTAATCTTACCCTGCAAAACGGGACACCACTTTGCATAACAACCCCTTCACCTTTGTCACGTGTCTATCATTAAGACTGAAATGGAGATGATGATTAAATAAACTTTATCACTCCGATTCTTCAGTCACTTAAACTTTATTGCCATCCTAAATTATCTAGGCCAAGGGTCTTCAATTAGCCTATACATGTAAGTCTACAAGGTCCTCAGACCAAAATTTCTCTGATTCACAGGTCAATTGTTCAAATTATGAAATTTCATTAAATTTTGTGGTTTTAATCGATTTTTGTTCAGTCTTGTTTTCAGTTTCCCATGTCTAATTGGTGCAGGCCTTGGCAAAAAATCTACACTTGACTTGTCACCCACTTGTAGCCTAACCTGAAAACCCATATAATATGCATAGGCCTAGGCCTATTTTAAACTTGTACAATGGATCTAATAATAGTAGTTTGAGAAACTGTAAAGATTGAAAATGCTAGAGTTGGATGTCTCGAGACTGGTCTTGGTCTCGAGACCAATTTTACGTGGTCTTGGTCTCGTCTTGGCCTTGGCAGTCTATTGTCTTTCTCTTTGTCTTGTCTTGGTCTCGGATCTCTTGATCTTGTCTTGGTGTCTTGCAAGACCAAGACCAAGACAAGATAAATAAATACAATAAATACGCTAGCTGTTAGCTGTCATTGACTATGCATTGTCAAAAAAGTTTGTTGACAGTCGTCACAAGATGGCAGCCTACACAAAACGCACGTCAGATTAATCTATAGCCTAGTCTGCTTTTTTCCGGTTTTGGTCTCGGTCTCAATTTGTCTTGGTCGTGTCTCAGTCTTGTTAGCCTCCAGTCTTGGTCTTGTCTCGGTCTTGTTAGCCTCTGGTCTTGGTATTGTCTTGGTCTTGGTTTAAGCGGTCTTGACTACAAGTCTAGAAAATGCTCTGCTTTCTGTGTGAAAAAAAATGAATGGGATTACATTCTACCTTTATTTGACGTGCACTTAAATGCAAGGTCAGTTGATCGTCTGACTCAGATGCGCAAACTTCTCTTCTCTCTCTCCAGCTTTCTGTACCCGTTTTATTGTCAGGACATTTCAGGACAATTGAGCAGATGTTTCGTTGGCTAATTTATTCACGCTGTATGAACTGACTGCTATTCAACTTAACAGATGGCTGATTATGCACAACTTTTAAATTAACAGTATCGAAAATGAAAGGTGACATGTTGTCTGATACAGCTACAGTGGAACATAAGATGAGATGTGATCCCAAGCAACCAAACAGTGCATGCGTAATTGTAAGCATAGTTAAATGTAGTTCATCTTCAGAGCTGGCCGCCACCTTTCTTTTAACTGATTGAGTTTGCAAAGAATTATGGTTAATTTCATCATCACTTCATTCAAAGTCTCCACCTGACGTCCTAAGGGCTGAAAAGCACTTCCCCTGAAAGTATTGGGACACACTAAACTTACACATAAACTTACACACCCAAGTGTTAAAGCTATAATCCGGCGTGAATCAACACCTAGCCCTGCTGTTTTATACTGCTAAGCGCTACTGAAAGCCACCTTAATGATAACATTTTGTGCATCGTAGACCGAGTTTGCGAAACAGCAGCTAACACTAAGTGAATAAGGCATGTCAAAAACGAAACCTAATCGATTTGCTTTCGTTTTGAAATGCCCCATTCTGTTAACGTTAGCTGCGGTTTCGCTATCTCAGTCTGCCTTGCATGAAATCCAGTGATTGGGGTGGCTAACAATAGCGCTTGGCACTACAAAACAGTAGGACTACGTGTTGATTCACGCCGGCTTTCTCCTTTAAGGCCAAAAGTGAGTGGCTAATGGTAACATTTTCTATGATCCCAGCATCCATACAGCATTATAAATGCTAAAAGAGGTACAAAAGAGGTTACATTTATAAAACCCTATAAGTGACATAAAATTAAAAGCTACTTACAATACTACTGATAACTCATAATGCATCATAAAGTTATCATACAAGGCTTTACAACTTGAAGTGTCACAAACATTTGACCTTTTGGTACTAAGGAGACACCACTTGTTTATAGTGTTTGCAATGGGTCCTTATTGAGTTTCATGGATGTGTGTTCATCTTATTTCCCTTATGCACTGAGCACTTGACATAATCAAGCATAATAAAAGGACAGTTACCAAATTTATTTTTTTATTTAATGCTTTGTGACATTTCAATTTGTAAAGGCTAATAGACAAATTTTGTGAAGATATTATAAAAGCTGGAATTTAAATTGCTGGTTGCAGAAGAAAACAAAACATTACTCTCACAGACTTCTGAGTTTCTTGGTCTACTTGAACTCCAATACTCAACTGTCTGTAGAACATGGATATGTATTTCTCATAGTGCATTGGTCATAGACTTATCTCTGCGACAACATGATCATGTTTGTGGGTTTAGAGATATTGACACAGGTTCCACCACTCAGATGTGGCATGTCCTTTACTAAAACTGACTACTTGGCTAACACACATCGACAGCGATTTAAACTACACAATTCGCCTACCTTTGTACTGCAATTTAGCTCATCACTGTTTTAAGATGAGACAGCACTTTACACTTAATTCACCAAGATGCTACCTCATCTGCTGATCACAACAGGTAACATTCACATGGATTGCTATTTTCCATGAAGTAGACACATTGTCTTTAGCCTACTACATTCTGTTAATAAATACATGGTGCATAATTATTATTGTTGCTGAACACTAAATATACCTGAGAGATCTTGTCAAAGTCATTAAACACAAGATTACTTTAAGAATTCCTGAAAATACACTTCTGCAAATTACAATTTTACATTACAGTGGATTGGGTAAGTTGGCTTTTTGAACCAACATGCATACTGGCGACAGAATGTAGAATGTTTGTGACACAGAACACAAAAGAATTATATAAAAAAATATAATAGTGCCTTAAAAGTATTGTCATTTGATATAAACATGTATAAACACATATGAACAATAATGAATATAAATCTTGGACTCAAACTTAGATAGATACTTTATTAATTCCCAAGGGGAAATTCCGTTCCTCACTCCCAACAGTGAAATACGAGCCAAGAGTGTAATCTAATGATCTTATAATCTTATTAATATTATCTGATGCCCACTGGATTCACCTACTGTATAGCCTACTATAGAAAGCCTGTTGAATTCGACAAGTCATTCTTTTCTAAATGCGCTGGACAGAGAAAGTGTTTTTGTAGGTACTACTACTACATTAATGGACATTGCTATGTCTAGGAATGGCATTTTGTTCTTCTCTCCCTCACGAAGTCTGCCATGTGTATAATTCATGGAGCATGTAAAGGCCAATTTACAATTCACAAAATTCACAAAATACGTATTTGAAGTACTTTGGACAGTTGGAATATTGGCATGTCACACTTCCTTTGACGCTGAAAAGCGAGGAGTTAGTACCAACAACCCTCACAACGTTTTTACAGACTAAACATGCCTACAATACTACCAAGAGTTGAATGGAAACACTCACCAGGAACTTGGAGATACTCATCATGTTTATTTAATCCATAAATTTAATCCACTTCTCGGTATAGTCAAACACAAAACAAGCACAGGTTTACCATGAAGTTTACTCACTGCCTGCAAGTTACTGTAGTCTATGTGATCTCGCTGTACAGTGCCATCTGCTGTTCAGGAGAATAATGCCAAAATGGCATTTCCGTTGAATTTGGTCATGCGGCAGGTATGAAGCGTTTGTGTGAACCTGTGACGGCCCAGACGGCGCGCGCACCATCGGACACATCCGGTGTATCGCCGCCATAATGTTGAGGTAATAACGGTATACATTTATCTAGACTTACATACTTGGCATTCTTGTATATAGGCGACAGTATTGACCCTATTATAACTCAGTCACACAATCTGATAGTTCTTTGCTATTTCGGAGCTTTGCTAGGTTTATTTGATTTGAGCATGGAGTGAGGTTAGTGGTGTTCTCCGGTGATGAGCCACTTGGTTCCTTTTTTCCACATCCCTGGATGTAACTGCTCAAGATCGCCCTGTATGCTTTCTGGATCTTGGGCACCTTGATGGTATATACCACAGGGTTAACAGCCGAGTTGGCATGTGATAGCAGGATGCCCATGTATACCAGTGATTTGGGCACAGCCTTCTCCGCGTAGTGGGCAACATTAATGAGGTGGATGGGAAGCCAACAGAGGACAAACAGCAATAACACCAATAGCAGAGAGCAAGCTAGGCTCCTCTCCCGTTGGTAGTAGGCACTGGACTCTGCATCTCGATTCCGCAAACGCTTCTGGATCCGATGGAAGATGTAGGCATAGAGTGCACCTGTGCATAGCATTGGGAACAGGATGCAGCCCAGGAAGTTGAAAAGCACCATGTAAGACATCGACATCACGTTCATAAACCTGCAGGTGCCAGTGGAGTTGGTGGTGTTATATATGTAGTTGTCTCTCTTGCTCCAACCTAGCAGGGGTACAGAGCCTAGTAGACATGCCATGATCCAGCATCCCACCACCACACCCCAGGACTTCTTAGCTGTCACTACCTTTCTGTACCTGCAAACAATAATTGAGATAGGAATCTGTATAAAATATCAAAAAACTATAAATTAGGTTAACTCAGAGCTGTATTAATATTGTCATTTTTATGCAAATAAAAAGTGAATTGCCTTGCGAACACTTCATCAGAGCAATTCATAAGTACCACCGAAAACTAGTAAATACTATCCAAAAAATGCATGATAGCATGGCATCTGTGACAAGACGCTATGAGTAATCTGGACATAAAAGCACAGTGTGGCTGTCGGTTTAGTAATTTCTTGTGTCCCGTCGTTTGTCTGTGGCTCACAGTTTGAGAAACACTGCTGTAGGCTATGTTGACACAGTTTTTCCACAGTAGAAAACTAGTGATAACACTACGCAGTGATAGGTTAGCATTACGTAGCATAGCTTAATAATGTCAGCCTAGTCTGGGCTATAACTTGGGTGTTGAAGCACCTTTGTTTTTTATATCTCTGTTTTATAAAAAATTGTTGGTACTGTAGGAACTATTTCGTCTTCCCATAATATTGGTTCTGATGTCCCCATGGTCCATATGCAAACCTACACCCTTACAAAAATATGATTGAAGGCCCCATCCTCCCCTTCTCTTCATCACCCATGCATATATGGTAATGGGTATTTGTAATAGTCTAATTGTCTAATGCCTTATTATCAACATGGTATTGAAAAGAAAAGAAAAATTCAAAAATGATCAAAGGTAAATACATGCATTTTGGTGGAAAAGTAATCCTGCCTCATAAACCATGACATTTCTTTAATTAATAAAACTTTAGGGTACTCAACATTTCCGCGATGGGGCCTCCGCTAGACTATAAGGCCATGTCACTATCCGCCTTAGTATCTCACTGCTTACCTTAGTGGGATGTAGACACGAAGGAACCGATCCAAAGCAATGGCCAGTAAGGAATGGACAGAGGATTGGGTTAGAACAATCACCACGGAACACAGAACCACACAGCCATGAAATGAGGTTTTGACCTGTCCATCCACCAAAACCGACACCGGTATCACCACGGCCCCCACCAGGAAGTCAGCTACAGCCAGCGAGACGATGAAGCAGAAGGTGGGCTGCCGTCTCGTGGCACCACACTTCCACACTGCCCAGATCACCAGCAGGTTACCAAGGCAACATGCCACGCCAATCACAACCTCCAGGACTATGTAGATCGGTTCTGCTCCACTTGCCATGAAAAGATTGACAGGAGATAGAGGGAGCTTTGAAGAGATGTTAAAGAGCTACACTCAAACAGGAACTCTAAGAGGTGTGAGGAGGAGGAGAAATGAGACAGTTTGAGTTGCTCAACTTTCAGTCTGATAACAATCTCTTCCGTGAGGCTTGTGAGGGTGTGTGGAGGACTACATGCACATTGTATTTGTAAAATGTTTTGCATTCATGTGATGTGGTGACAGTGTCTGTATAGGGCCTCTTTGTGTTTATATCTCTTTAAGCATTTATATGTGTGTTGTTGGGTCAAGTTGGGTACCTCATACACACTACACACTGGTTGACACTAAATGCACACATTTTGTCTAAAAAAAACTTTGCTGTTATGTTAGTGTGGTCCTTCTTACACCATACGTTTGAATTGACGTTATCAATGTGTCAGTGACATCCTGTTTGAATTAGGATGTGTGATGCTGAATGCTGAATGCATCACACATCACAGGCTGTTAGCTGTTAGTAAGCTTAGAAAAGTTTCTCTTAAAGGAATTATCCGGAGTGAATCAGCCCTGCTGTTTTATAGTGCCAAGTGCTATGAAAGCCACCTCATTGACGGAATTTCAAGCAACGCAGACTGAGATAGTGAAACGGCAGCTAACGGTAACAGAATGGGGCATGTCAAAACGGAACCAAATCGATTAGATTTCATTTTGACATGCCCCATTCTGTTCGTGTTAGCTGTAGCTTCGCAAACTAGGTCTACGTTGCACGAAATTCGATCAATCATTGAGGTCTGAGGTGGCCATCAATAGCGCTTAGCACTATATAACAGCAGGGCTACGTGTTGATTCACTCCGGATAATACCTTTAAGCACAAGCCTGTTTGTTGTGCGTACAGCACAGACCATATGCGGCTGTGACTTACCCTCCATACTGGAGCTATTTGAGGGAAGATGCATCAGGAAGGCAAAAAAAATCTTGAATGATCCTAGTCATCCCAACCATGAACTATTTGAGCTATTATCATCTGGCAAACGGTATAGAAGTTTGAAAGCTCGCACTACCAGACTCCAAAGTAGCTTCTTTCACCGAACAAATAGATTGCTGAACTCATGCTGAAGACAATAAGGCACTTTTTTGCACTGCACATTACACACACATACACACACACACACTTTTTTTTTTTTTTTTTTGTAACTTGTATGTCTCTATGTCAGGGCTCCCTTGAAAAAGAGGCTCAAGGTCTCAATGGGACTCACCTGGGAAAATAAAGGTCAAATAATGAAAATAAATCTATAGGAGACAACGCAAGAATTTTTACTCTTTTATAGGCTTCAAACCTATGATGAGAAGTAATAAACATATCTTGAATCTTGGTTCAGGTCAGGTCACAATTGTCATAAGGAACCTCTCCTCAGGTAGCTTGAGAATAACCTGGTTCTCAAGCAGATGGATGTTTCTCATTCTGGAATTTCGTCGGTTGCATAGCTGTTTTCTGCTGTAACGGGGCGGGGGTTGTATTAAAAAAAAATCTCGAACCTGATTGGAAAATTCAATGTGCCTGTCACGTACTACTTGCTACGTCATACCTGTTAACATCCCGCCCCACGATTGTGATTGGATCTATGGCATAGAGGCGGGCTCGCGTATGGGGTAAACGGAGACTTCGGGCTCAACAAGGCTCTACCAGACCCTTGTGCGAGCTCACGAAGTTGAACGAAGATGCACGAAGCTGAAACCAGGAACGAGAAGATCTTGTGTGATGATAAACCAGAATAGTAAATGAATGTCTTTGAGAAAAATAAATAAACGCTCCCACGTGCTAAAATGTGTTAAATCAAAACACTGTATAGCAAAGTTTTTAATGTCAATTGTTCTACTGTATGTTGTGTCATTGCAGTCGTGCCATTGCAGTTCAGTAGCCTACCAATTCAAAAATGCATGATTCACTCATATCAGCTTATCTGGGACCGTGGTCTTTATATGATTGATGATGAGACAAGATAGATCTAAGACTTCTTCAAAAAAAAACATAGACAAGTTAGTCATGCTAAAGGCATAAGTACAAACTGACACTGGTTCAGTTTTCCCTCTGAACATCTCATTGTCAATCAGCCATTATTAACACACATTAGTAACACTGAAGCGTGTTACAGTAATGTAAGGTCTTACCAGGGGGCAACTATGCGGCAACAATTTCTGCGCCCCTTTTCTGAGGCAAAAGCTCCCTCTTGAGGCAAAGTGAAGTATTGTCCTAACATACTAAGTCCCTCAAGGGGGACTGTGGGAAGGCCATTTTTATCAATTACTCACTTGTACATCTCCTAAACAGCCAACATTCAAAGCAAAATACTTTTCACATACACATTGTGTGTTGTACGGCATGGTAGGCTAGGTGCATTTGCTGTGAAAGCAGTTAGTTCATCACTGTGGTCCTCATACAATTCTCACTTGAATACAAATCTTAACACTATTGAACTTAGAGATTTTGGTAACACTTTACTTGTGAGTACACTTTACGGGTGAGTACATAAAACATTCATAGCAGGTTTCATAAAATACTCACAAAGCATTCATAACTGTTTCATAAGACATGACTCCACCTGTATAGTAAAGTGACATTTTAAGTAGACTTCAGATATTCATGAAATACCTGTATTCAGGTGCGACATGATCGGGTGACAAACAAAAATGGCAGTGCTGCTTTGAGACCACTGGACTTTTATTTTGATAGGTTATCGGCATTCTAACTTCCACATTTATGAAGGGTTGGGTATGAAAGTGGAGTCATGTCTTATGAAACAGTCATGAATGCTTTGTGATCACTTTATGAAAGCTGCTATGAATGTGTTATGTACTCACTCGTCAAGTAAAGTGTTACCGAGATTTTAAAGTAAAATACAAGTATTATAGGCTAACATGCTTACCCTGTGTGTGGAAATTTAGTATGGTGAATGTGATTGTGAACAGGTATGTTGAATTAAAAAAAAAAACACCCTTATCTAAAAAGGTGTGGTTCCCAACAATTGATGGTTAGCCTTGTTCTATTACGTCAACTGTTTTTGCACCCACACTACACACAGTATCCTGGGGGTTGCTGCTGTTATCAGTTTCTTTTTCCTGGGTATTCCTTGATGCCCCCACCTCCTCTTTTTTCCCCCACTGGAACCTCTGCCATATTGACTTCAAGGGAGCCCGTATAATGTCGATCTTGAGAGCGTAAATGACTGGATTGATGGCAGAGCTTGCCTGAGAAAGTATCACTCCAGCATACACCAGACCAATGGGAACTGTGGCCCCATAAAAATTAGCCATATCTATTAAAAGGATTGGTAGCCGGCATATAGCAAACAATGCTAACACCAGAACAAGGGAGCAGGTGAGGTTACGCTCCTTCTGGAAGTAACGCTGGGACATTCCGATGTTGGTGCTCCTCAGCTGGCGGTGGATGAGAGTGAAGATACAACTGTAGAGTGCCGTCATGACCAACATGGGAACGAGGAAGCCGGTGTAGAAGTAGATGTAGACCAGGAAGGACATGGGCATGACCTCCAGGAACTGGCACATGGTTGTGTTCTGGGACATGGTGCTACGGTTGTTCCAGCCCATTAGGGGAACCAAGCCTACTATGGCAGCCATGAGCCAGCATGCAGCCAGTACCCAGCAGCAGAGTTTAAGAGTCACTGTGGATTTGTACCTGTTAAGGGCACACACATGAGTCCAGATGAACAGTGAGTTTCTGGAAATAGAATTCTGTACAACACAATGAAGATACGGCTGGTTATTTTCCAGTTGTCTGTTAAACAATGTAAACCCTCCCCAGAACATGAATACAGATGAACAGCTATATTATGGGCGGGCTATGTCAGGCTAATTATTATTATTATTATTATTATTATTATTATTATTATTGTAACCTCCGTGAAGGAGGTTATGCTTTCACCAGAATTTGCTTGTTTGTTTGTTGGTCCAACTTTACAGCAAAAGTTACTGATGGATTCTCATTAAATTTTTATAGAGTGAACCTATTCAATTTTGGTGATGGTCCGGGTCAGGATCTAGCCTGACAAGCCAGACTATTTCATAAATGTATAGTCTGGCCGTGAGTGATAGACCCTCGGGTAAGATGGCTAAAAACTAAGCACAACTAACAAGTTTTTCCAAACAACGCTAAGCCTGCCCAATGACTCCCTGTCCATATAGAACGTGCTAAACACCACAATGTCTGCATAAAACCTAGGGTGTTGTATTTGATTCAAACAGCTCATCACCACCGATGTCTGAGTACAACCTATGGCTGATGGTTAGACGTACAGTACTCACTGAGTAAATTCAATTTGCCACTAGAGTACGTCTAGAGTTCTAAGCTAGACAGGATCTGGACTGGATTCATCAGGATTCCTCACTACTGACTGTGACCATATAGATTTGGGGGAGGTCTGCACTCTCAGCATTTCTGGATTTAATTGTCACTTTTCAATATTGATAGTAAGGTTAAAAATAAGTTATTTTGATAAGTTTTAAGTTTTTAAAAAAACATAAAACATGATAAAATCAATAGTAATATTAATATTAATAGCATATTAGTTTTATATTTTCTACCAACTTGTCTTCCACTACTGAGAATATTTGGTTAGTTTTTGAAGCATTTCTAACCTTTTTGTCATCAACTAGGTAAATTGTGACAAAAGTGTTAATATGCAAGTGGGAAATAGAGAGGGGCTGGCATTAGGAAACGATTGCAAGCCAGACTATCCTCAATCTCCAAGGGTACTTAGATATTAATGTGGAATGGAGACCACCACTGCTATTAGCACTACTGTAATTATTTCGGGAAATTTCATAAATTCAGCATAGCATTGTGAAAATGGTTTGATTGATATTCTGAAGCCAGAAATTCATGTCTTGCCACAAATTGTTAAGACTTACATGACACTGTCATTAACTATGACATGACGTTGTCAAGAATCTGTCATAAACTTTATAAACCTGTCATGACTTCTGACATACCCTAACCCTTACTCTAACCATGACAAATACCGGGTGACACTTAATGACAGAAGTCATGACAGGTGTATAAAGTTTATGACAGATTCATGACAATGTCATGTCATAGTAAGTGACAGTGTCATGTCAGACTTATGACGGTACCTTCAAATAAAGTGTAACCAATTTTTTTTAATGAATAATTCTGGATGCAAGAACACGTATGGATGCAAGAACATGTAACTTTTACTATTGAATAGAGTGAATCTTCATAATCCTTCATAATTATTTCATAATCATTCACTTATGGTATGTGTCATCTTGTCAGGTGTGTAGATGTGGCAAAAAGGCCACTTTGAATGGAACTTCTCTTGTGTACATTATAAATGTGAACTTACTGGTTCTTGAATTAAACGAGAAGATGCCTTTTCCACATGGGTAAGATATTGTTCATAATACAGTACAGTATTATCAAAATATTACATTTAGCTTTGTCATAAGATTTAGGGCCACTGATGCTCATTCAGATGAGAATTGACAACTTCACACATCTGCCAAATTTACCTGATTGGGATGATGACACGCAGGAAACGATCAATCGTCAATGCCAGTTGGAGAAACACAGACACCTGAGTGAAAAAGATCACCCCACAGGATAACACAAGGCATCCGTAGAAGGACGTATGGACACGGCTATCTGTTAGAATCCGTATTGGCACTACCACAGCCCCCACCAGGAAGTCAGCTACAGCCAGAGCGGCGATGAAGCAGAAGGTGGGCTGCCGTCTCATGGCACCACACTTCCACACTGCCCAGATCACCAGCAGGTTACCAAGGCAACATACCAAGGCAAACAGCACCTCCAGGACTGTGTAGATCACTTCAATGATGTAGTCAGGCATTTAAAGTTGATGAAAGCTGAAAAATATCTAGACTGATGTCTGGATAAGGTACGGGTGATTTGACACAGACCCCACATGACTGCAAATAAAAGTTGTGGAGAGGTGGTGTGATGCCTACGCAAACAACATGCAAATATTACCTTTAATGATATACTTTAATAGGACCTTTTCCATGAGCATGTGGAGATAGGAAGGTGTTAGCATTAAGTCAGTATAGGAAAATACTGGTCATCAGGTGTCAGATGATACCAATAATATCTTTCCATCTACTGTTGGTATATTCTTATAAGAATATACCAACAGTACATGGAAAGAAATACTGTAAGAAACAAACTAATTTGGAGTGTATGCAAGATGTAGCCTAATGAGGATCAACAATGACAGGAATCATGCATGAAATCTGAGCAATCCTTCTTCCTGGCATGTTCTTGTCATAAATTTCGCATTTTCCTCAAAAAATGATGAACATTGAAGAGCTATTTGCTGCGCCTAAGCTTTCCACTGATCAGTACATGTACAACTTGTTTGTTCCTCTGATTGGTCATAGGTTATCCTATTGTATGCAGCAGCAGTTTGAAAGATAACTGCCCACGCTTGAGTTTGGTTTATCTATTGATGCCAGACTATACATTTTCATGATAGCTTGCCAGGCTAATGCCAATGTACATTGTGTATGTACAATCAGAAATACACCTGGTTACCTAGATCCATTACAATTTGCATACAGAGCAGTAGATCATGCTGCTCCAATGGCTTTACTGCACTGATAAGAAGAGACATTTTAGGTTCTCTACAGAGAGGAGGGGACAGAGCCCAGCAACTGGTGCACTAAATATGTTGCTTTGTCCTTTTATAAAGTTTAAATTAAAGTTTAACACCACTTGATCAATGGTAAAACAGTGTTTTGCCTCACTGTGGTTGAAAGACTACCTGTGTCGGGGCCATGTTTGCCAAGTTGTGTCATCAACAATTTGTGATGTACTGCATGTCATCTGTGGCTGTTGACATAGGTAGCTATTGTTAATGCACCACTCTGAATCGTATACTGATCAGGTACTCAGGTATACAGTGTTATTATCCTGTGGTGTTGGTAGTGACATGGGAGACTGATGTGTGTGTCTGTGTGTACAGTATGTCAGATGGATGAATGGGTGGATGAAGTTTGATGGCTGTCTCTGTCTGTCTTGGATGCTGTAACAATGCAAATTTCTCCACTGTGAGACTACAGTAATAAAAGGATATCTTATCTTATCTTATCTAATACAACTAGAGATTATGTATTTAAACGAAGTTTCCCAGTAGGCCAAAATAAACCTAAGAAATAGGTTAGAAAGTTCCTGTCCTTTGAGGATTCTGAACAATTAATACCTGCATTTGTTACCTCCAAACTTGATTACAGCAATGCTCTGTTCTCGGCGTACAGTAATACCTGCATTAAAAAACCTCGAGCTAATTCAAAAAGCAGCAGGTAGAACACTCGCTAGAACCAAAAAATATGACCATATCTCCCCCATCCTAAACTGGCTTCCTGTCAAAAGTTGAATTGACTTCAAAATTCTCCTCATGACCTACAGTATCAGGGACTTAATGGCCTTGCTCCTGTATTTATTACAGACCTACAGTACTTATCCCCTACTGCCTGGAAGACCCCTGAGATCTCAAAATGCTTCTTCTTGAAAAAGTGACTATCTAAATATACAGTAGGGGGGAAGAGCTTTCTGCTACCGGGCACCACTCTTATGGAATTCTATCCCTCTTTACATTTGTGAGGCGGACACTTTCAATGGTCTAGACTTAAAACCTTCCTCTTTGGCATTTCCTATTTGGGATGATAGATGGCATATCATCAGTCTTTTTGGGAGGCTTTTTGGGAAGGGCTGCCTCAGCTATTGCCCCTCCTCAGGGTAAGGTGGCCACTGACCATCCCTACTGGGCTGGTGAGCTGTCGTACATCATACCTTAGTTATGCCTAGTGCTGCCACTTACTCCACATTTGCTATCCGGAACTCTCTCACTATCTCCTCTTCTCTCCCTCTTTTGTTTCTTCTGCCCCTACATACAGTACTACAATCATCCCAACTGCCATCAACCCCCACCTGCCCTCTGATGGATGCCGACCAACCTCACCAGGATCAGCCTTTCTTCCTCCTAGAGGCCCCATGATGGACCTGACTTAAATGATGAACTCCATTTGTTGAACTCTACTCAAGTGCTGCCCTATTCTTGACTCTATACCCTGACTCTTCCATTTGAATGACAGTCCTACAAACTATCCTGATGATCACTACCTAAATGATGACCTCAACTTGATGAACTCTACCTAAATGCTACCCAACTGTTGACTCAATCCTCTAACTTTCTACATGATAGACTGTCTATACTTTGCTTACCAATGAGATTGATCGGTCCGCACACTGGGTGTAAGCTCTAAAAATACACTTACTTTTAAACACACAACCAGCAACGTTTCGATCCCCCACTGGGATCTTCCTCAGGCAATGGGAACAATGGTCTAATGGTCATTGCTTGAGGAAGATCCCAGTGGGGGATCGAAACATTGCTGGTTTTGTATTAAAATAAAGTGTATTTTTGGAGCTTATACCCAGTGTGCGGACCGATCAATCTCATTGTCAACCACTTTTGTCCGGCACCTGGATTATTGTTTCTGTGGATGTGCGCACCTCAACCAAACGCCTATACTTTGCTTACCACCTAGTAACTCTCAGACAATACTCTGTATTCATGCTGTATTCTCTGTGAAAACCATGTTCAATCTGTGTACCATGACTTGACCACTGACTGTATGGTACTTCATTGGGCCCCAGGCCGGTGGGTTGAGCCCATGAGACATGGATCTGCCCAAGGTTTCTTCCTAAAATTAATCATTAGTAAGTGAAGGGAGTTTTTCCTTAGCCAGGCAAACGCCGCTTACTATCTCCGTTCATTTCATTTCGTTCCTCCAGACAGTCAGGGACATTACAGTTGAGTTTCGTTTTCACTGACACAGATCCGTGCAGGCCAAATTCAGGGAACAGAGTGAGAAACTGATGCCACGATATTGTGCCCGGACATCACTAACCTCGAGTTAAGATAACAAAACATTTTTTATAAGCGTTTTAAACGAACTGTAGCAAAATGTTTCAAAACATTGCATAGCGCCCTCTAGAGAGGAAACGTTTGCCAATGGAGATGTTTTAGACGCTTTGCACAAAGTGAAACGATGTGAAAGCGGATGATCAAATCTGGCTAGTTTTTCCTTGCCCCTGTTACTTATGGGTGCTCCCCATATTGTCTGTATAGTGCTGCGAGACAAATGTATCGTATTTGTGCACTCTACAAATTGAATTGAATTGAATTGAATAAAATCTATATATTTTACTGTAATAGGGAACAGATGATTTGGGACCTTGTGATGCCCATGCTGTAGTCAGCCTGGACTGCCCTGGAGATTGTGTAATGTGTAATGACCCTGCAGTTCTGTAAGAGGACCACTCCTGACCCCACCCTGACCCACAGTGTTGTAAGAAGGACATTATTCGCCTTTCTCATTGAACATTACACCATCCTAAAATTAAACTCCCAACACAGCAAAAAGCAAACGTTTATAAGGCGTTTTGCTGTAGAATATGGCAATATGAATGATGTTATAAAAAAGACACAGATTCACCACTTGTTTGTATTGTTGTGTGTGTGTGTGTGTGTGTGTGTGTGTGTGTGTGTGTGTGTGTGTGTGTGTGTGTGTGTGTGTGCATTATGAGCACCACAAGCAAACATGATGCAAATTCCTGTAGTCTTTTCACAACATGCTGAAAGGGAAGTGGATTTAAGATAAAACCTGTGATCATTGGTCAGATATACACTTCATGTGTGTACAGTACTGACCAAAAGTTTGGACAAACTTTCTCATTCATTTTCATGATTATTTACATTGTAGATGTAAGACTACGAATGAACACATGAAATATTGTACGTTTATTTTTGCAACAGCCTAAACTGTTGCACTTTTACAAGCCATTCACTGTTCCTGAAGTCTTTACAGAAACAAGTGTATATACCGGCATTGCAAACTTTAACAATTTGAGAAATGCTAAGGAAAACTGTAATATCCCGAGTCTGACCTTGAGGTGATGGTGACACAAAGTTATGTGTAAAGACAGAAATCTCACCTGTCTTTACACTTGGATTTTGAATCTTGTTTCAGGGCAGGTCACAATTGTCATAAGGGACCTCTCCTCAGGTAGCTTGAGAAACCACCAAGATACACTTATAGCAAATTTAAAATTGTTCTACTGTATGTTGGGTCATTGCAGTCGTGCCATTGCAGTTCAGTAGCCTACCAATTCAAAAATGCATGATTCACTCATATCAGCTTATCTGGCATGGGGTGGGCTTTAATATGTTTGATGAGACAAGATAGATCTAAGACTTCTTCAAAAAAATTTTTTTTGAATTATTCATTATTAACACACTTTTGTTGAAGCATGTTACAGTAATGTAAGGTCTTACCAGGGGGCAACTATGCGGCAACAATTTCTGCACCCCTTTTCTGAGGCAAAAGCTCTCTCTTGAGGCAAAGTGAAGTATTGTCCTAACATAACATACTAAGTCCCTCAAGGCCCTAACAACTTCAATTTATTTAGCTCACACAAAACATTGTAATTATTTTTGTGTGGGAAGGCCATTTTTATACATCTCCTAAATAGCCAACATCCAAAGCAAAATACTTTTCACATACACATTGTGTGTTGTACGGCATTGTAGGCTAGGTGCATTTGATGTGAAAGCAGTTCATCACTGTGGTCCTCATACAATTCTTACTTGAATAAAATTCTTAACACTATTGAACTTGGAGATTTTAAAATAAAATACAAATATTATAGGCTAACATGCTTACCCTATGTGTGGTGAATGTGATTGTGAACTAGCCTGGGAATTCCCATGCTCCTTTGCTCGCTTATTTCATTTCACTCTGCAGAGGAGCATGGTGACCATGGCCGTTTTTCTCGCCTGCTTTCGGTATCCAATCGCAGAACAAAAAGGGATTTGTACGGCCCTCGATTGCATTTTACGTCATGTGGTTGCTCTGGTATTGGTTCCGAGGTATGTACAGACGCTATGATAGACATTCGTAGCGCCCAATAAACGGCTATGGACAATTGTAAACGATGCTTCCGCTACGAGAAATGCAATAGGTAGGTCCCCAGACTAAATATCACTTGTGATTTTAGTTTGGCATTCGCCAGGCTAATTGTGAACAGGGAACTTGAATAATAATTTAAAAAAAACTAAAAAAAAAAAAAAAAAACACCCTCTTCTAAAAAGGTATGGTTCCCAACAATTGATGGTTAGCCTTGCTCTATTAATTCAACTGTTTTTACACCCACACTACACACAGTATCCTGGGGGTTGCTGCTGTTATCAGTCCCTTTTTCCTGTGTATTCCTTGATGCCTCTACTTCCTCTTTTGTCCCACACTGGAACCTCTGCCATATTGACTTCAAGGGAGCCTGTATAATGTCGATCTTGAGAGCGTAAATGACTGGATTGATGGCAGAGTTTGCCTGAGAAAGTATCACTCCGGCATACACCACACCAATGGGAACTGTGGCCCCATAAAGACTAGCCATATTTATTAAATGGATTGGTAGCCAGCATATAGCAAACAATGCTAAGACCAGAACAAGGGAGCAGGTGAGGTTACGCTCCTTCTTGAAGTAATGCTGGGACATTCCGATGTTGGTGCTCCTCAGCTGCCGGTGGATGAGAGTGAAGATACAACTGTAGAGTGCCGTCATGACCAATATGGGAATGAGGAAGCCGGTGTAGAAGTAGATGTGGACCAGGTAAGACATGGGCATGACCTCAAGGAACTGGCACATGGTTGTGTTCTGGGACATGGTACTGCGGTTGTTCCAGCCCATTATAGGAACCAAGCCTACTACGGCGGCCAACAGCCAGCAGGCAGCCAGTACCCAGCAGCAGAGTTTAAGAGTCACTGTGGATTTGTACCTGTTAAGGGCACACACATGAGTCCAGATGAACAGTGAGTTTCTAAGAATAGAATTCTGTACAACACAATGAAGATACGGCCAGTTATTGGCCGGTTGTCGGTTAAACAATGTAAATCCTCCCCACACTGTAATTCCAAATGTTCACTAAACTAATAAAATTTTAGCTAGCGTAGCTGTCATATACGTAGTGATTGTCAAAGTTTTTTTTTTATTTTTTTCTCCCGTCATCTACTTCCTGAATTTTTGGTCAACGATTCCCGGGACACCGTAACACCGGGGCACATGAAACTTGGTGGGCATGTAGCCCCAGTAGACTTTTATTGAAATATTTTGTTTGGTCCCCGGGGGCCACTCCATCTTTGGGATGGTAGGCCTACTGTCACACACACACACACACACACGGCAGAGAATGTGCAGAACTGAGCGGCAGTCATATTTTGTACCGCCAAGCGGTACATCTAGTTTTTCTAATATTCCACATAGTGAAAAAATATTTTATTAACAGATAACAGTTTTACTGACTTCGTACAATCAACTAAGAATTGTCAGCTGATTCAACATTTGGTGTACAATCAACTAGGATTTTTTATTTGGATTTGTGTTGCCATTGGCAACCTGGGCCAAGAGAGACGATTTCGAAATGTATCACAAGTCACCTCAAGGTGCTCATCCCGACTGGAAGAGGACAAAAAGCAAGAACGAGATTTAAAAAGTCAGAGAAAACAACAAAAAGGTAGTGTACTTGTCTAAAAATCCAACAATGATAAACTTTAAATGACTCATTTTACCATCTCTAATATTTGCTATGTGCATGATGCTAACTAAAATGAAACGGCCGTTAGCTATCGATATGCTATTACTGTACAGCGTGAACAAATTGCTACACATTTTCCAGTGTGCATTTAGCATTTATCTTCTTATTTAGTAGAATAAGAGGTGGGTAAACTATGAATTTTGTTACCACTGAAAATTGGGCTGCAATGTGCAAAATCAGATGTTTTAAAGACATGTGGAACATGTGTGATGATGGAGGATTGCTGTGGTAGCTTTTACACTTAAGCATAGTTTAAGCATTAGCATAAAGCATTCGGATTTAGCAAAGTTAAAAGTTGTATTTTGTTGTAAAGTCTGTTAAGAGGAGAATAGCAACTCCTTTTCCAAAATTTGAAAACTGAATATTTGAAAAAAAAAATTAGGGCCACTGATGCTCATTCAGATGATAATTGACAACTGTACACATCTGCCAAAGTTACCTGATTGGGATGATGACACGCAGGAAACGATCAATCGTCAATGCCAGTTGGAGAAACACAGACACCTGAGTGAAAAAGATCACCCCACAGGATAACACAAGGCATCCGTAGAAGGACATATGGACACGGCTATCTATTAGAATCCGTATTGGCACTACCACAGCCCCCACCAGGAAGTCAGCTACAGCCAGAGCGGCGATGAAGCAGAAGGTGGGCTGCCGTCTCATGGCACCACACTTCCACACTGCCCAGATCACCAGCAGGTTACCAAGGCAGCATACCAAGGCAAACAGCACCTCCAGTGCTGTGTAGATCACTTCAATGATGTAGTCAGGCATTTAAAGTTGATGAAAGCTGAAAAATATCTAGACTGATGTCTGGATGGTAAGGTACGGGTGATTTGACACAGACCACACCACATGACTGCAAATAAAAACTGTGGAGAGGTGGTGTGATGCCTACACAAACAACATGCAAATATCACCTTTAATGATATACTTTAATAGGACCTTTTCCATGAGCATGTGGAGATAGTAAATGGTGTTAGCATTAGGTCTGTATAGGAAAATACTGGTCATCAGGTGTCAGATCAAGATTCAATACTTTATTGCCATGCAACTAGTGCAAGTTGCTAGGGATTTGTTTCAGTGAGCTCAGGGGACAAACTTATACATAGAACACAAACACAAACATAGAACATTCACTTGCCAGTCAGTGCCCACATAGGGTCACGCATACCATGTATAAAAATAAAAGGTGAATAAAATGAGGGAAAGAAGAAAAGGAAAACCTGACCCTCCTGTCCTGAATGTTTGAACAGGAAGGAGTGTGCCAGTTATAAGAAAAGTGGCAAGTGCAAACATGGACTAGACAGTACTGAATTTAAAAGAAACTACCAAAGTGGCAAGCTTGACAGAGTTTAAAGTGCTATGTGCAGTAGTACAGTAAATAAATACGGTCAGTTAGAGACCAATACATGGACATATTGCACAGCATAATAAATAGATTGATGTGTAAAAGCATAGAATAAAAATAAATAAATAAATAAATAAATCAATACAATGTATTTGAGCTCAGCTCTTATCATATCCGCCTACTTTCTTAAGGTGCTGGTGCAGGGTAGGAGAGTTATTTAAATGCTTGATGGATCTTCAGTAAGTGCTGTTAAGAAAACGTGATGTTTTAGTGGTTATGGCTCTCAATCTTTTACCTGATGGGAGAATGCTGAAATTGATGTTTACCAATAATATCTTTGCATCTACTGTTGGTATATTCTTATAAGAATATACCAACAGTAGATGGAAAGAAATACTGTAAGAAACAGATTAATTTGGAGTGTATGCAAGATGTAGCCTAATGAGGATCAACAATGACAGGAATCATGCATGAAATCTGAGCAATCTTTCTTCCTGGCATGTTCTTGTCATAAATTTTGAATTTTCCTCAAAAAATGATGAACATTGAAGAGTGATTTGCTGCACCTGATCCATTGATCAGTGCTACTGGTCTACTCACCATAACACATAAAAAAAACTTCTGTGATAGTGTGTCTCTGACAAAGTGAGAATGAGTTATGAGAATGTACAGTAGCCTAGAAAATCTAGGCATAATCTAGTAGCAGCAAATAGATTTGCTCAGCCAGTAAGTCTAGTAGCAAGCCATATAGGGAATTATGTTGGTCAGATACCTTTGGTGTTCACTAATCACAACACTCTATGTGTTTAGGGTGAAGACAACGTTTTTTTAAAATTGATGTTTACATCTTGTTTGTTTCTGTGATTGGTCATGCAGAAGCAGTTTGAAAGATAACGCTTGAGTTTGGTTTATCTATCGATGCATGCCAGACTATTCATATTTATGTCATAGGATGGTTTGCCAGGCTAATGACAATGTACATTGTGTATGTACAAACAGAAATACACCTGGTTGCCTAGATCCATTACAATTTGCATACAGGCCAAACAGAGCAGTAGATGTTTTACTGCACTGATAAGAAGAGGCATTTAGGTTCTCTACAGAGAGGAGACTCAGCCCAGCATCTGGTGCACTATATCGTTTAAATTAAAGTTTAACACCACTTGACCAATGGTCAAACAGTATTTTGCCTCACTGTATGTGTGCAAGTAGGCTATATGGTTGGAAGACTGACAGGCTAAAAGCAGACAGTTAGTTGGGAAATTTACCTGTGTTGGGGCCATGTTTGCCAAAATTGTGCCATCAACAATTTGTGATGTACTGCATGTCATCTGTTGCTGTGGACATAGGTAGCTATTGTTAATGCACCACTCTGAATCGTATACTGTACTCAGGTATACAGTGTTATTATCCTGTGGTGAGGGTAGTGACATGGGAGACTGATGTGTGTGTCTGTGTGTACAGTAGGCTATGTCAGATGGATGAATGGGTGGATGAAGTTTGATGGCTGCCTCTGTCTGTCTTGGATGCTGTAACAATGCAAATTTATCCATTGTGAGACTAATAAAGGGATATCTTATCTATCTCATCTTATCTACCTAATTCAAAAAGCAGCAGGTAGAACACTCACTAGAACCAAAAAATATGACCATATTTCCCCCATCCTTGCATCCTAAACTGGCTTCCTGTCAAAAGCTGAATTTACTTCAAAATTATCCTCATGACCTACAGTATAAGGCACTTAATGGCTTAGCTCCAGCATATATTACAGATTTACTTGTTCCATACTATCCTGGAAGACCCCTGAGATCTCAAAATGCTGTTCTTCTTGAGAAAGCGACTACCTAAATCTACAATAGGGGGAAAGAGCTTATGCTACCGGGCACCGCTCTTATGGAATTCTATCCCTCTTTACATTTGTGAAGCGGACACTTTTCAATGGTCTACACACTTTTCAATGGTCATACAGTATATCCGACACAACTCTCTGACTATCTCCTCTCCTCTCCATCTTTTGTTTCTTCTGCCACTACATACAGTAGTACAATCATCCTGACTCCTGTCCGCCCCTTACCTCCCTGCTATCAACCCCCACCTGCCCTCTGATGGATGCCAATCAACCTCACCAGGATCAGCCTTCCTTCCTCCTAGAGGCCCCATGATGGACCAGGCCTTGCTGGCCTCCCTGATGATGACTTAAATGATGAACTCCATTTGATGAACTCTACTCAAGTGCTGCCCTATTCTTGACTCTATCCCCTGACTCTTCCATTTGAATGACAGTCCTACAAACTATCCTGATGATCACTACCTAAATGATGACCTCTACTTGATGAACTCTACCTAAATGCTACCCAACTGTTGACTCAATCCTCTGACTTTCTACATGATAGACTATATACTTTAGACTATAATTTGCGTATCACCAAGTAACTCTCAGACAATACTCTGTATTCATGCTGTTACTCTGTGAAAACCATGTTCAATCTGTGTACCATGACTTGACCACTGACTGTACGGGTACTTCATTGGGCCCCAGGCTGGTGGGTTGAGCCCATGAGACATGGATCTGCCCAAGGTTTCTTCCTAAAAGAATTATTAGTAAGTGAAGGGAGTTTTTCCTTAGCCAGGCAAACAACGCCTACTGGCTCCGTTCATTTCATTTCGTTCCTCCAGACAGTCAGGGACATTACAGCTGAGTTTCGTTTTCACTGACATAGATCCGTGCAGGCCAAATTCAGCAAACAGAGTGAGAAACTGATGCCATGATATTGTGCCCGGACATCACTAACCTCAAGTTAAGATAACAAAACATTTTTTATATGTGTTTTAAACGAACTGTAGCAAAAAGTTTCAAAACATTGCATATAGGGATGGGTATATTGATAAGATTTTATCAATATCAATGCCATTATCAATTCTGCCTATCAATCCAATTCCTTATCAATACTCTTATCGATTCCTGAGTAGCCTAGTTCATGCAAAAAAAGGCAGTCTTTATTGGCTTGAGAACAGCTACATGTCTCTGTCTCCTCAATATGGTAGGCAGTATCATTGGAGTTAATGTGATAGCTTGCTATGAAAATTGCAGTTAGCACGTGGCGCTAATGCGCCAATTTCGGTCAGAGAAACGAAAGAATTGATAAGAGAATTGATAACGCTTGGAGACGTACAATATTGATGGAATTGATAATTTTGAACCGGTTCTGAATTGGAATTGGTTCTCGATACCCAACCCTAATTGCATAGCGCTCTCTAGAGAGGAAACGTTTGGCAATGGAGATGTTTTAGACGCTTTGCACAAAGTGAAACGATGTGAAAGCGGATGATCAAATCTGGCTAGTTTTTCCTTGCCCCTGTTACTTATGGGTGCTCCCCATATTGTCTGTATAGTGCCGCAGGACAAATGTACTGTACTTGTGCACTCTACAAATTGAATTGAATTGAATTGAATTGAATTAAATCTATATATCTTACTGTAATAGGGAACAGATGATTTGGGACCTTGTGATGCCCATGCTGTAGCCAGTCTGGACTGCCCTGGAGATTGTGTAATGTGTAATGACCCTGCAGTTCTGTAAGGTCTAAGGTATTTTTTGCCCTCAATGGTGCCTTCCAGGCAGCGCTGCCTTTAAGGCACTTCGCCCCTCAGTTTAGGGTTAGGATGAGGGTTGAGGGGGTTAGGGTTAGGAATAGGGTTAAGGTAGTGCCTATTAGCCTGTGCTGCCTGGAAGATGCCGTTGGGGGCAAAAAACACCATTGAGCGTTCTGTAAGAGGACCATTCCTGACCCTACCCTGACCCAGTGTTGTAAGAAGGACATTATTCGCCTTTCTCATTGAACATTACACCATCCTAAAACAAAACTAAACGTTTTGCTGTAGCATATGGCAAATATGAATAATGTTATATAAAAGACACAGATTCACCACTTGTTTGTATTGATATGTGTGTGTGTGTGTGTGTGTGTGTGTGTGTGTGTGTGTGTGTGTGCATTATGAACAAGTAGCACCACAAGCAAACATGATGCAAATTCCTGTAGTCTTTTCACAACATGCTGAAAGGGAAGTGGATTTAAGATAAAACCTGTGATCATAGGTCAGATATACACTTCATGTGTGTACAGTACTGACCAAAAGTTTGGACAAACTTTCTCATTCATTTTCATGATTATTTACATTGTAGATGTAAGACTACGAATGAACACGTTAAATATTGTACATTTATTTTTGCAACAGCCTAAACTGTTGCACTTTTGCAAGCCATTCACTGTTCCTGAAGTCTTTACAGAAACAACTGTATATACCGGCATTGCAAACTTTAACAATTTGAGAAATGCTAAGGAAAACTGTAATATCCTGAGTCTGACCTTGAGGTGGTGGTGACACAAACTTATGTGTAAAGACAGGAATCTCACCTCACATCGGTTTGTCATTGTTACAACTTTAACGAAAGCTTAGGTTTCCTGTTGAGATTTTTTTTGGCTGGCCAATCAGGAAACAGTGGTGTCTAAAATTCCCAATATTTTTCTTAAAGTTCAGAATGTAGCTGTCAAGGAGGGAAACAAAATATGCAAATTAAGAGATTTCAGATGTTTTGCACAAGTGAAACAAGGCTCCTTATTACACAATTACTAGTTTGAAAGATCATACATGTAATCCAAAATGTATGAATCCAGTCTTGCACATTCGCACATTTCATGTTTGAAATGATTAGTCTTATGATTACTCTATTGTCTCAGTAGTTTTCATCTCATCACATGTATTCTTCCTGGGGTTGCTGCTGTGGTCGTGGCCTGGAGTCTGACTGCTCTTTGAAACCTCCATTTCCCCATGGCACAGAATGAACTTTGATTTTAGAGCTGATCGTACATGCTGGATCTTGAGAGCATATATAACTGGGTTAATGGCTGAGTTAGTTTGAGAAAGCAGGATTCCCACATAAAAGACTTCATGGGGAACCCTGGCGCTTGTCCCGTAAAAAGTGATTATGTTCATTAATTGGATCGGGAGCCAGCAAACAGCAAACAACGCCAGGACCAGAACGAGGGAGCGGGTCAACTTCTCCTCCTTGCGGTAGTAGGAGTGGGACATGACAGCGATGGTGCTCCTCAGCTGCCGGTGGATGACGTAGAAAATGCTGCAGTAGAGCACAGTCATGAGCAGCATAGGGACGAGGAAGAGGGTGTAGAAGCTGAAGTAGACCAGGTAAGACATGGACATGACATCCAGGAACTGGCACTCGGTCTTGTTGTGGGACATGCTGGTACGGTTGTTCCAGCCCATTAGTGGAGTGAAGCCCACTACTGCAGCCATGAGCCAACATGAAACCACCACCCACCAGCAGCGTCTAAGAGTCACTGTGGATTTGTACCTGTTATGGGCACACAGACAAGAGCACAAGTGTAAACTCCACACAAGGACTACACACAAGTCTGGCTTATGGGTCATTCAAACTATGACAGGTAAAGGAGAAATTTGGTTTGAATCAATCCATAGCCCTGTTGTTCAAGGTCATAGTGCTGTTGGAAGGAAACAAACAAAAAAAAATATATATACATATATATATATATATATATATATATATATATATATATATATAGTGAACAATAACGGGGCACAGAAACAAACTTTCAGTTTCAGTTTCTCATGCCCCATGTAGATAATGCCAATTTTATTGCTTATTTTCAAGGTTAAGACAAAATGCAAACTCAACTTTTTTCTTTACTTGCAGTAGTATGCCACTTTGTTAACAATGTAAAAGTAGTAGATTCAACTTGGGTCTCGTATTGTTCCCTCAGCATGTCTAAATTTTGAAAAAATCAAAAACTGTCCTAGTTGAAGCGAGTTGTTGGTTTGATTTTTATGAACCTCTTGGAAGGACACTATTGGGTGTAAGCAGTATTTTTCTGTTTGATCACAGTGCCATCCTGAAAGCAGGCTAAAAGTGTTAAACCCAGTGTTCAAATTTTTAGGATTGGATGTTGTTGCATTAAGGGAGGAGAGGGGTTTAAAAAATGTGGTGCTTATGAAAAACTGCAATTTGTCTATAGCTTAGAAACTAAACATGATATCCAACTGAAATTGACTGTCAGACACCATATTCTTGAGCATTTTAAACCATCGCCCAAAGGTCAAGTACAAAAAAAGCTGCCTCATAGACTGAAATGCAAACCGGCAGCTAACACTATAACCTCTAACAGTTTATCTTAAGCACACAAGCGCTTAGCACAAGTTCAGAAACAAACTTCACATTTCAAATGGGAACATTTGTTTGTTGTGTTTCTTTCAGTTAAATTCCGTTAAAATTAACTAATATCATATTTTGGTGTTTTTATTTATTTAGCAAAATTATTTATTTAGCTATTTTAATTCTATTGGCCTATGCCATACAAATACATTTTTTGATGATAGCAAAAACTATTTCTCTGATAAAGGGATTTAAAGGGCAACTCCAGGTAATTTCAACACAACCTCATATTGTTCAAGACACAAGAAATTTTGGTCCAACTCATATAGGTCTCCTTGAACAGAGAAGAAGTTCTGACAGTTAAGCCACGGGGGCAGAACTTTAAACTGCTTAACATGCTCTAAATGTCACCCCAAAAGCTATGTAACAGCAACAGACACTTTACAACACAGCACTGTAGAGAGACAAAAGAATAAAAAAAGTGGTTAAAACAGTGTGTTCCTTTAAACGTGTTGCTAAATAATTCAAACAGCAGGCTACATTTTAATCTAATTTACAAACATGGTCACTATACCACATGTTATATTTTGTCCATGCCAGAGACATGTTGGTCATTGAGTAACTGTGAACTTCCCTCTATAATTTTGAAATTACTACATGAAGACACACGGTGTAAGGACTTATTTATGAAAGCTGTGGGAAGGAAAAGTGTAGGCTAACTTAACCTAGAGCTTGAAACGGGCCTTAAAACTAAGACCCGAACCGGCCCCAGCCCGAGAGAACTCCACCCGAGGCCGCCCCGGCCCGTATGATTGACAACAGTTGTCTTGCTGTCATATTTTAACATCACGTCGCACTTCTTGCATTTGACATACCCCACTGCCTCGTTTTTCTCATTGTGAACGTGCTCAAAATGTTTCCACACCTCCGACCTCGCATTTACTGGCTCGACCAACATGAATTCGCCAAGGGCTAATCTCCGTTTAACTTCTTCTACATCCATTTGCATCTACTAACGCATGCCTGTAGATCGAATGTTGGCGTATCATGTGATCGCATATTTGCCGCGCATCGGCTTCAGCCGAGCCCGAGCCGGGCCCGCTTGGAATATTGAAATTAGACCCCGAACCGGCCCGAACCCGGCAGGTCCTGTTGGGCCCCGTCGGGTTCGGGCAAATATTTCCAGCTCTAACTTAACCTATAAGCAGAGGAGACGGGGGCCTTAAACCAGAAAAGAGAACAGGAAGTGAGATCAGAGGCTGGACCTGCCTTGACGACCTACAGTACCTCGTTAGCCACGGGTGTGCCACTCTTTGCTTTTACATCTGTTTGACTGTGGGCTATTTCTTAGAACCCCCCCCCCCACACACACACATACTCAAACACACATGCATTGCTCTTGGCTCACACTTTCCTCCAATTGCCCCTTTAAGTTATACTTCAGTTTGCTTGTCAGGGTAGATGGGCAAAGTGGTGCTTCCTTCTGGTAACATTTTTATTGTCTGGGTGCTTTGCCCATGATATTACAAAGCAGCCAAGGGCCACTCCATTGATGGTGCTATGATTCAGAGAACATAGGATGTGACTGATGCCATGTTGCTACACTGGGTGGAAGTGACCATGATGATGACAAAGCTAGAACTTTGTTGTGTCAGATTCACTTAAGTCTTCCTCATGCCACATCCCTCATAGCAATTTTCAGAATGATTTTACTCCAATAAAACATAGTAAATTTAGCACAGGATCCTTAGGTCATGAGTAGCCAATTTACAGTGATATGGTTTAATAATATATGCCCAACTTATATTTTATTTATATTTTACAGTAATGTAGCTCACATAATTGCCGTACAGTAATTTAATTTAATTCACACAGCCACACTTAAAAAGTTGAGAACTGACAAATTGTTGGGGGAAATAAATTTACCCATTTACTGACAGAATACAATTCCTTTGTCTTGTTGCTTAATGACTGAAACAGCAAGTAGCCTATTATGGATTGAACCTTACTAGATGAATATGAAATACAAAACAAGTCTTTTAAGAAACTGAAGTTATTAAACATAATGTCTATCACTATGATGTACAGTATGCTATTCTCCACACAGGCTCCACCTTACCTGAGAGGGATTACCACTCGCAGGAACCGATCCACAGCTATGGCCAGCTGGGAGAAGACAGATGTTTGGGTTAGAACAATCACCACAGAACAGAATGCGACACAACCATGGAAGGACAGGGATATTCGGCTGTCTCCCAAAATCCGCATTGGCACCACCACAGCCCCCACCAGGAAGTCAGCTACAGCCAGAGAGACGATGAAGCAGAAGGTGGGCTGCCGTCTCATGGCACCACACTTCCACACTGCCCAGATCACCAGCAGGTTACCAATGCAACATGCCACACCAATCACAACCTCCAGGACTGTGTAGACCAGTTCTGCTCTGCTTTCCATGAAGACACACAGGGGGTGCCAGCCAGAAAGACTGACATGCACTATTTGGTGAACTTTGGCGAACAGAGTGAAGGGGAGCAGAGGAGACTAGATACATGCACAAGCAAAAGGAGGAAGCTCATTAACAGGAAACTTGAACATTAACACATCCCATTTTAGGTGTGGTAATTTATGGTAATTTATGTGTGATTACCGCAATTGCATTTCATGTAGCTGCCATCAAAGTCAGAATAAATAAATAAATAATAGATTAATAAATATTAAGTTAAAAAGATTAAGTTCATAAATACATACATTTCTACTGACAATAGTTTAAAGGGGTGGTAGAATTCAAAACCGCATTTACCTAGTCATTGTTGAATATAGGCGCCTTGACGCGTCTCTGGCATGTCACCGTAACCTCAGCTGTATCATCGCCCTCCCCTGTATGCAAATTTTCGAACTAGTTTTTGCTGTGGCAAAATGGGCCAATCTAAACAAGGCTGCGATAATACGTAACAGGAGCTCTGACCCTCTTGGATCCACCCACTGACCACCAACTAAATTTGCATAACCCAACCCCTTTCTGGGGGTAGGCATATAAATAAGGCCAGAAGCGATAGCCAGCTAGCTTGAGAAAACGGCTAACGACTCTGGTTTGTCACTGTTGCCTGTATGCCTAAAAGATAATTATAATATTCTTTGAAAGTGTTGAATACCCTGTGTCAAGCAATATCTTCCAAGAGAAGTCATCTTACCATCAGTCACACGTTTAGGCTCATAGTAGCCTACATTTCACACACATTTCCAAAACAAAAAAATATTTACAGCTATGCAGCAAGCCTGCGAGCTAATAGGCATTTTTTTGTAACTTCACAAGCAGGAGTCACGGCAAGGCTACTTGGGACAGAGTTCAAACCTATAATGCCAAAGATCAAGTTTACCTTTACTCCGAGGGCGAGATGCCAGTGTTCCTGAGGAGAGCTGCGTAGACACACATTTAGGGGCGTCTGTTTGACAGGAAGCTTCCACTGAGCCTGGCAGTAGCTGTGATGCACTCCTAAATGTTTAAAAAAAAAAAACACACATACACACACACACACACACACACACACACACACACACACACACACACACACACACACACACCAATTCAATCCGATTAAAAAGGCTATAGCAAGCACCACAATAGCGCGATACCAATCGTGTAGATGTTAGCAAATGTTACATTCTGTCCGGGCCAGAGCAAGTTCTCATTCTGCAACGTTATAAGGTTTACGCAAACATATATGTGCCCATTTAGATCAACAGTTCACAGAAGGGTAAATGTCAGTAAACTACCAATTCGTTGTACTAGGTATTCACACACAAAAATTATCTAAAACCATGCCATATACAGGTAGCTAACTGTGACGGAGTACCGTCACTACGGTTGAGTATGCGCTCTGACTGCCATACCAACGAGCCTGGCTCTTTGGCGTTGCGGTCAAGTTGCACGTTTAGTACCCCGGAGACCCGGGTTCGAGACCGGGTGGGGTCACTGTTCTCTCCCTTCGCTACAAATGGTGTCAGAAGTGGGATGGCGACTGTGAGGCCATCGGAGGCGTAGCCAATGTGTGAGCTGTATGAGGGACCCCAGAGATGGGTGAAGCACTAGAATGTGGGGCGCCCTGGGATGGGAGAAGTACGGCTGGTGGTTGCGTGAGGGACGCTAGTATGCGTGAAGCGCATGGCTGCGATTCCCGAAGGGGAAGGCAGTGTGACGGAGTACCGTCACTACGGTTGAGTATGCGCTCTGACTGCCATACCAACGAGCCTGGCTCTTTGGCGTTGCGGTCAAGTTGCACGTTTAGTACCCCGGAGACCCGGGTTCGAGACCGGGTGGGGTCACTGTTCTCTCCCTTCGCTACACTAACGTTAGCATATACAAACACAGCTAACATGCTAACAACACGAACTACTCGCTTAGATAAGTAGATAATAGGAAGACTAACGTTAATTTACTTACGGTTGATGGTTGTGTTGGTAAAGTCGTCGGTACAGCTCATCTGTTGAGTGTCGTTGTGTAAAGCCGGCTTGATGATACTGTCCATGGTTTGAAATGGAGTTCGGAGTGAAATGAGTAAATAGCCAACCTTGGATTGAACTGTTTTTATAGATGAAAATCAACCACTGTCACCGACAACTCGCTTCTTGTGGAAACCTGTGCAAAGTCCTCACATTGCCATTACATCCTAGAACGTTGCATGCGTGCTCAGACATCCTTATAACTATATTTCTCTTATCAAACGTAGTCGTTAGCCGTTTTCTCAAGCTAGCTGGCTATCGCTTCTGGCCTTATTTATATGCCTACCCCCAGAAAGGGGTTGGGTTATGCAAATTTAGTTGGTGGTCAGTGGGTGGATCCAAGAGGGTCAGAGCTCCTGTTACGTATTATCGCAGCCTTGTTTAGATTGGCCCGTTTTGCCACAGCAAAAACTAGTTCGAAAATTTGCATACAGGGGAGGGCGATGATACAGCTGAGGTTACGGTGACATGCCAGAGACGCGTCAAGGCGCCTATATTCAACAATGACTAGGTAAATGCGGTTTTGAATTCTACCACCCCTTTAAGTCTTCAATTTTTTGATATTTTCATGCTAGTTACACAGAATAGTTCTTTGAAATAAGCCCCTATAGGATAACAAGTTAAACTGATTTAGAAATTAGTTTATCCAAGAGTGAAACGTAGCCTACTGTAATTTACAAGCTAATTTAATTTACAAGCTAATTTAGTTTAAGCTAATTACTGCTATTTAAGGCTAGTTAAGGTTATTTGAAATTCTTAAACCTAGAGTTTAGTATACTAAGATGGCTGATGAAGACATTGCAACTAAAATGCAAGACCCAGAAGTTACTGCAGAAGAGTCTGTTCATGATGAACCTGTAGAACAAAGCCCTGCAAAGGAAATTGAAGTGATTACAGAAACTGATGTTACTGAAGACAAGAGACAAAGAAAACTTACTGAAAAGGGTCAGGAACTGCATAATGAAAAATTAAAGAAACTTCAACGTAATTTTGACAAAACATATGAGAAATGGAAAGTTCTTGCTAAAGAGGCTAGAAAGGCACTCTCCTTACCCAATTCAACTGACGTTCTAAAAGAACTCCAAATTATCATTCATGTTTCCGACACGGAAGTAAAGGAACGCTATGAGGATGTTCGCAAACACAGTGTCCCAGACGCAGACACCCGCCGTCGGGTGGACACCTGTGATGCTGTGTCAAGACAGCTCATTGAAAGGCTACAAGTTCTACGTGCATGAAGACACAGAAAAGCGTTTACCCACACTACAAGCACCATGGGGTGACACTGGCTCAGTGTTTTCGTGTAGAGAAGACCAAGCATCTCTGTTGAGTCGTCCAGGCTCTGGACGTGTTTCAAGACACTCAAGCTTGTCCTCAAAGAAGCAGGAAGCAGAAGCAGAGTTTGCTGCAACTAAAGCTACCTTGAAGGTTCTAGCAGAAATGGAACAGGAAGAAAAAGAGCTTGAAAGACTTGAGGCTGAGAACAGGATGAAGTTAGCGCAACAGGAAGCTGAAAATGCTGAAAGACAGAAGTTATTAGAAGAGAAGCGCAGACAGTTAGAACGTTTGGAAGCAACTAAAAGAATGAATGCTGCAAAGGCAAGACTACAAGTCTATGAACAAGACATAGGCTCAGATGAAGAGATATCGGATCTTCTTCATAACTATAACTTGTCAGGGCCCTCACTAAGACCTGATGCCCGTTCAAAGCCAAACGTGTCTGCACAGCCTGCCAGTAGGCTTCCCACCACAAGCCACAAAGTAACCTGTCCTACTCCTCAAGATAATCGGCCCACTTCTCACGATAATAGCACAACGATGCTAGCCGAAGCGATAGCAGAGTCAATAAATACAAGCCGTCTTCCAGTGCCAGAGCCACCGATCTTCAGTGGAGACCCAATAAGATACAAGGACTGGAAAATGTCATTCCAAACCCTTATAGGCCGGAAGAACATTCCTGTAAATGAAAAGATTTACTATCTTCGAAAGTATGTCACAGGAGCTGCAAAGAAAGCGATCGAAAGTTATTTCCTTGTGGGCACAGAGAAAGCCTATGATTCAGCATGGGGAATATTGGAAGAACGATACGGCAACTCCTTTGTGGTCGCTAAAGCTTTCCGCGACAAGTTGAATTCGTGGACAAAGATAGGACCGAAAGACAGCGTTGAGCTGAGAGAATTCGCAGACTTCCTGCGAGGCTGTCAAGCAGCAATGAGTCATATTAAGAGTCTCGAAGTCCTCAACGACTGCAGTGAAAATCAAAGAATCCTCAGTAAGCTCCCTGACTGGCTCACTGCCAGGTGGAACAGAAAGGTAATGGAATTCGAAGAAGACACACAAGACTTTCCGAGTTTCCACACTTTTGTTGAATTTGTGTCTAGAGAAGCCAAGATAGCTTGCAATCCAATGACTTCGCTTCATGCTCTGAAGAGTGGTGATGGTGAAAAGGCAAAGCCGTCTAAGGTCCGAAATGTCGGTGCTAAGGTGCTAGCAAGTGCATCTGAAGAGAAACCAGATGTTGAAGGACAAAAGGGCGATGCTAAGGGGTGCATGTTTTGTGAGAAGACAAATCATGGCATTCAGACATGTCGGAAGTTAATGGAGAAGCCTGTCAAAGAGCGAGTTAAGTATGTGCAGACAAAGAAACTGTGTTTTGCATGTTTGAAGCCAGGACACCACTCAAAGAGCTGTGAGAAGAGAAGTGTTTGCAACGTGTGCAAGGGGAGGCATCCCACATGTTTACACGAAGACCGTGCCAAGACGGATGAAAAGGTACAAGTTGAAGGACAAAGAGAGAGTGGAAAACCCTCACAAGGAAAGGAAAGATCTAAAGAGTCTAAACATGGTGACATAGAGTCTACAAGTAGCGAGACAACAAGCACAGCAACATCTAACCAAGTGATGCACCATGGGAATAGCACATATGCGTCCACAATAGTCCCAGTTTGGCTGTCAACGACAAGTAACCCAGAGGCTGAAGTTCTGGTCTATGCTCTTCTGGACAGTCAGAGCGATAGCACTTTCATCCTACAGGAAAGGGCAGAGACTCTTGATATCCAGATGGAGCCCGTGCAATTAAAGCTTTCCACACTTGCATCCAAGCAGACTGCAATCCCAAGCCACAAGTTAGTTGGTTTGCAGGTCAGAGGGTTTTACTCCTCCAAGAAAATCCTTCTTCCCGTGACTTATTCACGAGACTTCATCCCTGCTAGTCTAAGTCACATTCCTACACCCAAGACAGCAAGAGCATGGTCTCATTTAGAACACCTTGCTGAAGAGATCGCTCCTCTGATAGACTGTGACATTGGTCTGCTCATAGGGTACAATTGTTCCCAAGCCTTGTTGCCAAGAGAAATTGTATCAGGCAAAGATGACGAGCCATTCGCAGTTAGGACTGATCTTGGCTGGAGCATAGTTGGCTGCGTTAACCCCTGTGTTGACTATGGAGACGCCATTGGAAGCAGCCACAGAGTCGTTGTGAGGCAAGTCACACCAAGTCTACAGTCACCTACTGAGCTAACAAGTCAAGTTCAGTATATATGCAGAACCCAAGTCAAGGAAGTCATCGTTCCTACTGATGTGCTAAGGGTGCTGGAATCAGACTTCAGTGAGAGAAACGTGGAAGATGCTCATTTCTCTCAAGATGACCTTCGCTTCATCTCTATAATGGAGGAGGGCATAAAGACACTAGCGAATGGACAGCGCGAAATGCCATTGCCATTTAAGGAAGACAAGCCGTGTCTGCCTAACAACCTGAAGTGTGCAGATCATCGCCTCCGGTGTTTGAAAAGGAGATTTGAGAAAGACAAGCAGTACCACAAGGACTACGTTGCATTCATGAGCGACATCATATCCTGTGGAGACGCTGAAAAGGTCCCAGAAGGTGAAGTGCAACGTGGCTCTTGCTGGTACATTCCGCACCACGGAGTCTACCACCATCAGAAACCAGGGAAGATCCGCGTGGTCTTTGATTGTTCAGCGAAGTTTGAAGGAGTATCACTTAACGACCATCTACTCACCGGACCAGAGTTGACAAATACCTTGGTAGGCGTCCTCTGTCGATTCAGGAAGGGACCAGTAGCTGTGATGTGCGATATTGAGCGCATGTTTCACCAGTTCCGGGTCAGAGCAGAAGATCAAGACTACCTCAGGTTCTTATGGTGGGACAATGGGGACATCGAGTCAGAGCCATCGGTTTACCGAATGAAAGTGCACCTATTCGGTGCAGCCTCGTCACCCGGCTGTGCGAACTATGGCCTTAAACATGTTGCCGCACAAGGACCAGGTCAATTCAGTGAAGCAACAGTCCATTTCATCGAAAGGAATTTTTATGTCGATGATGGCTTGATAAGTCTCTCAACGCCAGAAGAAGCCATAAGTTTGGTTGCTGAAGCTAGACAGCTCTGCAGTTCTGGAAGGTTGCGCATCCATAAGTTCCTTTCCAATTGCCAAGAAGTGCTTGCATCCCTCCCAAAAGAAGAGTGTGCAGATGCGTCAAGGAGCAGGGGTGATAGCAGTCCGGCGCCGCGCCGGAAATCCGGCGTAGCGCGTGGCTCTGTTAAAAAAAAAAAAAAAAAGCTTTCCCCATCCCATCAAAGAACGCAGATCCACGTTACGAAAAGTCCCTTTCCCCGCTCCATTTGCTGTGTGCTGCAGACCATGTAAAGCGCATCGCAACCCTTCAATCCAATCAGAAATAGGACGGGGCGGGTCTTGGTTGTCTTGGCCAATAAGAGACGTTGGTTGCTCGAGTAGTACTCCTGGCATGTAGTTGGGGGAAAAAGCTGTTTGGGTCAGAGACAGTCCTGTTGCAGCTTAAAATTGCCTCACGGCTTTCTAATTGTAATACATTATTAAACATTGTTTATGAGTACCTTAACACATGTCAGCAAGCAGACAAGTTATATGAAGAATGTCGTAAGTGTTTAACCGATGTTTAGAAAAATGAAACTCAGCACGCAATATCACCGCGCGTGATGCACCTTGCTATTGCTTTGGTAGTTTGCAATTGCTAGTTAGCGTGTCAAACCATCGCAAAGTCCTTCATTGCTGAGCATGATCTGTCTTTTACAATTGCACCGCCGCTCGTGGCTCTCTGTAAGAAGCTGGCACAAGACCGTGCCGCTCTGTCACACCTGGCAATTTCAAGGCAGCATACGAGCTATCTGCTCACCCACGGCATTGCCCCAGAATTTAAACGCCAGCTGTCTGAGAAACTTAAGAATTGTATGTTTTCCCTTAATGTTGACGAGGCAACAGACAAAAACATGGACAAGATCATGAATGTCCTTGTCCGTTTTTTTGACGAGGATGCTGGGAGCGTGAAGACTCAGCATCTTGCCAGTAGGATAATTAACATCGCAAATGCAGAAGCGTTAACAGCAGAGTTAAATGACGTCCTGCGCACATACGGTCTCGACTGGAGACAAGTGACAAGGGGGAAAAGGTTAGTTTATTATTTCTGTTCTTGTTATTAAATCATCAGTAACAATAATGATTCATAGCAGGCCTAATAATAACTTAACAAAAATATCGCATAATAACGTAGGATTATTATTATTATTATTATTATTAGGCTACGTGCCCACGACAACGGTCTAAGTCATAAACGCAGATGTCCGTTTTTTTCTCCACAATTTATCTGCGTGCCTACGAGCGTTTTGGGGGTGGATATCTGTCTGCCCATGGACACGGGGAAAACGTATAAAACGTGCAGTTTGCCTATGTACTATGCACGCCACGGGCGTAGGTGGCAGTAGCACCAACACCAAATTCCTGTTTTGCGTTACTTCCTCTAATGACTTCGACAACTACTAGAGATGCGCGGATTGCAGCCGCGGACTCCGCGGATAATCCGCGGATTGGGCGGATGACGTGACGAAAAATAATATTTTAATTAAATTCGGGCGGGTGGCGGTTGAACCAATCAACTGAAAAAAAATATATACATTGTTAATTAAATATTGATACCTACATCCGAGGCAAATCTACTTTCCTTTTAGGAGAAACAAGGCCAGTCATTCCCACGACTACAGCACCTTGCTTGCCAAGCAAGTGTTCCAGCAACAAGTGCTGCGAGCAAGCCTCCTTCAGTGCCACAGGGCGCATTATAGAGTCAAGGCGCACTCGCCTGAATCCTGACACTTTAGATGCAATTTTATTCCTGCATAGTGCTAAGAAACAAGTCTAGACTAGAATTACCAAACTTAAGGTTAGTCATATTAAATTAATTAGCCTAGGCTACACCAAAAAGCCCATTTTACCCAAGCCTTTGAGTTTGGTCATCTCAATCATTTTGATTGTTTAGGCTATAGCTGGCGTTTTGGGCGCAGTACAACGCTAATCGCTATTCTAAGTAATTTTCATTGTTTATTCCGTTGTTAACAAACCACAATACCGTGGTGGTCCGCAAATGGTAAAGTTTCCAATAACGCGCAACTCCAAAAGCTGGATACGTCTTTTGCTCAAAAGCTCTCTCATCCTCCAATTAAATTATCTTTCTATGTCTTAATGCCCTCCTCGTTGACTAAATTGATTGCCTATAGCCTAAAGGCGCATGCATTTGGAGATGCATATTGCGGAGTAAAAGCTATCAATGACAAATGTAGCCTATGTTTCACGTTGGAGGAAATGTAGGCTATAGTCTAATTAAGCCATTACTGTTTTCTTTTCTATTTTAATACATGGTTGTCATGTCACTGCCGATCCGTATTTATCTTGCGAGCGCATTTGTGAAATTAACGTTTTTTTCTGTAGCCTACTACTATCATATTGATGCCAGTCCCACGAAAGTGGATAGCTAGACATCCAGATTTACGCAGCGCCAGCCCTATCATACACTCAGACGTAGCAATCCTCACGCAAACCTTATATCTTGAGTTCTTTTGTGTTTAAGTTTTTAATGCCTACAGTTGCCTGGTGCTGGGTTGGGGTCCTTGATCCAGTGGTGGGCCGACCTGAGGGAAAATTGCCAGGGCCAAAGTTTGTTCTCAGTTCGACCCCACATCCCTCTGTTGCACTTGAATTTCCGTTTGGTTGGCAATCTAGGCTATAGAATAGGCTACCGCGATCAGACATGTAAAGGCTATCCATAAACTTTGATTTTGGGGATAATGGGGCAATTAATTTTGGGACTTGGTTGTGTTGATCTAGGTTACCCTGTTTAAAAGTGGCTGCTTTCCTCAACACGGCGGCTGTCCGACGTTTGCTTATCCCTGGATTAGGCTACAACTTCTCCAAGTTTACTTTTTGTTTTCATTATATTTTTTCGTTAAGATATTAACCTTGTTTAATTTATAATGTGGTGAAACTTGGGAATTTGTGCCGAACAACACACATAGCCTACCATGGTAGCCTTTGTGATTTATAAATTCACTGCTGCCTGCGCACTTTCGCAGCAGCCTTTTAGATAGCAAGACTTGCGTGGAGCCTATTTTTGTGGGAAACTTTTCATTATGAAAGTAGCCTACGCCAAAGGTCACCGAAAAAAAAAAAAAAAAAACATTGAACTGCGTTACGAGTCAAGGCACTCACTTCTTGTGTTCCTGTTCTTGCGTGCATGAAACCGGCACTGGAGACAATTAAGGACTATCAACATTTAAGATAACTGACAATGCACCTTACTACAATGAGACGTTTTAATATTTATTTATTTTTTTATCCAGTTGAATAGGCCCAAATTCAGAGTTTTTTGCCTTTCATAATGACCGAGGCCCGGACCTTCGCATCATGGTAGGCTATAGCTATAGGTCTCTCTCTCTCTCTCTCTCTCTCTCTCTCTCTCATAGCCTACACACACGCGCGTGTACACAATAAAGGTAGCCTAACAAAAGGTTTAAATTAAGTATTAAACTAGCCTATACGTCAGGTTTGCCGATGGGCATTTTATTAATTATTATGATTTTTTTAATGATCGGAGACGCTCATCCATTTTGTCAGGCTGTCAGGTTGAACGTCAGCTGTTTGGCGGTAGAACGTCAGCTGTTTGAGGTGCGCGTGCAAAGAAAAACGCACTTCTGCGGTTTGAGTTGTTCCAACGGCGACGACAGGTTGGAGCGTTTTCAAGATCTTCACTTTGGAGGGCGTTTGTGTTTTCTGCGTTTTGAACTCAAGAAAACGCCGTCGCCGTGGGCACGATAGCCACATCTGTGGAAATGTTCCACGTTTATCTACCGTTATCGTTGTCGTGGGCACTGGGCCTTAGTCTTTTTGTTCTAATTATTTTTATTAGGCCTATTGCATTTGTATAGCCTATAATAGCACAATTCACACAAGACTGCTGCTCAACGTGCTTCACAGTTAGATCAAAAACAACAATAGGCCATAACATTAAATATATATTTATATACATATGTCTTGGTATGGCTGCTGCATATGTAGCTTTGAATTCATTCAAGTTGGTAAAGCATTCACCATGTTTTCAGGAATACATTCTAGTGTTGAATTGTTGAATTGGGGTTAAATTCCCACCTCAATTATAACTATACTGCAACAGCACAAGCCTAGAATGTATTTCTACATAGAACCCAACGTGTCCAGTTTGTTCCAGTCGATCTAAAGTGCTATACGAAGATGGAAATGATCTGTGTTTTTGTGAATAACACTATAGCCATTAAGCAAAAATGAAAACATATCTATAATGGTCATACAAAAACTATTAAATGTTTGAATAATTTGTCAAAATTAAACCTATGTTACGTCATCGCCAGACCCCAGCCGACCCCGCCCCCGCCCCTTGACCCCGAAAAAGTTCAGGCTCAGGATTTTTTTCACTATCACCCCTGAAGGAGTCAAGATCTTGCTCTGGGTGAACCTCAGATGGAGAGAGCCCTAGGCGTGAAGTGGTGTGTTACGTCGGATCACTTCAGCTTCAGAGTTGTGGTGGATGAGCGCCCACTCTCAAGAAGAGGAGTGTTGTCGACTGTGGCCTCCATCTTCGATCCATTAGGCTTTGTCGCTCCCTTTATTCTGATTGGGAAGCAAATACTTCAGCAAATGTGTCGCGACAAGGTTGGATGGGATGATCCGTTGCCAGACGATCTGAGACCACGGTGGGAGTCCTGGCTCCTAGACTTGAAGAACCTGGCAGACGTCAAGATTCAGCGTTGTTATCTCCCATCAGAGTTCAAGCAAGTCCAAAGGTACGAACTCCATTACTTCTCCGACGCGAGCGTCCTGGGGTATGGAGAATGTACTTACCTTAGAGTGATCAGCGAAACAGGACAAATCCACTGCTCCTTAGTGATGGGCAAAGCCCGAGTGGCACCCACTAAGGTCACAACTGTGCCAAGACTCGAGCTATCGGCAGCAGTTGTAGCCGTACGCATGAGTGACTTGATCAGAAAGGAGCTAGAAATAGATGCTCAAGAAATCTTCTGGACAGACTCTAAGGTCGTCCTAGGATACGTGAACAACGATGCAAGAAGGTTCCACGTGTTTGTGGCGAATCGCATCCAGCGGATTAAAGACAGCACCAGACCAGATCAGTGGAGACACGTGAGCTCAGAAGACAACCCCGCCGATCATGCGTCGAGAGGCCTGCGTGCAAAGGAGCTCATTGCCTCCAACTGGTTCTCTGGTCCTGATTTTCTCTGGTGTGAAGAGCTTCCCAGTGGAAAGGTTGAGGTGGAAGATGTAGCAGTAGAAGACCCTGAAGTACGCAACGTCTTTGTGCACAAGGCTTCTGCTACAGAAGTTTCACTGCTGGATCGTTTCCTGAAGTTCTCCTGCTGGACAAGATTAGTCAAGGCTATTGCTCGTCTCATGAGACTTGCTAAAGCGCTGAAAGGTTCAATCCCAAGAACTAATGAAGCCACAAGTCTGGTGGAAAGAAGTGATGCCGAAGCTACCATCATTAGTCTTGTTCAGAGAGAAGCTTTCGCAGAAGACATCCAAACCCTCCAACATGGGAAGGAGCTACCTAAAGCTAGCAAGCTACACAGACTGAACCCTTTCCTTGACGAACAGGGAATCCTCAGGGTGGGAGGTCGGCTGACGCATGCTGATTTGCACCATCATGTCAAGCATCCAGCTGTCTTACCTGCCAAAGGTCACGTTACAAGACTGCTTATACAGTATTACCATCAACAGATACAACATCAAGGACGTGGCATAACAGTCAACGAGCTGCGATCCAAAGGATTTTGGATCCTCGGATGCAGTCGTGCCGTCTCATCCTGCATTAACAAGTGTGTCAAGTGCAGAAGGTTTAGAAGGTCTACTGAGCATCAGCAAATGGCAGATTTGCCGCGCGACCGCATGGAAGAAACACCTCCGTTTACGTATTGCGGAATAGACTGCTTCGGACCGTTCTATGTTAAGGATGGAAGGAAGGAGTTGAAGCGCTACGGCCTGCTGTTTACTTGCTTATGCTCTCGTGCAGTACACATAGAGCTTCTTGAAGAGATGACCACAGACTTTTTCATCATCGCTCTCCGTGCCTTCATAGCCATACGCGGCAACGTTCGACAACTGCGCTGCGATCAAGGCACTAATTTCGTCGGTGCCAGGCGTGAGTTCGCAGAGGCCTTGAAGGACATGGATGAAGAACGCCTAAAGACACTGGGCTGTGAGTTTGTCATGAATCCGCCGTCGGCAAGTCACATGGGCGGAGCCTGGGAAAGGCAGATTCGGACAATAAGAAGTGTGCTAACGTCTATTCTGGAGGGAATTGCATTTCACAACAGATATTGCTACAGCTTTTGAAATACTGCCTGTCACTTTCACTTAGTGTTGGACTATAGATGACATTCCTTGACACTCCTTGACACTTCATGCAACATATCTCCTATAAGCCATGCATGAAAGCTCAGATCCTCAGTTCAGTTTCAGGTCAAGATTTCCCTACAAACTCTTATGTGATTGTTGTGTGTCGGACTGCTTCAGTTGAACTTCAGTTCAGACAATGTGGGTGAAAAATCATTTTTGCCATTCAAATTCATTATGCCTACACACAAACAGTTAATAATCTGGCCCCTAGAAACACAGAAACAGATGACTGACGTGGTATGGTAGGCTAGTTTGAGGTTTGAGACTGTGAAGTAGCATGCTCTGCAGGCTGAAGTAGCATGCTCTGCAGAATGCAGAGTTTTAAATGTGGTTTGTTTAAGCAAAATGTGAATCATATCTTTCCGCTAGGACCCCCTGATTTCAAATAGGCTATTTTTCATGTGACTTCAGTGTGGATCAGCACAGGAGGTCCTGTGGACTGCCATCAGCAAGGCAGACCATCAGATAGTCATCACCATGGATGTAGCAGCATCTGAGTTCTACAGGGATGGGATGGGACATATGATCTGAAGTCTCCCGATGACCCAAGTCATATCACCCCTGATCAGCTGGCTGACCTCTAAAAGCTTTGTGCAGGATTACCTTGGTGCCAACCAACCTCCCTCCCTCCCTCTCCCATAATCTCCAGATGAATCACCTGAGTCACAAGCCACTGGAAGTCTCCATAGCCACTTTTAATTGTTATATTGATCAACTTGCAAGTAAGGGTTCAGTTAGCGGGGCTTAAATTATTTTTGAAATGGGCTTATTATTTCAAAATGTGTGAAGTGCTCTCGCATCTGATTAACTTGCCTAACCTGACTCTGCCAGATGGATTTGTTCCCGCAATTTCATCTGGGAACCATCCGTTAAAGTAGTTTTGGTTAGTTAGTTTTGTTTCGTTAGTTTGGCTGATCGGATAAGGCCAAATCAACCATTCAGATCAACGAAGCATATGATGTACTAACATACGTACATGTTCTTTAGACCCGCTTCTTGTTGCGTAACACCTCAACCCTCCTGAAAGCCAAAGTTGATTGGACAATGGCTATTCGTTTGGTGAACTGCTCCAAATTCTCTTCATCGGTTCAGTGTTACGTCTGGGATTGGTCTTTTTGCCTTTAATCGGATAGGACAGTATAGAGGTGGACAGGAAACAAGTGGGAGAGAGAGATGGGGTGGGATCGGGACCCCGAGTCCCCTGAGTAATGGTATGACGCTCTAGCCCACTGAACCTTTTAACCTGGCCAATGCAGAGTTGTATAAAGTACCGGAGTAGAGGAGTGGAGTAGAAGTAGAAGTACCATATCAAAAAAGTGACTTAAGTGGAAGTAGAAGTGGTCTTTAAACATCATACTTAAGTGGAAGTACTAAAGTACTGCTTTTTCAGTGGCTGGGCCCAAGTTGTGGAACAATCTGCCTCTCCACATTAGATCCACACCAACTATTGGTGCTTTTAAAGCAAAGTTAAGGGATCATATGCTATTAATGGCTTTTAAATGAAGTATGGAATTAATTTAGGCTCTACATATTATTTTAGCTTTCTTTTCTCTCTCTATTGTGTTTAATTTTGTATATGTGATCTTATTATTATTATTATTATTATTATTATTATTATTATTATTATTTGTCTTCTACTGTTATTATAACTTTTTTTTTTTTGAGCACTTTGGTCAACCTTTGGTTGTTTTAAATTGTGCTATATAAATAAACATGACTATGACTATGACTATGACTATAAAGTATTCAAAATGTTTTGTACTTAAGTATTGCAAGTAAAAGAATTGTAGAAATTGCTACTCAAGTGTTGAAAGTAAAAGTAGAAGTACTATGTATATCAAAGAAGCAGTGAAAAGCTTGAATATCATATTGTTTTACATTTATTTGGCTGAAATAGTCTGTTTGCCATGGACTCTAAGTAGGGCCAGGGATGGTCACCACCATTCCCCTCACTAAAATCATTTGACATTAAAGAACTTGGTGTACTCCTTCTATCTCGAAATGGAGCAGTAGACTGACCCTTACTAATGGTTCCCAATTGACTGCATTCAGTACTCCGAAAGGTCGAAGAGGTGCATGAGGTCTCATATACCGCTTGAATCGTCCAATAATGATTATGAAAACCTGGTGATGCTCTCGTCTGCATTGATAGGCTATCATTGAATGTGGTAACATTTTTTATAAAAGTAACGAGTAACTAATCAGCACATCAAAAATGTAACAAAGTAGAAGTATTAAATTCATCAAAAAAATGAAGTGAAGTAAAAGTGGAAGTAGGAGAAAAAAAGAATACTCCAGTAAAGTACAGATACTGCATTTTAGTACTTCAGTAGGCTACTTAAGTAGTTCTACTTCGTTACTATACATCTCTGGGCCAATGTGAACAGAGGGGGAAGTTGTGAACAAAGCATGAGAACACTCTTAGTTAAAGGAGAGGTCCGGTGTGATAAGTACCAAGTACATTTTAATATCATAAAAAGTTGATAAGTAGATATTTACTAAGTTTTGAAATGAAATGTTGGAACTGTTATTACACTATCAACAAAGTGCGGGGCTACTTTGAGCCTTTCTATGGTTTAAAACAGTAATTTGGCCACTAACACGCCCGGTGCCCCCGGCCCAGAGGATACAACTAGTAAGCAGTCTTCTCCAGCCTGCATAAACGTATCAAAATTTGCTCCGTGGCATTTAATTATCATTATTATTATTATTATTATTATTTTTTTTCTTCTTCTTATTATTATTACTATTATTCTTTTTCTTTTTTTTCTTTTTTTTTGTTTTACATTTTCTGGGTCTGGTGTTATACTTTGATTTTCCTTTTGTATAAATACTGGAAAATGTTTCAGGAACATCCATGATGTAATGTACATGCCAAACTGAAACAATAAAACAAATTAACAAAAAAAAAAATTCTGCTCCGTGGCAAATGTGGCAAGCTTTTTATGATGTTGCAATATACTTTCGGTCCTTATCGCATCAGACTTCTCCTTTAAGGCAGGCTATCAGTCAAGGGCAATCTATTTGAATTGACACCTCCAGCAAACAATTGTTTCTCAATTCATGTATGTTCAGACCCGCTGTACAAAACAAAAGTGTAGAATGAGGGGCTGGTCACTTGCCAGGCATCTGATTGGTGTGGAAGCTGATAGTGTTGTTATGCTGTCTAATTCTTATGGTTTTTGCGTGGTGCAGAGGACCATAGAACTACGTACAGAGCCTGATGGAGGCAGGAATGGCACGATTGTTTTCATCCATGTCATCACATATCATCAAAATTATTCAAGTTTCCGTTGTTGTTTTGCTGTTGTCTTGGAAACAAATAATGACTTTACTGATAACCTTTCTGATATACATGTAATTGAGCAATCAAGCAGACTACTTTTAATCATGACAGCCAGAACATTATGACAGTGTACAGAATTATTGGTTGAGTAAGAAAATAAAACCTAGGCCTACTAAGTGTTCTATGGTACAGAAAATCAAGAGAAATACATTTTATCCTTGGTGTCAGAGGACCACGACTTGGCCTTGTGGTCCAATTTTCTGGACACCGCTGGTGGTGGAAGATCTGATAGTCCAGCACATTGCCTGGCTGTAGAGGAGAGGACCTGTCTAAAGCCAACTAGACTGCACTCTCATTGAGTCCATGCAAGTCTATGGATCTAGTCTATGCAAAACAACTAGTGTCATAAATATGTAATAACATTTCCATTCATTTGCAAAATACACAGTATTGATCTATTTGTTTTTACAGCTTTTAATTCATGAAGAATAAATATTTATTTTCCTATTGTCAAACTATGTGATTATCATCTATCTAAATGCATCTTGCAAAAAGTGGCTATCTTTCACATAAAAATCAGTCAACCTCAACCTGCCATGTTGACAGTTGATTGAATTCGAGATTAGAATAGGCTAAGCGAAGCATTAATCTTTCCCCCACCCCACCCCATCCGTCCAGTAGTTCTAATAGTCAGCTGAGGAAAATTTTATTGCTGACTTAGCTGGCCTCATCATAGCCAGGTAAGGCTTTATGCCGATACAGCATTGTTTCAGATCATTATACAATAGGCCAACTATATGCATCAGCCTTTTCTGTGTAATAAAATATCTGATGTCACAGTATATTACAACAGTAGACAATGGCATTTTTGATGCTGTGTACTAACTTATTTTTTTAATCTTATTTCTGTTAAACTGAATGAAGAAGAACCAAATCTTGTATTTTCTTCTGGAAAGAACTTCAGAAACCTGTGGCTCTAAAAGCAGGATAATCAGTATAGGCCTTATCAGTTAAAAGTATCATAATCAGTTAAAAGTAGCCTAATAACTTCCAAGAACAAGGACTTAAGTGTTAATGTCCATTAGCACACTTTCAGCCACTGAATGCCACTGTGTGACCAGGTTATCCAATTAAATGTGGTGTTCAACATTATTAGGCTACTGCACCTACAGTATCAGGCCATTCCACATGCTTCATTGTTGTGGGCCAGGCCGGACAAGGAATGACATTGATGTAGGAAATAATTTGTTCACATTATATTTTAACATAAAGCAAATGTGGGCCCACTATGTACACAATAACTGGAGAGCGTGGCTAGTCCATGAATGAATAATGTCAGTCTATAGACTCTATAAACTGCATTCCAAAATTGAAATTCATTAACTGAAGCATTTTAGTTAGAAGAAATGTATTTAAAATGTGGTAAGCATTAAATGTGTTTCAAAATTGTTTATTTGGCTACAATAATAATAATAAAAAAGGTGCCACGCCGTTAAATAAAAATATAATTGACCGTATAAAATCCATTACGCATTTAAAAAGTGTTGCCTACGCCTAATTGATTTAGTGATTAAAAAAAATAGTCAAATGGCCTAAAGGTAAATAGCCTAGTCAACAGTCAAAGCAATCAGTATCGACTTGATAGGCTACAATCCAGAGGGCACACGGATTCGGCAGACTGCCTGCAGAAAATCCTGAGCTACGACGCCGAATGCTTGTCGCCATTCTATGTTTATGCGCTCGTTTCTTTCCGTGTTTGCACGGGGCTTCTGTATGTTGTGCCTAGCGGCGATGCGAGAGCTCTTCTTCGTGGAGAGGCCGGATATTCAGGGATGATCCCATTACCAGTGGTCGCGGCACATGCTCAGTTATGCCTGTAGAAAGGGGATCTTAGTAGGCTGTGCGTGAGGACTGAGGTCATTGCATGAGCTCGGGAAAATAGTCAGCGTATCCTCCATTTTGAGTGGTATGAAATAGAGGAATAGCATAGTTTAAGCTCTTGCTGCTCTAAACAAACTGACAACACAAACGACAGAGTCTTCGACATGGACGACTTGTTCAGTCCTCGAAGGTTTGTTTACTTTTTCTAATAGAATGTGTCGTTTAAATGCCTCTTGCATTAACTCATGCTTCAGCGTACTTCGGCATTTTAGTGCAAATATTTGTGGCTGCCTACTTGACAGCTTGTTTTGCCTGCATATTACGAGCCAAGGCGAGGGGCCAGCCTTTTGGAAGCGAGGCAGTCGGGTGTTTAGCCATATTTGCTATACTAATACTGTCATGTCTGTCATTTAAATCGTCGTGCAGTTGAAGCTGTCATCGATGTGTTTAAGTGTGCACAATATCTTAATATTTTTGCCTTTTAAAACGTTGCATGTCGGTCCTTTCTGGAGCGGATTGGGGAAACCTACGCGCAGCCTAAAACTGACGAAATACACCCACCACCGCCCGTAATACAACTTTTCTGGGTCTTTTCAGCTGGTTGCGTCGTCGATTTGATTGATTTGTTTGAAGAAGGTTTTGAGTCCCGATTTATGTAACCTTTGGAGGGAACGCTGTTGCGCTGTGTGGATTGGTTACTCCATATTAGTGGGCGGGTTTTGCATATTAAAGAGTACAGTAGGCTCTTTAACATAATTAATATCTCAGTATTTCTGTCGTTATGGTTTTATTCGAGTATAGGCCCACCATAAAAGGGGTTTATCATTGCATCAATCTATAGGCTATTATTCATTATTAAAGCAGATGGCCTACATTAATTCTTTTACAATTCATTTCAGTAGTAGCAGAGCTGACATGGAAATTTGTAGGCTTTTTTCTGCATTTTTGTGGAAGTCTGCAAGTAACCTTGCCTGTTACAGGCCTATTGCTGTGTTAGCAAAATAATTTGCTATTTGACCTTATCTGATAATCTGAAGGTTATTATGGATAAAGTGATAATATATAATACACTTCAGCCAGTTTTAATAAGTGAGGTGGATGGCAGAATTATGACCTTGCATCACAGTTCCCCATAGGCAATATAGCATGCATGCATAGTGTTACTTGCTGGAATTCCCTCACATGATTATATCCTTAATCAAACATGCTCAGTTCAGGATGCTTGGTGAAGACAAACTATATCTGTCTGTCTGTCTGTCTTTCTGTCTGTCTGTCTGAACTCTCTGAACTGACATGTGGATATGCACAAATTACTAAGATGTCATTTAATTTGATGAATTAATGGATGAACACCTACACTCATTCTCTAAAAGGAATAAGACCCACTTGATTTGTCCTTTGAACTATGTTGGCCTAAAATGTAAGAAATCACCACAACAGCAATAATTCAGAAATTACCCATCATTTTGACTACTGTTTTTTATATTGATATTTGATATTACTTATTTAGATTTCTCTCAATTTGAGATACCCAAACATAGGTGAGGGGGAAAGGTGCGCTCAACTCAGTTGGTATAGAGAACGGGTTTGGGTGCGTAAAACAAAAGAATACTGAATACCCAAACATAAAATAATAATACAGAAATGACCAGACACAGGTCACTATATCCCCACACCAAACATTAAATGTCAATTACGGGGTAGCATTTTGAAACTTGGCAGGTACCTGAAGACATCAGCTGCTTCCTTCTGCAATAATATAGATTAGCAACATCAGATAATTGTTCATAGTTTACCAGTGTAACTGGTAAATACTTATTATGTTTCTATTTATGCATTAGGCATTGATTTGCATCAAAGCCTTTATTACTTGTCATTGTATCTGAACATATTCAGGATTTTATTGTTTGTCATTACTTTACATCTGAATACATTACAGCTAAATTAGTATATCCTTCCCAAGCCTAGGCAAAACCTTTAAAGTTTGTATTGCTAAAAAAAAAGTATGAGTTTGCACTGTGTCAACTGTTGTTTTGACTTATAAGTGATTTTACCATTAATGTGTGCATACATTAATCCAAAAGGAGATACCGGTATCAGGATTCAGAAATTATCAATCATGGCAAACCTTCAAACCTCCAAAGATTCACTTGTGTAAAAATTAGATTTAAAAACACTGCACACTGTATATGTCTACGTTTTGGGCGACAGTTTAGATCTGTAACACAAAGCTTAAACGTGGGCAAAGAGACGCTAAAGGCTGTTGTGTTGTGTGTCTTTGTTAATGTCAATTTCTCTTTGTAATTCTTAACAGTCCAAAGTCACGTGTAAGAAACCGAGATCAAACAAAACATACAAAAGAAGTAGCTCCCTTCTCTCTCCAGTGCTCCATGACTAGAGAAACAATGCATAGTGTTTTGTTATTGTTTGAAGGGCATGCAGGCTGCACCCACTTTATTTGCTTGGGGTGTGTGGAGCCAGGGCTGGGCGTGAAGGCTGGGTGTTGTTATAGTATTTTCAGAGAATGGAGAGCTAGCTGATCTTGAGGAGATATTTACACATCATGATTAAAATATTAGTATGGTTCACATTAATAAGATTGTTATGTCAAATTCTCTTATAGGTATTCAATGTGACAACTGTGCACAGGATGCTACTATTTAGTATAATGATATTGTATGGACATGGCAATATTACATTATTTTATACAAGAACATTTACATTTACATGACATTTACATTTACGTGCATTTTTTTGAAGACGAGAAAACATAAGTGAATATGAAAGGAAATGTAAAAGAAAGCGAAGTGTGGAGCTGCATCTTTTTGTACTTTTAAACATTCATATCTATAACCTTCATTTATCTTACTGTGAAGGACACAGTGTTGATTGGGGGGAAGGGATCACTGAATATTGTCATTGTCTGTGTGTGTGTGTGTGTGTGTGTGTGTGTGTGTGTGTGTGTGTGTGTGTGTGTGTATGTGTGTTTGCATACATATAGATCACATACAGTACATGTTTCTGTACATGGGCTGTCAACATACTGTATACCAGTGGTTCTCAAACTTTTTCTGTCATTCCCCACTTTGGAAGGCAGAGAATTTTCTCGCCCCACCTGCCCTGAGATATTTCACCGCGTGGGTAGGCCTGTGGATGTGGATGTAGAGCAGGATGTAGGATGTAAGATGTTAGAATTTTCATGTTGCTAATTTAAAGCCAAATTTCTCTCAAACCACTCATCAGCAACTAGCAGACAACACCATTTCAAAGCTCAATTTACTGTCACGTGTGCATATCTGATGAATGCTCCATGAGTAATCTGACAGAGAAGATAGTTGAATTCGGGGGGGCATGGTGCGGCCGTCGGTCGATAGCAAAGAGACGTCTCGCGCCCCACCTGTCATGTGTCTGCTCCCCACTATTTGAGAAACGCTGCTGTATACAGTGGGACATTCTTTTCTGTTTCATATTTAATCCCATTTCTGAATGACAATTTTGACATGTGGGCATGTGTCTGTTGCAGGCAGCTGAACAGCACACAGGGGGAGATCCGGGTGGGACCAAGTCATCAGGTTGGTAGCAGAACTTACTATGAGACAGACAGTACCAACACAAATATAGATATAGAGTAGCATTCGTGTCTGTACAGGCATATTAGAGTTTCCAGTAGCATAAGGCAAGTGTAAACTGTTGAGCCTTAATATGTCAGCCAAACATTTTGAGGGAACACTTAGAAGCTTCTTCGAACAAACTGAAAGTATCTTCTTACTTTATAGTGAAGGTATCCACTTCCATAGGTTAGCTAAATGCTACGGAATTTGTGGTGGTGACACATAGTATGCAGCTTTCAAACAAGGATTGCAAGAGTATAGGTATAGTGTACTGCATATAGAATCTGTAGTAAACTTTTTTTAGACTGGTAAGGCAAGCAAAGCAAAATTGTACTGAAGTAAAGGTAGTTTTGTCAATGTTTTAACCAAAGCCAAAACTGTGATATCAAACAAGTAAAATGATATAACATCAGACTTACTTATTTTGGGTCCAGTATTTATAATGAAATTATGGCATGACCCATAAATGACACAGCAAATAAAATGCATACACTGTCAAGGCACTGTAGTCTACAGGTAGAAATTTTCATTACAGTGAAATATTTTGTTTGTTTACAAACTTTATCACTGTATTACAGCACCTCCCTTGTCCCTGCATTTAATAATAACGCTGCTACTACTACTACTACTAATAATAATAATAATAATAATGATAATGATAATAATAATAAGTGTATTATATATAGCTCATGTCTCACACCCAATGTTGATTCAGAAACTGAAATGTTGCATTGCTTAACATGCTCTCTTTGTCCAGGCCAAGCTTCCAGAGCTCCAGCCTCTTCCTACTCCTGGTTCCGAGACTGTGACTGAGAATGAGGAGCTTGTGTGGATGCCAGGGGTCAATGACTGTGACCTGCTCATGTACCTGAGAGCAGCCAGGTGAGTAGACCTTTAGTCCTCATGTAACTTCCCCATTAATGGGACATCTTGGCAGACTTCTTCTCCATATGTCCACTGGTCATCTAGTTATTGGTCTTCATTACCTCCATGTGCTTGCTTCACCACATCAGGAGCATGGCAGCATTTGCGGGCATGTGTGATGGAGGATCCACAGAAGACGGCTGCTTGGCAGCTTCCCGTGATGATACAACACTTAATGCTTTAAACACGGTAGGTGAAGCAACATTAAACGGCTCTGCTGGAAGTCAAATAGAATAGAATACAGGGTAGTTCCTTAAAGCAATGCTGAGTTCTAATGTCCTCCCTAAGACATGACCCCTGAGCCTTGAGGGACTTCACTAACTCAAGGCTGTTTTGGGAATGACTTTGCAAGGTTGTGAGTGCTCACCTTGTTCTTTGTGTGATTGGGACACTACCTTTAAAGAAATCATACAATTTGCAACCACATTTCCCTTTCCGTTTTATAGCAGTTTACAGTTTGTGCTTTTTTGGCGTTTCCATACCTCTCCAGTGTTTCATGTCACAACGCTACGAACTGTGACAAACCAATAAGAAAGACGGCTACTTTCAGCATTTTGTCTGGGATTCATATGTAACGCAAGCAGCATGAGCCTAAACATGGCAGTGGATTCCAACAATTATTGGTCGAACACTCGTCCACTTCCAAAGCTCCATTGTCATCGCAAACTAATTCTAATGTTCAAGGAGTGACAGCAAGGATCTGGAAAGTGTTTCGGAGGTTTTGTGTTCCTTTTAGGAGAGGAAATGTCTTGAATTGAATTATCTGTCTGACTGTGCCTCACTGATAGTGAACCATCTTTTCTGTCTAGCTTCATGAGAGTCACTATGATGCTGCGAAAGCACTTCAGTGTTTGGTGAAGAAGCCAGTTCCTAAGCTGATTGAGAAGTGCTGGTCTGAGGATGAAGTGGTAAGACTTGCATAGAAATATACATCTGCTTATATAGCCCGTTTATTCATTACACTGTAGTAACTCAGAGGTTACACAAAAGGTCTTCATGAACTACATGTTGTCTTCTGCCTCACGTAATTCTCTCTCTGAACAGAAACGCTTCATAAAGGGCCTACGGCAGTACGGCAAGAACTTCTTTAGGATTCGGAAGGAGCTACTGCCTACCAAAAAAACGGTTAGCTTTTTTTGGACTGCTTTATTGCTGCTTTTGGTCGGAACCGTGTGGGAAAACAGTACAGTTTTTTTCATTTTGCTTACAAAGACTTTCTTGTTTTTGTTACAAAGTGTGTGTGTGTGTGTGTGTGTGTGTTTTCTGGCAATATTATATTAGGAATAGGTCAGAGTAAATATTTTATCATTTACAGTATATTTTGTACTCTGTTTCATGCAGGGTGAACTGATCACATTTTACTACTACTGGAAGAAGACTCCAGAGGCTGTGGGGTTGCGACCTTATCGGCAGCACCGCAGGCAACCAACATCTCGCAGAGTCAAGACCCGCAACTCAACTGCAAATAACCAATCTCGCACTCCGTCAAGTGAGTTTGTGCTTCAGTTAGCCGCCTGTAGCCTTGCTGACATGTAGATTAACAGATCAAGATGGGCAATTATAGTTCAGTGAGATAAACAACAGTCCGGTTTTCAGCCTATCAATAGTATTTCTACCAATAACATCAGACACCCAAGCTAATGTGTACCTGTATGTTACATTCCTGACATCATATGTGATATCTTCAATGAATGGAAGTTGCTTACGTAGTATGTATGTTTACCGTATATGTTATGTATTTACTTCAAGGCAAGTCTCTCTCATTGAAACAAGAAACAACAGCAACGATGTGCAACTATGGCTAGCAAGCAATATGTGGTGATAATGTGTGCTTTGTACGTAGCTTCACATGTAAAGCTGGTAGAAGCGGAAAGCTTAACAAAGAGATCCCAGACCAGTGTCTTTTTAGCAATTGATTCTGCTGAGAGCTGTGTAGTCTGTTTAAGCACCAGGGAACACTGTAGTATAGTACAGGTGCAGTATTTAAGGGATATATAATCTTTTGATCAAGTGAAGGAGGGAAGAATTTGGCCTCTATATTTATTCCATTTATGAATTAGTGAAACACACAAAGCACACACAGACAGGTGAAGCACACATTAACCCAGAGCAGTGAAGTGCTTGCTACAGCAAGATCCAGAGAGCAGTGAGGGGTTAGGTGCCTTGCTCAAGGGCACCTCAGCCGTGCTGTACTGGTCAGGGATCAAACCAGCAATCGGATTGTCCTTTTTGGTGGTCTCAGTCGGTGGTTTCTTCTACTGTATCCCTAACATACTGGTTGCATAGAGTAGGAGCCTCAGTTTTCAACGGAACACATCTTCTTGTCTTAAACAGCGTTATCACAGTGAAAAAGCATTGAATAGTGGGAGAACATGCATTGATAAAAGCAGTGATCTTGTTTCCATGTTTGTCACGTGCAGTGGAGCTGAGTTCAGCCAGTGAAGATGACCTGGATAGTGAGGACAGCGAAAACAGTCTGAAGGGAAGCTTCTGCCAACATTGCAACTCCACAAGTAAGTTCACTTCACACCATTGCTCCTTCTTTGATGCTGGACTTCAAACAAATACTGTACAACTCCCAGTTAACAAGAAACTTTTTCATTTCTTCAATTCAGATGTTGTCGCTTAAAAGCTAAAAGTAACTTTGAGAACTTTGAGCTAACAGTGTTATGTTCAGGCTTGTTTGTCAGAATTCAGAATTCAGTGAGATCTAGATTTGTCATATTTAATGTACTTAGAAATAGTCTGTTCTCCTTGCCCAAGTCCAGTGTAAATACATCTTAGATTTCAGATGAATTCTTCAGCTAATATTCTTCTCCTAAGAAGGGCTTAGGAGTAATAGATAAGAATTGAGTCACTACTTATAAATGTCTGTGAGACCAAGACAAAACGGTTGTAAGAAGTGCTGATAGTATTTTCCTGAGGCATCATTTCAGAACCACATCTTCGTGTGTCTGTTGAAATGCATCACTACAGGCCTTTGGGAGAGACTTACAGACGCTGGATCCTTATGGAAGATACTAACATGTTAATGACTGTGATATTACTATGTAAAGTCAGTTTACTTTGCTTGAGGGGTCTGCCTTTTTCCTCCCAGTAATCAGATTTTTAAAGGCCAGTGGTTGCCCCCTACAGTAAGCCTGCACTGTGTAATCACTGTGTAATGTCTGTGTAAACCCACTCTTCAGCATCCAAGGACTGGCAGCATGGCGGGAGGGATAACATCTTGCTGTGCACCCCCTGCTACACCCACTTCAACAAACACCGGCGGCTGCCCCCCCTCCCAAAACCAGCCGACCCCCCCTTCATGTTCAAGCCCGTGAAGGAGGAAGAGGATGGCAACGGGGGCAGGCATGGGATGAAGACGCGGCGAAGCCGAGCACCTGTAAGCACCTGCGACCTCCTGAGCTTTTTGTCTCTCTGATACTTCACAATATAGTCTTCAAACAGACTAGTCCTCTCATTCCTGAACAAATACGCTTTATTGTTTTTTCATGCAGCATTTCTAGGCTTGATCTACCAATATATTTCTCCATAGCTGCGGAAATTGCTGCCTTGCATCGGCATTTTATATTTGGGAACACGTTACTAATTGCACAAGCAAAGCACTTTGTCATGGGGCCGCTTTATTACATTTAATGTGTTTATTTATGTGCATTTAGTCTCCCTTTAATGCGAATTCCCAGAAACTTAAGGATCTGTTTTTGGTTTTTTCTTTGTGTGCGTGTGCACTGTTTGTGTGTGTGTGAACTGCTGAGCGCTGTGGGTGTCTGTGTGTGTGTGTGTGTGTTTTGTTTGTATGTGGATGTCCTGTAAAGCATCTTTGAGTACCTAGAAAAGCGCTATATAAAATGGATGTATTATTATTATTATTATTATTATTATTATTATTATTATTATTATGTGTTTGTGCATAGATGTCTTCTCTAAGAAGTGGACGCAAGAGACTGACGGGAAGCCCCGAGAGACAGACGTCTTCTAACGGGGAGCTGCGCAAGAGAACGAGCCCTGACGGAAGAGTGTCGCCCAACGAATATCCGCCGTCTCAGGGTCAGACCCCATGCAGAGAGAACACCTCTGCCATGGCAACCCGAGCCTCAAACGCTGAGAGTAAGAACAACACGCCGAAAACCAATAAGGTAATAACTACTGTCCACCTCTTAATTATTTACCACCTACAAAATGGCAGCTATGAGATCTATGTCTCAAACACCATCATCTAATTACAATATGGAAACATTGGAATTAGTTTGTGACCTATGTTCAGTGTTTTGTTGTTTGGATGTCTATCATGGTGAGCTCAGGTCAGGTCAGGTCAGGTTACTTTATTGGTACCCGTGGGTAAACTAGGTTTGCAGTTAAAGAGAGGATTGACATCCTTACAAAACAACACTTAGACATGTACATTGGGGTAATAGTACATACATTAGGCATATGGACAGACAGTAGAACATACTGTACCACTGCATAGCTCACTTATGGAGTTGTTTGTGCACATAGGCTACAGTACATGGCCAGCATACTTTACCGTTATTTCAAGTAAGCTATTATTGCAGAGCTGTCTATGCATTGGTGATAATATTATCTGATATTGATTTGCTCAGCATTTTCTAGTATTATGTGTTTCTGATGTGTCATGTTGTAACTGTGCAGAAGGGTAAAGTGGAGACGCCACAGACTAAAGGGGTGAAGCGGCCGCGAGAGGACGCCGCAGAGGACAGAGATGACAGCGAGACTAAAACCAGTAAACGCTCAAAGACTCAGGTGAGAGGAAACACACAGCTCTCTTCAGACACACACCTCTCTTCAGTGCTCTGGAACAGCTTTCATGTCCAGTTAAAGATAAAAGAAGGTTTAGACAGGAAATACAGGGTCTCGTTGAGTAGAAAGTCATTGGGCTTGGAGTCCTTAAAGGATGAAGTGGCGTGATTGGGCTTCAATCCTGACTTATGATGCCAGCGACTCCTGATTCATGTCAATGATGTGTCTGAGGGTACATTAGGATTTAGCCAGTGTTATTGTGTAATTAAAAACTGAGAAAGTATCTACTGTTTAATTATCTATAATCTATATCTATTATCTAAACTTCAACATTTGTGTCTTATAATACCTCTATTTAAATTAGGGAAGTACACTACTTGTAGGTAGAATGACTACCCATAGCAAAGCAGAAAGTTATCATACAAATAATAACACTACAGATTACAGAACCCTTTTATAATTACTTAAAAGATGTTTGAAGTAAGTGCAGTACAGTGAGTAAAAGTGTGTGTCTGTGTCTTCTGGTCGGGCAGGAAGGGCCAGACTCTCTGTCAGAGGGCGAGGGTGAAGCCGAGGCCGAGAGCTCCGACAGCCGCAGTGCCCAGGACGAGGGCAGCAGCGACACCAAAGACATCGACCAGGACAACCTCAGCTCTTCGCCCAGCATGCCCAGCCCTCTGCAGGGCAACGAGAGCGACTCGGACACCCCTCCTCCTCCTCCTCCTCCGCAGCCAGCGGTGGCGCTGCCACCCAACAACCCATACACTGCCCCGGGGCCAATGCCACCCACCCCTGCCCCAGCAGCCCCAGCAGCCCCGGCCCCTACACCAGCCTCTGTTCCTGGCCCGCTCCCTGCACCAGTCTCTGCCCCTGCCCCGCTCCCTGTCCAGGCCCCCACCCCATGCCAGCGTGGCCCCTCTCCCGGAGTCCTCGTCCCTCCGGTGCAGCGCCACGCTCCTCCAACATGCCCCCCTCGGCTTCCGCTCTCCTGCGCCCCCAGCCAGCCAGCAGCACACCTGGAGCAGCCACGGGTCTCCCACACTGTCTCTGCCCCCTTCCAGCTGCTGCAGGGGCCTCCATTCCCAACGCACCATCCCTCCGAGCCCCCGTGCAGCCTTCAGTCCTCTCCCCCAGCTCCTCCTCCTCCCCCTCCTCCTCCTCCTCCTCTTCCTCCTCAGCCCCAGGCTTTCCCCACTCGTTTCCCTCCTCCCGTGCGTCAGCCTCTGTCTCCCTCGGCGGCTCAGATCAGGCCCCCGCCCACCACGCCCATCCCGCATTCCCACAAGCCCCCGCTGCCACACGCCCCCACGGCCACCCCGCCCTTCCTGCAGATGCCCCCCAACCTGCCCCCGCCTCCGGCTCTCAAGCCGCTGGCATCTCTCCCGGCTCAGCACCCGCCGTGCGCCCAGCCTCCGCCCCTGCAGATCATGCCCCAGCCCCACGTGCTGCAGGGTCACCCCTCGCACCCACACCCGCCCATGCTGGCCCAGTCCCAGTGCCACAGAGGCCACGGCCCTCACGCCCCCCTCCCCCATCACCACCACCACCACCACCACCCCTCCTTCCTCCCGCACCGCCACCACCATCCGGATCTTTCCTCCAGTGCGCCATCCTTCTCGCTCTCCTCCGCCTCCCAGAGCTCCTCCATCCCCATCTCAGCACTGCAGTCTGCGGCCCATGCCTCCTCTTCCTCCTCCTCCTCCTCCTCCTCTTCCTCCTCCTCTGGGGGCGCAGGTGCAGGGCCGGGCGCAGGTGTGGGCACCATGCCCTCTCTGCATATGCCAATCAAACAGGAGCCGATGGACGACTCTGGCGAAGAGTGCGAAAGCCCTCCACCTGTGCACAGAAGCCCTGAGCCTGAGCCTGTTGTGGTCAATGCGCCTAGTCATGCCAGCCAGTCTGCTCGGTGAATACTTTCAATTATTACATTCTTTATTTTCCTTAACAAAAAATCCATAAAAAATATTTTCCCAAAATTATTTTCCATAGAATTATGCTTTTTTTATAGCATGTGATACCATCAGTTGACTGTACTTGAAAGCTATATTTAGAACATGAAAAGTGAATTTGTCAATGGTCTCTACAATGTTAGAGATGGTAAAGATGAACCGTATTTTAAATGATGTTTCTCTTATGGGATTTGTTGCAGGTTTATAAAGGTTCTTGATCGTGGCTACAACTCCTGCGCTCGTACTGACCTGTACTTCACTCCACTGGCCTCATCCAAGCTTGCCAAGAAGCGAGAGGAGAACTTAGAAAGATCTAGAAAAGAGAGTGAACGCCAGAGGGAGAAAGAGCGGGAGAGGGAGAGAGAGCGGGAAAGAGAGAGGAGCGCTGAAAAACTTTCTGTAAGAGCTTGTTTCTGTTTATAAAATTATTGAAACAATTCATAATAATGATCAATAATACGATTAGTCATGTCTGATAATCAATCATCACCTCATTTCTATCTTCCTCTCTCTTTCAGAGAGCCTCGAGCTCCTCTCAGGATAGTCGCGGGATGGAGCCCCAGGTGCCCACCCATGTGCACATGCGTCCACCTTTCGAGGCCCCACCCCCCACCACGGTAGCCGCCGTGCCCCCCTACATCGGGCCCGACACCCCCGCCCTGCGCACCCTGAGCGAGTACGCCAGGCCTCACGTCATGTCGCCCACCAACCGCAACCACCCCTTCTTCATGCCCCTGGGCCCCGGCGAGCCCCTGCTGGCCTACCCCATGCCAGGCCTGTACGCCACCGACCCGGCGCTGCGGGAGCGCGAGCTGCGTGACCTGCGGGAGAGGGAGATCCGAGAGCGCATGAAGCCGGGATTCGAGGTCAAGCCGCCCGAGATGGAGCCTCCCGGCCTGCATGCGGCTGCCGCCGCCTCCGCCAGCGCCATGGAGCACTTCGCCCGCCACGGCACGCTGGCGCTCCCCCACATGGCGGCCGCGGCTGCAGCAGCTGCCGCCGCAGGAGGTCCGCACCCCTTCGCTACATTCCACCCGGCAGTCGGGGCGGCGCTGGAGCGCGAGAGGCTGCAGCAGCGGCCGGAGATGAGCTACGCAGAGCGGCTGACGGCCGAGAGGCTCCACGCTGAGCGCATGGCGTCGGTAGCCGCCTCGGATCCCGTGGCGCGGCTGCAGATGCTGAACGTGACGCCGCATCATCACCAGCATTCGCACATCCACTCGCACCTACACCTGCATCAGCAGGACTCACTCGCTCAAGGTGAGCACATCTCACACCTAATCAGATTTACCTTAGATTTGCAGCTTCTGTTGATACTCAAGAGTGCACTGGACATTCAACATCTATGCAACTTCTCAAATATACACAAAGACACTCAAAGCTTAGAGTAGATTTGTATTCAGCTTTGGTTCTTTGACTGCTTGTTTTTCTTGTGGTGCATACTTTTTTTTAAAGATATTTTTCAGCTGCACACCTCACACCTCATCAGCTTAGATTTACAGCTCAAACTGACCATTCTGTTCAACTTCTCAAATACACAAAGCCACTGAATAGTTCATTGTGGAAGAGAGAACTAGTAGAGTTAGAGCTTAGAGTAGATTTGTATTCAGCATTGGCTCTTTTTTTGATGTGGCTCAAATTTTTTTTAACGATATTTTTTAGGGATTTTGGCCTTTAATTTGATAGGACAGTAGGGAGAGTGACAGGAAATTGTGGGAGAGAGAGATGGGTAATGATCGGAAAATGACCACGGGTCGGACTCCAACCCGGGTCCCCGGATTTATGGTACAACACACTAGCCCTCTGAACCACGGCATCCTGTGAAGCAGATTTGTCATGCATTTAATGCTTTTTCTTGTGTGTGTGTGTGTGTGTGGGTGGGTGTATGTGTTTAGCTGGCTCGGGGCCCCATCCTCTTGACCCCCTGGCTGCCGGCCCGGCTCTTGCCCGTTTCCCGTACCCCCCGGGGTCCGTCCCCAACCCCCTCCTCAGCGATCTACCCCACGAGCACGAAATGCTGCGTCACCCGCTCTTCGGTAAGATACCAAAGGCAGTCCGTTATTGAACTCCTTGAGAGCCAATTTCAGTCATGAACAAGCTTATATGAATGATGATATAAATAGTGTGTAATGAGTATTGCTGAATGAATGAGTATTGCAGAGTAGTAGTTTAGTATTTGTGGGCTTAGCCACATTAGCAGTGAAAAGTGTGTTGTCCTGTGCTTGGAGAAGTGATGGCAGTCTGTGTCACTGCTCTCGTGGTTGTTCCAGGTGTGGCCTACCCCCGGGAACTGCCAGGGCCTCTGCCCCCTTCCATGTCAGCTGCCCACCAGCTTCAAGCCATGCAGGCGCAGTCGGCTGAGCTGCAGCGGCTGGCCCTGGAACAGCAGTGGCTGCATGGGCACCACCTGCATGGAGCGCCCCTTCCTGGCCAGGAGGACTACTACAGGTGACTGTAGGATTAATATTGACACTAAATATAATTTTGTGGTGGTGCACTTTGACATTGTATTGCATCGACCGATATCATATACTGCAGAGTTCAAGAAGTGGGCAGGTCTGTTTGTTTGATAGCCATAACCACTGTACACCTTTGACATAGAAACTACATAGAAAAAGTTTGCTTATTATTAGCCTTATTATTAATACAAAGCAAATTAATGTCAGAAAATTATGTAGTTATCATAAGCCCTTTCCCTTCTGCATTGTTGATGGCAATCTGTGGGAAGTTAAAGTCCCCTCTTGCAGGATTTTGGTAAAATTTTGATGTTTCCTATTCATTGTACATTTATATATGTAGCCTAGAAGTCATTAGGATTGATAAATGACATTTTCCGGAGTAAAATGTGCCCCTTTGCGAGCCAGTATATCCCTCCTAGCCACGGGACTGATAACCCTAACCCTAACCCCAGGGCGTAGCCTACCAGCGTGATTGTGGGAAAAAGAAAGTTCCCTGATATTTAAAGAGGATTCAACAAATATTTCAACAGTTCCTACTCATTGTACCCTTATATAAATTACGTGAAACTCATCAAAAGTTAAAAGTACATCCTTGTACTTTTTCCTATATTGTGTTATAAAGTGTGTTGCAAACATAAAACCCCGCTACCTGTGCACACTTCCCTGACAGGCTCAGAATTGTTTTTCACTATCAGCCATGTAGCCATTGATATCACACTTGCGTCACACTCCCGTCGGTTAGCAGACAGGCTGGTCGCGTGACTTATTAACTTAACGCATCCGGTGTAGCCCTAGGGTTAGCTGGAGCTCACTATTTAGATTGCGACGTGATCTGTACCTCTTCAGCCCATTCAACTGTCGATACATTTTGAAAGCGGCTTGTAATGTAATTCTACATGGAGGATTATTGGCAGGAACGCTTTAGAACTCCTTTGTTTGGTTTTTAACTTACTGGATGGCACCACCAAACCAAAAAATCTATGAACAAAGGCCTCTGTCCTCGCTAGAATTTAGAAGGATGCTTGACTTTGGAACAGTACTTGGCGACAGATAATGACGTGGAATGCTCGAAAAAGCAGGCTCCCAAGCATGCTTTCTCGACTTTGAGAAACACTGATTTTCTGCCGCTTAGTACTGTTCCAAAGTCAAGCATCCTTCTAAATTCTAGCGAGGACAGAGGCCTTTGTTCATAGATTTTTCAAAGATGCACTGATGGAAACTCGTTTTTGAAGTGTACGACTTCCAAGGCGAGTGTTCTACCTAGGAAGCATGCTAGACTTTGAGAAACACTCAATGTGTCTCTTTAAATATAAGACTGTTGAACTATGAGAAGCCATACATCAATACTTTTTTTAATTGTTTTTTCTTCCTTTTGTTCTCTTTCAGTCGCCTAAAGAAAGAAGGGGATAAGCAGTCCTAACACCTGTGCCTAGGAGCATGCACATGTGATGTGCAGGCCAGGGTGGTGTGTGATATAGCTTGGCATGGTATGTTACTGAACACTGTTCATCCCTGTCACTCCCCAAAGAATGCAACACTTAATGAGGTCCTGTTTGTCATCTTTGTGATGTAGAAAAGGGTGCAAAAAAGACTGTAAGGTTTTTCCTTTGTGTGTGTGTGTTTTTTTTTTACATGTTTGATCTCTATTTTACTGTACAGTGTTAACTCCTAACTTTTAGCCCTGCTTTATTTTCCCTGCATGATTATTACTCTCAGATTTCATAGATGAGAATTAACTTTGTTATCATGTAAGAAGCACAGTAGAGAGAGAGATGTATTTAGAGTCCAAACGGTGCTGTCCAATTTCCCCAAGTATAACACTATAGACAGGTTTCTGCGTTTATAGAGACCTCCTGTATGTTGTCGAGACCAGATTTTGAGATTGTAAATAATATATGTACAAAATAATATATTAACTGAGGAAATATTAAATATGACTAAATATTCCAATAATGGATTTTTTATATAAAGATAGTTCACCTGTGAGTAACATGGCATGTCACAAATACTGTATTGTCTTCCCAGCTCTTCCTGCTTTCTTCACTATAGTTCTGAAAGCGAAAAATTTACCATAGTATTAATACATGTCCTTTCTTGTTCTTTCCACATAGTGTACTTTAAAAGTAGACACAGTTTGGAAATTTAAGATGTGGAAGAGTGTTGGTGAAAATACATTACAATTAAGATTTATTTGTCATACCTAATTTCTTGATGCGTCATAACGTGATCAATAAAACTCAAACTTAAAACAATTAGTGTTTCTGCAAATATTTATTTCAGCCAACACTGTAAATACTGTATGTGCTCCTCCCCATTTGATGCCTACATTTAATTGTGTGCACATAAATGTCAGCGTAATTTTGGGAACACCTGTAAGTGCATTTTCTTCTTGCCATAAATAATAATGCATGTTTGGAAGGGGTTGAGCTGCTCACAGCTAAGTAACACTTATACACATGACATAAATGTTTATATAATTGGAACAAGGACACACATTATAAATAGACTGTATTATTCCGCATCAGACAGTAGTGTGGCAAAACCAACAACAACTTTCAGCAAAACAGATAACAGCAGCAGACAACTGACTTTGACTTTTCTATTCCCAGACACCCATTAAGCTTTCCTCACATCACAGGTTTAGCCTGCTACCTTGAAAACATACACTTTAAAAAGCTCATTCAATTTAAAGCACCTCCAACAACTTCCAGCTACACGCTAGCCTTGTACAGTAGTCCACATCAATCATCAGATAAGTCTACCACTGACTAAACTCACAGTATCCATTAAAGCCATCAATTTGAAACATTCATTCGTCTTTTCTTGCAGCTCGCCGATCCTTGTACAGTAATAATCACACATAGCTTATCTCCAGTTATTATGCTCCTTACACTGAGTTAATAAACCATACTATAAACCATAAAACTAATGGCTGAAAAACTCTTTTATCACAAGGTTAATATGTAATCATATTTATAAACTGATTTCAGATATTTCATCATTTGTATATTCAAATATTATTTATTTTACCCCATTACCACCTTAGATAGCCTGATCTTTTTTGACAAACACAATATCTTACTCCCATACACCATGCTGTAATATGGTCCAAATCAACCTCATCTACATGGAAATGACACTTCTGTACAGTTTTCTGTAGTAATAGATCACAAGTTCATAGAACATAAATTTAGACAGATTCTAGATATCTGAATGAACAGATAGATTCAAATTATATTTTACTCTGTAAATTTTTGAGAAAGAAAACATGGAAATAACTATACAGCACTTTGTAAATTTGGAGTTGTTTTCGAACGTGTAAAAAAAGAATTTCCATGTGCTGGCCCCTATTTAAAAAAATCCCACAAGTGGATAATGGCTCAGAAGAAGAAGTCAGAAGTCTTGTTCTTATAGCGCCTCAGGTACTGGATGGCTGATATTGCACTCACATTCGCCAGAAGTGCTGCAATACAAATACAAACACAAATATTCTCATCAATAGTTGTGCCATATGTCACTTGGGCCAATTTTCAATACAGAAACCAGGATTTTGAATTGAATTATTCCCATTATTTAATTTTAGCTAGGAAGAAAATCAAAGATCTCTTGCACTCAGTTTCATACAGACTATTTAAGCGACTGTGACATTAGTCACATTGACACTTACCTGCCTTCCAGGTATCTCCACTTTGTAGATTTGTGGACTTCAGCACCCATGATGAAAAGGCAATACAAACTAAACACATGTCTGATTGCCTCAGAGAAAAGAGGAAGCATTTCTTTTCTGCATGGAAGAAAGAGGCAGTATTATCTTAAGATGATTGTTGTCTCCTTTGTCTGTCAGGGTATTATTCATGTTCGCTCATATTTTTGCTCATATTCATGCCTATGATAAAAGGCCTCATCAGTGCTGTCATTCAAGCCTTGTTAGTACTTGGTGAAGTCATTAGTTATCCTTTTGTGCACTTACTGGGGATATTGGGCTGGTCTGGGAGTCGTGTCTTTTCCAGTGCTAGTTTCCGGAGGACAGGATCCCCAAGGTGGAAGACCTGGAGGGAGGAGCAGGCACCTCGAGTCATGTCCGCTATGGAGCTGGAACGGCTTATTGTCGTAAAGAGCGACCCCGGTGACATCCAGGCTTTGGCCCTTTGGCACCAGTTGTTCCTCAATCCACCAAATCTGATCCGCCTCAGAGACAACATGTTTTTCCAGCTCCTGCCACTGTACAGGTAAACACCTGGGTTAGCTGATGACAAGGTTCCTGTGCCCTGCTGACCGCTAAAACGAGATATTACACGAATCGGACCCCAGTTATCTTCCTCTTCTGCTTCGATGAATTGCTCCACCTCTGGGAATGTCAGGTCTCTCACTAGCGAGCGTGAGCAGGAGAAAATGGGGACTGTCTTGACTGCGCCATCTTTTAGCCCATGCTTTAAAGGGAAGAAAAGGTTCCTCTCATCAAAGTCAGAGAAAAAATAGTCGTATGCCTCTGGCACTGACAAATTTTCTGAATATATCTGAGGGGAGACCTCTGAACTAGGTCTGTCGAATAAATCAACACATGGGGCATCTTCAGAAGTCTCAAACATGTCATTGAAGGAGATCACAAGAGAATCCTCCAGAAAACTGGATGTGGGTAGAACTGATGATGGCATTGTCCTTACAATGTCACAGTCAGCCAGGAGTAAGGAGGCGTCCTGGGTCTCCTCACAGGGGTAAAGCAGCATTGTGTTTACAGCTTCGTCTTGCAGGGCACTCTTGAAGCAAGCCTCCCTCACAATGTCTGACTCAAGAACAGCCATGTCATACTCACTTCCAGCAGGGCTCAGTGTTTGCGAGCTTGACTCGGCATCAGAGCACAGAATAAGTGGGATGCCAGTGTCAAAGTACAGCTGTGTGAGCTCTGGCTCAGGCTTGACGTGCCTGACGAGTTCCATTTCCTGTTCGGCCAGAGCTGCTTGTGAGTATGGCAAGTCAAAGAACCTTTGGGTTGGGGTTTGGACTTGGTTGAGCTCTCTCGCAATCTCCTGGGGTTCAGGACTGGCACTGGGACTGGTGTTGATCATTTGTAGGAGGTCCTCATCAAAATCAGAGAACGTGGAGAACTCGCAGCTCGAGCGATCTGGTTTGGAATCATCCAAATGGGTGAAGTAGTCTGAATCTGCGTTGTCTAAAGCATCCAATGGCAGAGCATCCTGATCACAGATGTCAGATGAATCAAGAGGGCTACTGTCATGTGAATCTGGATGACTCTGTGTATCTGTGGAGGGAGAGTGGTTATCTGCAATTCGCAGATGGAGTATGTCATTTATTGTCAGCTTTTCCATCTCATCCCAGAATGAGGAAATGGCAAAGACTGGGCGAGCAGGATCAAGTGCTTCAGTAAGCGACTCTTCGCTGATGCATTCCTTGGATTCTGATTCCTCTGGGGGTGGAGAAGGAGCTTCACCTCCATCGGTGTTGAAGATTGCTAAGCGCTTGGGGAGCTGTTCGTGGGTTTTAGAGGGGTCTAGAGAGTTTGCCTTACGCTGAATTTCTTGTGGATTCTTTTCTATTTTGCTGAAGTTTGTTGATGTGGTTTCATTCAACACAATCATGGGACATGTGTGGCAACTTTTATCTTCTATATTATGATCAGTACAGGGTAGAAGGGTTTTTTGTTTTTCTGAAGATAATTCTTTACAATTTGGGATAGAGGGGGTGTTTCCAGAGACAGAGAATGTTTGAGGCAATTGGGTAGAGGGCTGTTCATTCTGGTTTAATTGGTCAACATTCAGGATGGTTGACCTGCAATCATTTTCTTTTTGTCTTTTGCCAAGCGTTTCCTGAGAAGGTAAATCAGGTGCTGTAAGATGAAGAGCCGAATCATGAGGCATAATGAGAGTGTTTGATGACGCACTTTTTTCTGGGAGCTGTGAAACGGTGGTACAGGATGTCTTAGTCGTCTTCTTTCGGTCTGATTTACTCTCTTCACATTTCTCTGTTTCTGTTTCCGTCTCAGACTGTGACAAGTATCGCTCCCACCCTGCCACAATGTAAGCTGAAGTCCTAGAAGTTTTTTTTTTCCTTCTTTTCTTTTGGGATGCGGTTTCAGGACGGTTGCGGAGTTGCACTGGGCTGTCATTCACGGTCACAAACCAGCGCTCTTTCTCTTTCCTCTCAGCTGGTGGGACACTTTCTGCCGCTTGAGAATCTGCCTGTTCGCCATGTTGTTCTGTGTCGCTCTGTGTTTGTGGGCTTTGGGTTGAGTCTTGACTGTCTTCCTGATCCACACCATCTGCCTCTTGAGGGACCTCTGTAACCACGGGAGCAGGATGGGTTTGATTTGGAGTCTCCTCTATGGATGGCATCTGTGTCTCCTCTATGGGGCTGGCACAAGACTCTTCTTGGCAGGTAAGTGCATCAGGTTGGGACTGATTGACTGTGGTAACGGCTCCTTCCTCTTCTGCATGGTTGACTGTAGACACGGTGGTGCAACCTAGACACACATCCTCTGCACACAATGAGGTTGCCACCTCTGGAGTTGGATTGACTGGATCATCATTATCACTGAGACCAGAGTCCTCTATTCCTGCTAACTCTGCCTGAAGGATGTTGCACTCCTCACTCTCCTCATAGAAGATATTCCAGTCACGCTCTGCAATGTGAACACTGTGGTCCAAGTCATCCATGGCTGATCAATTTATCCAGCATCTGAAAGAATGTGATATTTCAAGACCTTTAATCAAGTTTTATTATATGATTTAGTGTCAATTACCTGTCCTTTACCCCCCTTGAAAATAATCCAAATTGCAGAGGAATGTGTAAAAAAATACAATCCTGCACTAATTATAAATATTGCCAAGATAGATAGATTGGTTTTGTATTTATCATAATAATTTATGTATTTCCTTTGGTGTTTGTATGGGTAACTAGCTTTGCTATCTTGTAAAAGTTCAAGTGTGATTGTACGGTCATATTAAGGACAGATAAACACACCTGTTGTTCCCTTTTAACATTGAGGGTTGTGGTGCTATGATCAAGGACTGTCCGCCCATGAAAATAAAGGATAAGCTTTCATACCACAACATTGCCAACTCTGCTAGCGAAAGACACCAGTTAACATTCCAACTTGGCAGTTGTTGTATTTTCAATCTTTGGCTAGCTGTTGTAAATTCTGTCACCCCAGTTGCCTCAGCAACCCCAAAAAGTTAGTTGCTCTGGGTTACAGGATGTATATACGATGTATATAGTTACGCCGCTGCTCGCTAAATGATAGCACTTTAAGGCTGACATTTAAAGGTCATTATTTCACAACACTTCCAGCCTGCTCTAGATAACACATATAACTCAAACATATTGAGCTGAGCTGACCAAACAAACAGATTAGAAGATGAGCATTTAAAAACCAATCTGCACACACAAATGGCGATGAGTGGTGCCATCCCTCGAAATTGTCAGCTGTGTATAACATACAGTCAACCACTGACTGTCTGTCATTTATAAAAATGACATTGGACTTAGGCCAAGCTGTACCCAGCTAAAACATTTCCCAAGCCATCAGCAGTACTCCCAAGCACCGGTGTGTTATGCATCAACAGCAGACGCCTGTGCCATAACACTCCCCCAAAAATACCCCTGTCCCGATCCCTCAGGGAAAACAAGGAACAACATTTTTCCTATCCTCAGGCTTCTGTTTGCTAGTGTAAAATCTGTTGTTAAGCCATTGCTATATGTCCCGCAGTTAGACAAACATGTTTAACCAAATCGATGTCCTCATTTGAGGTCAGTTCTCATCAGATTTATAAACACAGCAACAATGAAATAATGGATTGTGAAAGTGTAATGCAAATGTAAATACTAAAATACACATACAGTGCATTATTTATATGATTACTTGTTTCAAACACTTTTAGAAACAAGTATATGGGATGGAGTTACCTTTCAATATAAGAAGAGTTTTACATTAGTGAGCTTTTTTCCCAGTAGCTGATGGTTCTTTGCATACAGGGAAATAGTGATGAATTAAAAAAGTAAACAGACAGTTTGAGTTTCCATTAGGTCATTTTAAGGTGATCTTTGAAAAGTCATCCAACACACCAACTAGAAAAAACACAAGCACAGAAAGTCCCTCTGTTCGTTGAAGTTGTGAGTAACAGTGTAACACTTCAGTTTTGCTCTCTGTTAGTGTATAATGAACTCACCTTATTCTTGAAAAGAGTAGTTCAGAAAGCAGTGCAAGCCTCTGGCATGGTGTACTGTATATGTATGTGTGTTGGTGGGTATATTTGTGGGGGTATGTCCTCTGGCGTCCCTCTGCCCTTGCCTGAGGGTGGTCGTGGTCGGGGGGCCTATCTGTCCGGCCGATATAAATAGAGCGCTGTGTCTGATCACATGGACAGGCCTGTGCTCTGCTCCCTAGAGGAGTATCATTTCAGGGCCCCTAAATGGACTTTCCAGGTGCCCTGGGGAGTATTGATCCTCCATCACCAAATGTCCTGTCCCTTCTGTTAGAAGGTGTTTGGTGCAGGTGAGCACATAGCAATGTTGGTGTTATTGCTTGATGTGTTAGAGAAGAGGTATTTCTGATCTCATGAAAAGTTGGGTTAACGTGGGGGATGGGACACAGATTGTGCATCCAATGCATCAAACCTGTTTGCAGATTTTTACTGATTTGCAACATTTCACTCACTGCAATAATTTCTGAATTAAATGTATTGTCAATGTTTTTGTTTTTTACTTTTTTTAAACTTTCCATCGTTTACTGTACATTATTTATTTATTTTTTTGTACAGCACATTGAACTCTCTTTGTATATGAAATTTGCTATATAAATAAACCTGTCATGCTCTCAACAGTTTACATAATTTTAGATATTATAGGAATCCACTGATGGAGAGGTGTACAGCATGCCGAACCAAAATCCATCATAATGTACATGATATATATGAATCTTTTATTTTTTTAAATTTTATTATTACAGTATGACTGTTTTGTGACTGTATGTCATTCAGTTAAATGCAAATCACAAAGCTTAAAAAAACATACTTACAGTATTTCTACCAATTGTGTTTCATAGACACATACTTGTGCATATAGAAGAGGCAATCATTTATAGGCTACATAGTCTTACACTCTTGGTTATCTTTTAGTGCATACAGTACATTTATCTACAAAATTATACAAATATTTTACATTACAATGATTTATCAATAGATTAGTTTTCAATCAGTTCAAAAACTATCTTTGTAAATTGTAAACAAATAATGTGACCACAGCATTGACATTGACTTTTTTCACAGACATTGGCAAAACTTCTTCATTTGGTACGCAGGCCTGTCTCAAGACTTTGTATCACCCATTGTCATGAATTGTCAATGATCAACTGTCATGAAAGAGGCACAGAGTTGAGTCCATTTTTTTCTGTTGTGCATAAGTCACACTTTGATCAGGGGCTAAGTATATTCTTGTGTCGAGTGTGTCCTTCTGAACTATATTTGTAGCCTAGTGGGAGGGGTCAGGGTTGGTGACAATGTTGGTTGGTTGCATGTTAAGCATCCGGAGAGGGTTTGTTTGGTGATGATACAATGAAGGGGCCAAACAGCCACGGCGATGAGGAGCAATGCAAAGATGAGCAGGAGCAGTGGTCTCTTCCAGTCAGAGCACAGGATCCTCCTGAAGCTTGGAGGACAGCTCCACCGGCTCCACCGGCTCCTCCGCCTTCTGCCTTGATGACGGGCCGGCTCTGGCTCCTGCTTGGTGGCGCCAATGTCAATACAAATGCAGGTGGGTTGCAGTGGGCTCAGGTAGCATAGCCTACGACCCATCATGCTCACCTGCTCCTCGTGCTGGAGGTGGTCTGGAAGGCATTGCAGCACTTCCCTGCTGGTCAGCAAAGCTGGGGGACCCCTCCTGGGCACTGCGGTGGGGTGGCGACAGACGGGGCAGTTGATCTGGGCTCCACCTTCCCCTGGTTTCTTTCCCTGTTTCTTGAAGTCGTCAGACACGGCCAGGATGCGTGCAAGGCACTCCAGGCAAAAGGTGTGGGTGCAATCAAGGAGCTTGGGTGTCTTAAAGACATTGTCATAGGTGCTGAAACAAATAGAGCATTCAGGTTGGTCATCTTCTGTGCTCTGGGCAGACTCACTATAAGCAGAGGGACCCAGTGACCCCTGAGTGTGCCAAACAGTACTGGTAGTCATCGTGGGCGCTTGCCTTGAAGAGATGATCCTGCAAAAACAAAAAAGTATCCATCTCAAATATTGTGTGATTCAATAATACAATTTACAGCGAAGAGGTGAAAACTAGCCTATATTTTCAAAATTGAGTTAAAAACTTTTGGAATAGGTTTCCTACTTGTCAGTTTTACCAGAGGATTAGTCTTTTTCTTCAGCTGTTAAAGCTAAACAACATTTTCCTCAACTGTTGAAATGAGGTCGTAAACAAGTTCCATTATAATAGGAACCTCCCATTCTGTGGGAATTATTAATTAACAAAAACATTTTTATTAGTCTCTTTGTCAGTATTTTGGCTGACCTATATATTTTTTATCTTGCCACCTGAGTGGTTTAGTGTTGAAGGTCAATTATTTTCTGGCCACAATTATGCACAAGAGAAAGGAATTCAAGTCAATCATTAATATTTCCTTTTTCCATCTAAGTTTTTGAGCAGCTTAGGACAACTTCAAGTTTATCACTTTTTCTTACTATCAATGTTGTAAATAAAGACAAATACGTAAACACACACTTGCAGTTCCTGCAAAATGCACTTAATATAATTCCAGTAGTCTATACTGTTCACTGTGTCTCCTCATCTCTGTTCTACCCAGAAACACAAACATGACATAAAAAGAATATTCACTGATGACTTTTTCAATATGTGAGCTTTCAGTTGAGAGATAAGTTGTGATTTTTAATGAATCCCCCTTACCTCAGTTTTTGTCTGTCTCTGTCCTCCTAACAGTGTGTTGACATGACCTCTTTAGTTGTCTCCAGTGGTCTCTGAAACTTTAGTCACAGTAGTCAAAACACTAACCCCTGTTTCTTGACAATCCTTTTGTGTGTTTGAATAAGACGTGTTGCTGCAAGCATGCCAACCTTGTTGTGGTTAAGAGTCTATGTACAGTTGTCCCCCTGATGTATGTGTTTGTGTAGTGATCCTTCAGTCTGTCTATGAATAACTAGTAGTAGCCCACACCGCACCTTTGTATGCACATCTAAGGCGGAGATACTGTAGCTTGGGAGGAGAAATCAAAGGAGGAAGGAATTTCTGTAAAATAAAACGTGCAGGAAGTCTCTGCTGAATAATGGTGCCATAAATGACCCTGCACTTCAGAGGTCGTCTTCCACAATTAACAATGAGAGACTTCACTACTGAGGCCTAAAACATGATGTGGAAAAACCAAAGGTGTCTGCCAAAGGAAGTGCATGGAATACATGATAGTACTAGTCCCGAGCTAGTTACATTTTAGGATGGCATCTATCGACCCTCTTAAAGGAGCAGTGCAGGATTGTGGCCAAAATTGGTGCAACAATCATGTTCAAAATATTTTGCTGCTTTCAGCAGTCTCCATCTTTCATAAGCATATCCTGTGCATATCCTTGTTTTATTTCTCACTTAGGCATGATGCATTTCGGAAGCATAATGAGGCCTTGACAACGAAATAACACAAACACCACTTGAAATGACAACATAAACACTATTTGTGGGCTACAACTTAGCTTTTCAAATGTAAATAATCTGGTTGGACAACTGTCAGTGATGCAGTTTTTCAAATGAACATGATTCTTTCATATCTAGTGACATATCAAAGACATTTTATGATTATTTTTTGGAATACATTTCTTACACACTGCTCCATTAATTGTTGAACTGTTTTGTTTATTTTACCTGCTGACATATACTGTCATTACACAAATATCAGTCATCTTTCAAAACAGAAGTGTGCATGCACTTTCAAAGCAATGCTTCAAAATGAAAAGACAATGTCTGCAGAAATAATTTGATCTTTGGATGGAGGATTGCTGCGCATGGAACTTTAGTGTAAAGCGTTGTTTTTGAAAACAACTCAAACGTGTAATTTATCTGCATTTGCATGATAATGTGGCCTGTAGTGTGCATTTATTTGCATTTCATTCCTAAAAGTCATTCTATTTCAGTAAAAGGCTGAATAACTGAATGTTATAAACACACATGTTGCGCACCACAGCTTTCAAAGGGCAGTTTGTTGCCCAACAACTGATAAGACTATATAGATAACATAAGCAAATCTTGGAGGGATCTCAGACAGAAAAGTAAACAAGCCTTATTCCTTAACGGGAACTTGGACATGTCTTAATAACCTCCATTAACATCATGACTGATAAGGGACCATTATACAGTAAAGTCCACGCCTGTAAACACACGTGCCTTTGCAGCTCATGCCGCTATGTATAATGCAATTAGTTTTAAATGGCTGAAATAAAACTTTATCGTAAAAAACTTTGGTTACACTTTATTTGAAGGTGACACTGTCATTAACTATTTTATTTTTTAACTAAATTACAGTGTTTCTGCACCAGAGCAAGTGGGTCATTCCATGTCAGTTCAAACAATTTGTGGGTTTTTTTTACAGGTAGGCTGCATTTGACACCAAACTACCTCCTTAGAGGCATCCTCTAATGTTTTTGGAGATATGACCCTCCACATCCACTTATCGGATTGGTGAATTGCACACATTAACTTACAATCATATTTGGACACCCATGTGTTTGGTTTTTAGACAGATATAGGCCTTAAAATGGCCATGGGCCCTCATTCTGGTTCTGTCTATCAGATTTTTGGTTGACTATTTTTGAAGATATCTACCCTTTGTAGGAGAGGTCTGGTGTGCTAAGGACCAAAAGTATATTGCAACATCATAAAAAGTTCGAACATTTGCCGCAGCGCAAAAGTTTGATACATTTGTGCAGGCCAGAGAAGACTGCTTCCTAGTTTTAGCTTTCGGGGGCACCAAATTTGGTGGTAAGTAGCTATCCGTACAATTACAAAGTTTTCAATGCCATGTTTTAATTGTTGGAAGCATCATTATACTATCAATGAAGTGTAGGAGCACCTTGGTGCCCCCAGAAGCTACAACTAGCAAGCAGCCAGCACGAATGTATCAAAATTATGCTTAATGGTTGTAAAAAAAAAAAAAAAAACACTCCCGTATTAATTAATATGGTTTGTGGATTGATTAAGTCTTATTAAGTTCATGCCAGAAATGTCTCCAAAACAGTCAAGCAATGCAATTTTTAAGTAGCAGAACCCCAGATTGAGGGCATATAGCAATTTAAAGGCCTGTGTCTGTCTAAAAATGAAACTTGAGATTCTCTCATTTAGCATCAAAGGTACAAAAACAACAGCCTTCAACATACGTAAGCATACTGCCCACCCCACCATACCTCTTACAACAATACACCATCACCATGCCCTTTTCTCCACCTGCAACAGCTCACTGTCTGACCTCCTCAGTCATACACTCCTCTACCATGACCTCTGGCAGTTGGATAAGCCCCCTGAGCTGTGGATCTGCCTAAGGTTTCTTCCTAAGTTGAGGGAATTTCCTTGCCCCTCCTTATAGGTCCTTCCTCCACCCTCACCGCTCCTAGCCCATTTCCTGCTGCACTTCTGTACTTTGCACAAATAGGCTGACATCAGGCATAATTTCACTGCATTTCTGCATCAATCATATGCATGTTGCAAATAAAATTCCTTGATTCCTTGAACGATAAAGCAAACTGAAGAGGTGTCACTAGGGAGGGTGTGTGACATTGACCCGTGTGTCTTTCCCACATTTTCCGTTGTACATCTACTAATGTACTGTATGTACAGTAGGCCTACAGTATACAACTAAAAGGGATTGCATAGACAAAATAGTGTTGTGTTTCTGGAGTTATCAACTTCCGGTTTCTAAAAATAGTCTCCTCAGTAATTGAAGGTGCAAGTCATACAAGGAAAGAATTCTTGTTAGAACCGGTTCTTAATTATTAACTATGGCGGAAAAGTGACTGAACAAACATAAGTGTTGGGAAAGTTTCAGTCATATTACAAGCAACTGAAAAGCAGGTGATGAAAGAATGTTTGATTGTATTGTGAAATAAACACAACACAATCACATTAAGTAATCCTGATACGAATGAAATCTGTTATCGCTTTGTTTGCAATGAGCAGTCATTCATCATCAAGCAGTGATTGTTAATCAACTTTACATGAGGTTTGTGAATTCTGGAAAATTGTTGCTGATATGGTCACATTTTATGACTCAGTATTTTAACAGGAAGGAATTTTATTGCTTTAAATAGAGCACTAGGCTGGGGCAGTAGTGTGTATCCAACAAATCTGGCCTTGAGTTATTCTGTGGGTTGCTAATTAACTAGCCGGCTAAAGCCATTTTGAGAGTAGGTTAATCTTTTTTTTTTTCCCCTGAACACATAATTCCAGATTACTAGAATGTATAAAATGGATATACAGTTAAGAAACTCACACAGGCATACGTCAACATAAAAAATGATTTATTTTCCCAAAAAGATGACTAACACTCTAAAGAAATATGTAGTGGATGGCACGCAACAGCATCATGGAAGAAATTTATTTCATGTCATGTACATCCTGTGAGTGACAATCAGAATCATCTAATGATCCAAATAACCATCATTCAAGAATACAAAATGTTAAAAATGAAACGCTAAAAATGAAACTCATACATCACCTCATTTAAAAAAAAAGATAATTTACAATTGTACAAGATTCCTAAGGGCTGTACAACAGCTAGGACCATTGAGATACAAACATACGTCGGTGAAAAGTAATCTTAGAATTTTAGTTGAAGCATCCTGGTGGTGCTATTGGCTGTTATTTGCTACCACACTTCTGCTGATAAAATGTAAAAAAGACAAAGACAAAGACCTAATGAGTGAACAAAACCCAGTGAACTGTCTGGAAAACAATAAAATAAAACTAAAAATAGAAAATAAAACTGACTCTATGCAATACAGAGTTCACATCAGAAGTTCACTCAATCTGTTCAAGAAGTCGTCAGTACATATCACCTTCACTGGCACAGGTCTGACCTTAAAAGTGCAATTTTGAATCAATAATAATAAACAAAGCAAAACAAAATATTCTGGAATCATTCATAAGAGACACTTGGACTGCCCCCTTATGGACAAAATGCCTTCAAGCTTGGGGCACTGAAATCTTTCACTTCAAAGGTTTGGAGGCAATCTGACGAAGCAGCCCATGTTCTGCAAAGCAGACCTTTCTGATCATGCATGTAAGGCTGGTGTGAACATGTAATGGCTTACCGCTATAGGCACAACTGGGCCAACAGTTTCAGCTATGCTGGGCAGAAACAGGTGATAAAGAAGCAATGGAAGAAAGAGAGAGCATCTTGCCTGCTCTTGCCTGCATTTGCATGCTTACAGTCAGACATTTAAAATGTACCCAGTTCAACTGGCACTCTGTCACATGCAGGTTTTTAGAATATTTCCCATCTAGACTGATATTTTTTATTTTTTTGCTTTTTTTGCTTTACCCTATTTTGGCCTATAATATATTAGAAACATTTTGCTCAATGCCCTCATGAGTTTCCTTGATTAATCTTTAGACTTGTCGTTGCCCAGGAGATGGACAGCTTTTGGTCACTTCAGTGCATATGTGATTCAAATGTGCAAACTTGGTACTATTATTCATTTTGGTTTACTGCTAAAGCAACAACATACAGTAGAAAACAGAGGGTTCTACTAAGCTACTGACAAACAATCACTTCCTTATCATAATATAAATAACTTAATGCATAAAATCAAACAATGTTGCCTCCTCTACACAAACAAACAAAAACACACACAAACTCTATAAATATCAATAAATAGCTCCAAATACTAGACATTAGTGTCCTTTAAAATCAAACACAAAGAAGACAAAGAGAGCAACATGGGTTTTGGTCAACATTCAGTGCCAATGGGACATTTCTCACAGCAGGAGGGCAAGAGAGCAAATGGACAAAAGAGGAACACATCTGTTTAAGAATCCCAAACCTGAGAGCTTCTTCCATCAGGATCTCTCATTAGACTTCAGTGGGCTGCTCATACGTCTTGAATCCTAGTGACTGGTCCTGTGGACACAGCTGCGCTTTGCGATGCCGATGCAGCAGAAGGTCTTTCTCTTCTAACGTATCTGGGTTTCCTTACTGCAAAACAAACATAGTAATGTTATGTTATGTTATGTTATTAGTAATGTTTGTTTAATGTTTTACCGTTTAAAAGTTCTACAGATCTACAGATCACAGCCTTGAAATTGACCACAAGGGGGCACTGTTATTCATAAACTTTTCTTCTCACCTGAAGATCCAGCAGAAGGCATCATGACCGCCTTGAGAGACAGAAAAGAGAATATGTTAGGTTTCTGCTAAAAGATTAAATAAATTATGTGATATTTTAGTCACAACAAGCTCAAAAAACTCCACTACTCACCGTTTCACTGGGCTGGAATATGAATGCTGCAGAGACAGAGGTAACACTGGGCTGAGCTCAAGCATTATATTTAATTCCTTATTACAGTACAAAAAAATGATGCAATAGTCAAACTTCTAGCCTAAGTAATGTCAGAATGTGACTGGATTCACCTTTGTTGCGTCTGTAGAAAACACCAGGCAGCTGATTGGAGCGCTTGAGGTAGAAGAAGGTGGCGACAGACAGGATCAGGAAGAGGCTGATCAGCAGTGTCCCAAGCAAGAGTGAGGCTGCCACACCTGGTCCACCTGTTCCACAACCAGATTCCTTAAACACCCACACACCTCACAGCAGCGCACAGCTTTTTCCATTTGTTTATTTTTCATTGTTAATTTCTGCTTACTTTAAAATCTATTAGCCAAAGTCTTTCTTTACTAGTTGACTTTTTCTTACCAAGGTTAAGAATTGTAGATCTTGTGGTAACATTGCTTCTGGCTGAGAGCAACAGATAAAAACATAATGACTAATTTGTCAATGCTCATTCACATTTATCAAATCCATTGGAGAATAGTATTCATTTTATAATGAATTCATATTAACTACAGTGCTATACTTACTATGGTTGCAGGCTGTGGGCGTGCCTTGTTCTGGTACAGCTGAGTCACACGACAAACACACTGAGGTATTGTTCTCCAGAATGTGTAAATGGCAGCCTAACAACACCAAACAAGGCAAGTGAGGATTGCTGCACTGGCCTTCTGCATAAACAGTAGCTCCAGTAGTACATTACCACTGACAAACCGCTTGCCAATTCACCATGCAACAGAATGCAACAGGCTATTACTTGGGTCTAAATTGTTGAAATAGTACCTGAATCACAATGAGTGGCATTCAAACAGCTCTCGTTGCTTCTAAGCATGGATCCACAGCAAGTGATTGGGCTCTGTAAAAGAGCCTACAAAAGCATCCCACCAAAGACATTCAGATCAAATATGGGTTACAGGCAGCATTTGTTTGTAGTTTGTTTGTAACTTGTTTCAAGCTTGTTTAACACACACACACACACACACACACACACACACACACACACACAGAGCCTTGGCTAATCACATTATCCTAGGCGACACAGTGCCTTTATATTGGCCTAAACATCACTCGATTTTATAATGATAGAGCATAATATACCTTTATCAAAAAGTTTTCCAAAATCATCAGAAGCGTGGCTCCAGTAATGATGTTACGATATACCATGACGAGCTTGCCTACAGATAGCAAGTTACATGTTAGAATTGAACACTCAAAATATCAAATTTTAACTTTACCTAAAGGCCACCAGATTAACGTAACGTTAATGTCAGTGGCAGTTTCCCTTTCACATGATGTGTCTTTATGTCTTCATCAATCAATTATAGGCCTAACTTATATTGTCTGCTGTACAACTGGGGATTGATATGTGCATGTCATCAGTTGAATTAAAAAGCGTTTGCCTTTTTGCTTGGAAGCCACCTCAAACAAACAAGGTTAGGTTTGATTGGATTAACTTCACCGCAGATGCACTAACGTTAAGGCTTTTGTTTATCAAGGCAGCTGACTTAGCAAAGTTGTGCTGCCAATTGAGCTGCGTTAACTAACGTTAGTTAGCTAGCTAGCCAGTGGTAGTTCAACAGCACAGATTTGATTTCACCATGGCTAATGTTAATACAACTGCAACTAACGTTACACAGCAATCTCACAACTTAAACAACTGCTAACGTTAGACTAAGCGAGAGCTGACAGCGACCACAAATGTTGCAAGTCAACATCATTAATAATTAACCTAAACTTACCTTAGCTTGCTACCTAAATAGTAATGTTTGGGTCAACTCCTATGAAAAATGTTCAATGCTGACGTTACTAACGATAGCTGTAAAGTTACCTTGCTAACATTTGCTAACAAATGTTGTTAGCTATCAACTTCCTCTTCGCCTGTCAAATATTTTGTGCCAAACTAACAGCAGTGCAAAAATACAAAAGCGATATATAATTTTCTTAAGTCGCATTCTGGTAGGTAGTTGTGAAAAATATCTTTGCTGCCACAGCAGTAAGATTGTGCACATAATCAACAACAGCCACAAAATATTACTAATATCACAGGACTTTTACGTCGTGGAAGAAAAACACATTTCCTGCCATTGAGTTGCTAGGAGACAAGCGCGACAAGCTGTTTGGGTTTACAACCTTCATAGGTAGATTTTGATAACAGTGGTTGATGATAAGCCAAACACAGATAAAAGGTGTTGAAGATGTGCATTTATTGGTGTAAACAACTTTGTTAATATATATCTTTGTCCTTGTGCATAACACATAAATGAAAGAAATTCTTTATCATTAATGACAACACCTATTTTTCTACTCAAGTTGCCTCACTTGGATGTGGTTCTGTCAGACAACGGTATGCAGGCTCACAAAGAGGATTGGCAATAAATCCAATAAGTTTTGCATTAAGACACTTAAATGGTATCCAAAACAGGTACAACACATTACATTCATGCAAAGATGTTCGCGCCTGAAGAACTGATTAAGCAGCAGGTGCGCTGGGCACGAGCTGCAGTTTTCCATTCCTAAAGACTCTACCTAACCGTACAGTGTACCGTAGCCTAAAATCTTCACTACGAAAATAAATGAGATAATCTCATTTGAAGCTATATTGTATACAGTAACACTTATCTTTTAAGCAATTTGAACGTTTACTTAGCTATGTTTATGAATGAACATCTTATAACTTAAGGTAAGTTGAGTTAGTTATTACATTTTACTATATTTTCCTCTAATAACATTAGATAGGCTAACGTTAACCTTGCTAGTCTTGATTTGTCTACTGTCTGATAAAAATACATTTTGAATTTATATCGATACGTGTTTAAAGTTTACTAATTCGTCTAATTAGCTGATTGGCAAGAACTAAGTTTATAAGATATGAAATCAGTTCAAAGTAAGCCTAACTTTGATCACTGTGGTGTTTGTTGTTTTAATTTAATGTTGCCAATTCAATGGTGATGATAGCCTACTAATCTTTATGAAGGGAAAGAACCATGAAGACCAACGTTTGGAATATAAAGGAAATTTTAAACATCCCCTCTAGGCAAGTATCAGTTATCTCTTCTATCACACTAGCTTTAAACAAACGAATACTGCTTATTGGCATAGGCCTACCAATTTCATACTGTATGCCTATGGGCGATATTAATCCAGGCACATTGTCCAAAAAGTGCTTAGTGCAGGCTGAAATATAGGCTATGGATCTAAGCTCTTTTTTGGACTGAAGCATTTGGGAGAATACTGACCATAGCATATAAGTAGCCTATATAATGTTTTTATTTATTTATTTATTTATTTATTTATTTGTAACAATAGAGTATCCAATATATCAAGTAAGGGTGGAACCAGCAGTGATTACTCAAGCTTGACCGATTCACAGTTTCTACTTGGATCTCAGTTCTGGCCAGAAAATTCCCAAACCCTTTCACAGGATGTATCTTTTTCTTCAAGGAGCACAAAACACAATTCTGAGGAGGTATGTCTTATCTCATAATCTTGAACATTGGTTGCGGAGAATGAAATGTTATCAGCAACACAATGTCAGACAAATGGCCTATGTCTCGGTGATGTCAGATAATTTACCTCTTCAACCATGGGTTCCAAATGGCACATCCTTATGAATCTCAGTAAACTTAAATCCGTGTTCATATGCCCTATGAAGTTACACAGCACTTTTTTAGACACTGAAAAGTGCTATGTAATAAATTAAGTTAATTCAGGCCTGATAGAGTGGAATGTTTGTTGGCAACAACAGATATTGAAAAGTAAGAAAATCACAATGGTTTTGACCTTTGTTGCTGTTGCACTTGATGTTTGATTTCTTGTTTGTGTTGGGACAGACAACAGTACAATTTTGTCTCATAGGGAAATGAATTTAGAGTTTCTTCAAACTACCATGCAAAGCCTTATCTGTTTGGCGGAGATACTGAGACCCACAGTGCAACCAACAGTAAACCTGCCATTTGTGTGCTAGATAAGTTTGAAGAGGACAAGAAAAGGGCAAAAGAGAATTCAGAGAGGTAGGATGCATTCTTGTATTATGTCTCAGAACATCTTGTATGTTGTAGTTTATTTTATGTACAAGATTTCTTTTTTCTTTCTACCCCTTTTAGTGAAAATATTCATCATGAGTTTTTGAAGCTGCATAAGTCCCTTGAAAAGGTAGGCAAACTGTGAGACATTGGCGTTCTGAATGTTGCATTATACTGTGCGGTAGGTAAACCTAACAATTTTGTTAACTCTCAGGCAATACATCTATTGGAAAACCTAAATGATGGTGGTGAGACCACTCAAAAAGGCCTGGTGGAAGGAATAAATACTCTTACAAAGACAAGTAAGCTTAGCATTACATACGATATGAGTGACATGATATTCCATGCACATATTCATGATAACAGTACAGTTTCTAGTCTAACAGTAGAGGGCAGCAGTTAGATAACATGTTGTGTTAACATGAGACAATATGAGACTATTTACAGAATGTTGTATGTTGTAGTAAAGGAAAGCATGGTCAGTGTGTGGGATGGTCTTACCCCTAAGATTGATGCCGTGATCTCAAAACTGAACTCACAGAGTCAAACTCTCAAAGAAATGGAAGACAGAGAGGCTAAGGTAATATATGGCAAGCCCAGTACTATCTGTAAATGATTACAAGCAAGCATTTTATGGATGTAGGAAGTGTAACTGCTATTAGTGTGAGAAAAAGTTGTACATGTGGTTTATTGATGGCAGTATCACACCGTATATCTCAGTGTTTTTTGGTTGGTTGTTTGTTTGCTTTTCTAAAACAGTTGGTCACCGCTACTAAAGACCTCAGCTCCCATTTGCAAGATTTGCAGCGAAACATGGATAGCTTGAAGATGGAACATGGTCAAGAGCAGACAGTGCTTGCAGAAATGCAGTCCCTTCTTACAACCACAGTGGAGGCCCAATCTCGGATGGCTGTCTCCAGGCCAACTCAGATGGTCAACAGCGAGGTCCAGACCTCCCCTGGCTTGGTAGAGCGGTTCTGTGTGGTGAGTGAAGAGAAAAGAGTCTTCCAAGGAGTCCGTTTGTGTGGCCCTAGTGCCACCTGCCTTCTTGCCAAACCCTCAGAGCCTGCTGTTGGTTTGACTTCTTCCAGCAAGCAGACAAACACATGCTATGACCAAACAGTCCCCACTAGGGCTGCCTTGCGTCCTCTGCCCACCAACCAGGAGGGCCACGTCATGAACATGGCATCTGATGGCATGAGTGAAAGCCTTTGGCAGCAGGCATTCTGCACACAGGCACTAGAAGCTCCAGGGGATGGTGGCATAGTGTCTGGCTCTGCCCTAAGAGAGCCCAGGGGTGAGTATGCGTTCAGGCAGGGAGTCTTGCGTAGCTCTTGCATTGTGGACCCTATGCAGGAAGACTCTCAAATGATAGCCATTACTGACAAACCCCAATGTAGAGTGGTGTCTGCCAGAAAGAAGGGTAAGGCATCTACCTTAACACACATAGGACCACAGACTGTCAGGCCAAACAAAAGGCCCAGAAGAAAGACAAGAGCCCTAATTCCACAGACTGTATCAACTGTCTATAGGGGATCTGGGCAGGGAAATGTTCTCTGTAACTCAAGAGCAGATGATGATGATGAAGATGAGGGTGAAGATGAAGAATTGTCTCCACTCTACCAGCCAAAGAATGAAGTATCCTGTGAGAACATCCAGCCATCCTTCAAGCTGAAGCAGAACAAAGAGGTTGGCATGCAAAATGGCAGTGAAACACAGCACATGTGGGACATGTGGTCATGCAAAGCTAACCGTGTGCAGGGCCTGCTCATCAGTGATAAGGTAAATAGTAAAACAGTAGGGAAAGCTAAGACCAAGGCTAAACCCAGGGTTCATCAGAAAGCTCAGGAAGGCCTCTGGAATCTTTTCAACTTTGATGACTCTGACTGACATTGAGGGCAAGCTTACCAGTATACAAACTTGCTTACACACATGGTGTTCATAATATAGGTCAGGTTTAGGCCCCCCTGACAGACAAACATAGAAGGCATCTCCTGAGTTTCTGTAAGTGATAATTCTGTAAGAGAGTGGTGATTTGTTTTTTTGTTTTAAAAAAAGACAATAGTCAGGAAAATGTATGCATTTTTATGATTTTGTTCTCCTCCAAGTAATATTTTTGTGTATGTCTCAACAATAAATATCTATAAAAAAAAAGGCATCAGTAGTAGAATATGATTGTAGAGTAACTTAACAGTGACACACTGAATATAATTTGGACATTCTGACATTTCACTGCTGGAAATTTGAGGGTAAAGTGCCATTTTAAGTGCTTGTGTCAGTAAATGTACATGTTGGCATCAGTCTCTGCAGGCATCATTGTGTGTCTATTAAGAGTCCTGAAAATCTATCTAACAACATCGTTGTAAACAATTCAAAGCAGCTCTGAAAATTTGACTGAACATTAATCTGTGTTGGGTTGGATATGGATAGATGCATTATTAGTGTGCACTATTAGAGAGCCAGGACAGACATATGAAAAGTATCATCTCCACTACAACTTACAATACAAATTCAAAATATTTACAAACTTCTTTCAGACTGGTTAAGCTGAGGCTTCCACCATTTTCAGCCACTTTCTGGACTGAACCTCTACACAGGTTCATCAACCTAGTGAAATTCCGCGTGACATACTCAGATCAAACAAAAGCAAATCAAGGATTTTATGGGTAACTAAAATGAAAAAGAGAAACAATTACCCCTTTTTGTTCATGCAACAAATCTGTCCACCATCGTCCATATGTGACACCACCCCTTGGGCTGTCTGTCAGCCACTAATGGAGTATACTCTATGCCTTTGCTCTTGAATATCATCCTGGAGGCAGTTGCAGGCTATTGGCTATAGGGTGTCTTTTTGCATCACACACATGCAAAAGCAGTGTGGATGAGAGATGCCTTTACTCGTCCACAAGGTCAGCAGGTGGCGTCATCAGTCCACGGGGGTTGAGACTGGCGACCAGACAAACGTCATAGTTGTCATGCATCAGGACGTGTCTCCTCACCACGGCCCAGCTGTTCTCCCAAGGGTCCAGCTCCAAGATGTCCTTGGTTATGTTATCATAGCGATCTGGGGAGGCAGATTCAGATTTGCACAGCATGCTCATAAGGTATATACTGAAAATGATTGCCAGTCATGCAGCCTGGGCAATCTGACCTGGATCTGTTCAGGGTAATTCATAGTTTGGTGAGTGAGTGTGCAGTGGGAAATGTTTTTATAGGGTGTGTCACTATAATGTACAAGTACATTTGAAAAGTTTGAACTGTGCAGGTGTGTAGAGAATAAACTCAAACAGTATAAGCCTCTTTTTCAACAGTATTCAGGGCTGATAGTGAAAAAAACTCCTGAGCCTGAACTTTTCTACCATAGCGGGGAGGTGGGCAAAGGTGGGGGTGTTATATTTGTGTCGCACTTTTAAAACACAACTTGGTTATGTGCAAATTCCATATCTAGTAGGTAGTGATGGCACACAAGGATGCTCATTTCACTCAGAATTTGTCAATTTTATCAATCCTCATCACTTCTATGATGTTTAAATGTTTCAATTTGAGTTTAATCCTACTTTAATACCACCTCTTTATATCTCAAAGCAAGCATTTTTTCCCACCCGTCATCTTGAAATGGTGCCTGAATAGGCCTATTATCAGGCCTGAGTATTACTGTGCATGGATGTCATTTTGCATGCATGACACTAGAATTACCTGCTCCTTTGTAATATCCACACACGTATATTTTTCCATCCACAACTCCAGCATTGGAGGCATTTGAGCGCAAGGAGAGAATAGGCCATGGAAGTGGTGGCCCCTCCCTCCAGAAGTCTCCATCAGGATTGTAGATCTCAACAACATTCAGACAGCGCCGACACTGTCCCCGATCCACCCCTTCACATCCTATTCCACCTGCATAATAACCACAACACAAGAGTTTTATATAGTTTTATATGACTCTTCATATGTTAATTTGCCCAATTCTCTTTCTTATCTCGACTGAGCATGTTTGTGTTTTTGCCTTTACATGCATGTCAAGATACAAATACAGAAACACTCACCCCTTATAAGGAAGATTTAATTCTATTTAATTCTATTCTACTCTATTCTATATAAGTTCTTAAATGTTGTCTAAGCTATTGAGCAGCCTATCTACTTCACTACAAATGAATTATAAACGAATTGAAAAAAAAATAAAAGTTATTATATCTGTTCTATGAGAGAAACATCTCCGGCTCTCACCCAACACATAAATCTCTCCATTGAGGGCAACAGCACTGCAGCGGTACTTGGAGTATTTCATGGGTGCCAGCTCAGCCCATTTGTTGCTCTCAGGGTCATACTCCAGCAGCCGGTTGTTCATGCGGTCTGGCTCCTCGTCCGTGAGATATGTCTGTCAGGGCACCAGATGAGCCACAACAGGTGGCGGGAAACAGGCGGGGGAAAGCGCATGACATTAGGCATAATATACAGAGACATTAAGTGCTTATTTAAACACACCATTTTGACCATTTAAAAGACTGAAAATGGAAAGGCTTAATTTTATTACTCTGTAGAAAACCTAACTAAAACATAGGAGTTTTGGTCCAGTAAAAACACTGGAACAATCAGTGGCGTAACTATCAGTAAGCAGACACCGCAGTTGCTAAGGGCCCATGACGATATGGAGCCCATCTTACAACAAATGGGCCCTAATAAATATTATTGTTCCAGTTGTCGTATATCATCGTCATAAATGTTTAGTTTCGTTCTCTGAATAATCTTCCTATTAACTTACTAAAGGATGCATAGGCATAATATAACCTGCATCCCGCCTCATGGTGACACCTGAAACATTATCCAACTAAGTAGGCCAATGTAAGCTAGGCCGTTACTTCTGAAACATTCTACTTCTCTGGCATTCGTGGACATTGTGCCTAGGGGGCCCACCTAGATAGTCTTGCTTAAGGGCCTGGTGTTGACTTATTATGCCACGGGGAACAATCATGCAAAATCCATCAACTGCGTACCGGTACTTGAAGTCTAATTCTGTACAGGTTCAAAGTGATGTTTTAGGCTACTGTAACTAACATTATTCAGTGTTCAATGATCTCTTTCTCCCCAAATGCACATAGGCCCTACACAAACACACATGGTGGTGGTATCTTTTGCTCTCTCCAGTGCCTCACCTGAGGAGTTCGTCCACCCAGCACATAGAGGCGTTTTTTGAACCGCAGAACTGTATGGAAGGCCAGTGGTAAAGGCAGAGGGGCAGCACTTCGCCATGGTCCGCCTTGCAGGGACCAGCGTTGAACAATATTGGTCATGAGAATCTGGTTCTTCAGCTTCATCTGTCCCCCCATAATATAAAGGGTATCTCCCAGTGACTCCAGAGCATAGGAGTCACGATATTCAGTGGAGCACAGGTGACACCAGGTTCCTTGGGCATCAGGGTTGTATCTGAATATGAGACAAAGGAAAGGAGTAGAGGGCTAAAGCATTAAAGTGAATTGGAGCAATGTCTATGCATTAAGCACTTTGAGCTCCATATAAATAATAGGATTCTTTTTGTCTTGAACTTTGAAAGGCCCCCTACATCTCAATTCTTGTCAGATCGGGTGAATTTTACCACTGTTAGCTCAATCCTGTCCCTGGTCATAAATACACATCAATATTTCAAACTCATTTTTTATCCATTCAAAATAGTTCAGAAAGCACTGCTACCTGCTATTATACATTATTTTTTCACATTTATGATCATTTTCTGATTTTGACTTGAATAGCTCTAGGTTAGTCATGTAAACTATAATATAACCTGAATATCTCCACGTTTTGTTCCTTCTTCCTTGCCATCCGGCGTGGGCCCGCTTCACCTGCCACTACGATCACGTTGTCCTCTGTCACCACTCCTGCGCACACGTATCCCAGTGCATCGCCGTATCGGGGGGAAGTGATGTAGTAAGTGCGCGCAGTGGTTGGAGCATAGCAGAAACTGCGGTCGGCCAAGGAACCCTGACGAGAGCGTATGCCGTCAGTATCATTGCCAATGCAGAGCAGCATGTCCGTGGTCTCCATGCCATATCGCAGCTTCAGTCTGCGGGGAGCAGCCGTTGGGTGCATACTTGTGGCCTCCAGCGCTTCCACCAGTATCTCCATACAGTCTGCGTTTGCCAGCACAGTGGTGTTCCTACGCATGGCTTCGCGCAGGAAGTCAGGGTTCACCAACGGAAGACGCACCTTGCGCAGGAGCTCTGCCAGGTACTGCTCTCGATCATGGCTCGGACGTCCACCCTGAGCCCCAATCTGCCCTAGGCCCTCTCCTCCTTGCGCTGAATTCCCATGTCGTACCCATCGTAGCACCACATCCAGGATGCTCTCCTCTCGCGAGATGTTGAGGTCGTCAGAGCCCAGCAGGGTGACAAGCTGGTGGGCCTCGAGCTCAAGCACCTCATCACCCATGCACACCTGGGTGAAATTCTGCTGCAGGAAGCGCTGTGCCGAATCAGCTAGATCTTCAGCACCCAGTTCACGTGCATAGTAATATATGCCCAAGCAGTTGTTGACCTCCATATTTTCAATCATGTAATGCTGACAGCGAGCAAATACATCATCCATCTGCAGTAGAAAGGCTGCCACCGAGATACCTTGAACATTGTCATTTGCAAGAGGCAGCTTGGAGTTGTACATATACTCAAGCAACAGAGCAAGGCTTTTCCATGGCATGTCACGTAGGAAGACCTCACGATTCGCGCACTCTCGCAGTCCGCAGGTAAACATGACTCTGAAGTAGGGGCTGAAAGCAGACAGGACCACTCTGTGACAGGGGAACCGGACATCCTCGGCCACCAGCACCACGTCTGTTAGCTGCTCAGTCTCTCGCATTCGGTTGAGCTGATCCAGAAGTGCTATGCCATGCCTTGACTTTAGATCCATGATTGCCCAAGTTAAACAGAATAGGTAAGGGAAGAAATTCTCCAGAAATGGCTTCTGTGATAATCAAGGAGCATCTAGTGTAGGGACATCATGAATGAAGAAATTCATTCATTTAGCATGTATGAGGCCTCTTTGTCTGAAAGAGGAGACATGAAGTCACTGCAGGCACGTGCCTAAAACAGCATGCCTCCTGTCCTAAATGATAGATTATTGCAAGCGTTTGCTATAGTTTACCTCTTCAACACATCATACAGGCCTACATTTATTTATAATATGTAATGATTAGAACCATAACAAACCCAGTTCTGGTTATACATTTCTATGCCAAGACCATAAAACACTATAAGTTCAGCAGGCGTCAACAGCCAGCACAGCCCAACTTAGCTCAGAACAGCTTGGATTTCTAGCCCACTGCCCACATTAGTGAAGCACAAATGAAGCAAAAGTCATCAGCCCTCCTTTACACATGCACTATTGAGCTTTTCTGCCTCATACCACTGTGAGTGTCCTCTTGGGATCTGGGCTCTTTGGGCCCTAGATGTCCATAACAATCTCCCAGCTGTGAGTGACACCGCTCTTGATCGTGCATGAAGCCGTTCTGGCTAGGGGTGAGCGCAAGAGTAGGTGGGAGTCTGGCCGTGCTCTGGGGAGCTGAGTTAGATCTGTTTACCCCCTCTCTGGCATGCCCTGCTGAGCAACAGACCTAAAAATAGATGCTGATGGGGCCAAGAGACAAGTGGGACACCAAGGGAGCACACAGGGCGAAGATTATTCTTACAAGACCAGAGATCGCAGTAGCCTGTGCTTGGAATTAGGTCAATGTGATTTCCTTTATGCATTAGGCTATTTCTTTGTTTTGAAGCAGTCATGTTTTTGTATGTCTAACCTCTGGCCCTGTCACACGTGTTAATCCTAAATAGCTGCAAAGAGCCTCGTGAGCTTGGCTCAGATTTCAACACATCATGCTCTTAAAGGGACTTCAGTCCTTTTGGCTTTATAGGTCAACATGTAGAGAGCATTCTCCTTTATTCTCCTTTACACCTCAAAAAGACCAAGTATCAAGTTACAGTACACCATTACAGGTAATTTAGGAGGTAAAATTAGGACCCTACTATTTTGCAATTTTGTAATTTCATCATCAAGATCTGTATACTAGAAGAAACAATATAAAATATAAAGAAGGAGTTTTGGTTGAGGAAATAGAGGTGTGATTCAGGGCTGGTTTGAAACCTTGTTGTGTCAAGTGCCCTGCCCTTCTCCGCTTCAGCAGTCTTATTTCTGTTGTGTAAGGTGTTTCCAATTCCTGCTTCGTGACGTCTGCCACACTTTGGTATGTTAACTAAAAACCATCAGTTTCTTCCTGTTGACTACGGCACTTTCATGCAACCATTTTCCATTCAAGCACAGATTAATATCCCAAGAAACATGGGAATAGGTCTGACTCCCATAAGAATCGGTCCTTGTCTTAATATGTTAAATAGTACCCAGAGATGTGTCAGGTTATTAACAAGTGTTAGGTAGTTACTCAGTGGGGTCAAATCTGGTTTGTTCTAATCATATGCCCCTCCTCTAATCACAGCTTTATAAACACACAACACGTGACAAAAAACAGTGTGTGTCTGTCTTTTCTCTACTTTTATCACCTTAGTGAATTGGTGTCTCTCAGTAAAAAGAGGATATCAGCACCTTATCTGGAACTCATGCTGCTCTGATTCGGAAAAAAAAAGTACTAAAAGTTTTAGGTATTTCTGAGGGGTAATCTGTGTCTTTAGAAGCACTGAGTCAGAGGAAAGGAGATGGGGGTGTCAAGGAAAAGTATAGGGGTGATTGTCCAGAGAGAGGTGATGGATGAGCAGAAACTGGAAGACGTAACGCAGAGACTGGATTACAATGAACGTCATCCTCCTCTTGCCAAACGTCTTAAACAGCATGTCAGGTACATCAAATGGTCCCTAATTCTTGTAGTCCTTGCTTTTGGCCTAAACCTGAACACTTAAGTCTCTTGCTTACTCAAAGTCATATTCATACTTTGACTTGGGGAGCATCAAAAACAATAGTGAATCTGTTGCAGTTCAGAGCAAAAAAAAATTCAAACCATTTTTTTTTTTTTTTTCAGTTTTGAGGCTTATTTTTGTTAAAGAGAATTGTATGGTCATGTTAAGTTTTCTGCCACTGTGATAGATGCAGTGTGCATGATCTGAAGAAGAAAGTGGTGGGTTGTCTGCCAGTTCTCTACTGGTTACCACGTTACTCCATCTGGGACTATGGAATGCCTGACATCGTAGCTGGCATCAGTGTTGGAATCATGCACCTTCCACAGGGTAAGATGACTAATCTCATTCGGATTGACAAAAATCAAATTGAGAATTGATGGCAATTTGATTTTTCAGGAATATTGAGGAAATGAGTTATGTTTAGTACTATACATTCTGGACCTGTATTTTTATGTGTGCTTGTAGTTTGTACAACTGTAGATTGTGTTAAAATGGGTTTAGAACAGTGTGATAAAGTTGTTCGCATAATGATATCAAATGCAAAGTATTGTATTTTGCTTGCTATTGTGACAGTAGAAATACTGACTACTGTAGTAATAGTACCTTTTCTGGTGATCAGCAAAGGTAACTGAATTTTGTGTGGATTCTGCAGGGATGGCCTATGCTTTGTTGGCCTCTTTGCCTCCAGTGTACGGTCTTTACACATCCCTCTACCCAGCCCTGGTCTACTTTTTCTTTGGCACCTCCAGACACATCTCTATTGGTAGGAGAATGTGATTGTTTTGTCTGGCTAGACTTATCAGTATTATCTTTGATGACTCTGCCACCTATTTTTTTTTATTATTGTTGTTACAGGTATATCATAAATGTTATGGCTGTTTTTGTCTCACTGCAACATCCCTATGGATGTTCTGTCCAGCATGGTGTGTTTTAAGCTCTCTGTTGGAATGCGTTTGTAGGTACCTTCACAGTGCTCAGTATCATGGTTGGCAGTGTGACAGAGCAACTGGTTCCAGACAGTCCAGGGAACTTTTTGTCAGATGGAAACAACTCTACCGCCGACTATGATGTCATAGCCAGGGACATGTCCCGTGTGCAGGTGGCAGCTGCCACCACAGTCCTGGCAGGACTTATCCAGGTTTCTCACACTCTTCATCCTTACATCACATACATGCATGTGATGCTGTATGTCTTTACATACAAACATGTAATTAAAGAATATCATATCATGGTTTAAACCAGATATTGTAGCCCTGCTCTAGAGTAATTTAGAGTGAATAATAGGTATCTATTTATTTGGATACTTTAACACGTTTAACAGATCATCTGTTTAGTCAAGTTCAGTACAATTGTTGTTCTAATACTGAGCCTTACCCCTACCTCAACTTAAACAGAAATTGTTATTCAACAGAGAGCATCTGGAGACAGTGTGTTTGGGAATAAGTAAGGTTGTATTTGTCCATAGGTGGTCCTAGGCCTTGTGCAGTTTGGCTTTGTGGGTACATACCTGTCTGAGCCGGTGGTTCGGGCCTATACCACTGCGGCTGCTGCCCATGCTGTGGTGGCACAGCTCAAGTACCTGTTTGGAGTCTCACCCACTCGCTTCAGCGGGCCACTAGCTCTCATCTATGTGAGCAGAATTGCATACACACTTCCTTATATGCACATTTGAAGACTGAAGACACATTTGAAAAACTAATCAAAAGAAAGTCTATTGGACTCCAGTTTATGGATTTGTAATAAGATTCTCTTTTTGAGCTCAACATGTTACACTTAGAGTGTTACAGATGTGCCAACTTTCTTCTTTTTACATTGTGTGTATGATAAAAGCACAATTGGACTACCTTTGGCTGTACTGTACCCAACCTACCTCTGATGCCATCCTTGTGTGTTAGACACTCGTAGATGTGTGCTCCTTGCTCCCTGAGACTCATCTCCCGACCCTCGCTGTCAGTGGTGTGTCCATGCTGGTCCTGATCATTGCCAAAGAGCTCAACTCAGCCTACAGACACAAGCTGCCTCTGCCAGTACCTGTAGAACTCATCACTGTAAGTGTCCTGCTCATAAATAACACTCTTTACTTCAGTCTAAATCTCACATCACTGAAGAGCTCCTTCTGACTAACTACATGCCATTTGCCACTTGACTCTAAATCTTATTGTCATCTTTTCAAGCAAGCCATTACACTTTGATGCTCAATGCTGATTTTTGCCATCAACAGCACCTTCCAGGCAGCGCTACCTGCAAGGCCCTACCCCTAACACTAATACTAATACTAATGCTAATAAAATACTAATACTAATACTACTAACACTAACTCCCTTAACTCTCACCCTAACCCAGGGGTAGAGAACCTATGGCTCGGGAGCCAGATGTGGCTCTTTTGATGGTTGCATCATGGCTCGCAGACAAATAACGTTAAAAATGTAAAACATTCTCATGTAGGCCTATTTCAATCCATTCATCTATCTATTTCAGTCCAAGGCGACTGGAATAGCAATTGTGAGAAATGGAAAGCCATTCACAGCTGAGGAGTATGCCAAAACACTCTTTTTCTGAACTTTTTGATTACTTTTCGAATAAAGACAAGATAAATTAATGAATAAAAGACATGCCTGTATATTGTATGGCTCTCATGGAAATAAATTTTAAAATATGTGCCTTTCATGGCTCTCTCAGCCAAAAAGGTTCCCGACCCCTGCCCTAACCTCTGATTTAGGAGGGCAGTGCCTTGAAGACAGTGCTGCCTGGAAGGTGCCATTGAGGGCAAAAAAGACCAAAGACCAATTGGCACGAGAACAGTGGTTTACATTTTGTTTGTTTTAGATCTTTACGACCCAGTTCTCAATACTATTACCTTCTTAAATGATTGCAATTGTGATGTTGTAGATAAAGTCATCTCATCCATGGTTCAATTTATATTTGTACTACTTGTGGTACATTGTCAACATTTTTAAGCACATGTTTTCCTAGACTTTGTTGTGTAAGGGGCAGGCTGGACTGTTTTGGTGCTTCTGAGTCAGACGGCGTGTTGTGTCTGCTGACTCAGCTGTGAGCTCCTACCCAACCTGCTCTACACAGCACTGCTGGGCTAATTATCACAGAGAACAGGGAACAACTCTGGCTTCTCATTCACCACATACCTGCCTTAGAGCCCACTCAATTACACAAGCATTGTTTATGTGTGTGTGTGTGTGTGTGTGTGTGTGTGTGTGTGTGTGTGTGTGTGTGTGTGCGTGCGTGTGTGCGTGCGTTCGTGCATGTGCATATGTGCACTTGTCGTAAATGTCTTCTTAATGTACGTACGCATGTTTATTGTATTACCGTGTGGACAAATGCAAAGCTGTTCTCTCCCCTTAGATTGTGGCTGCAACTCTGATCTCATCCTATGCAGAGCTAAGCACTTACAAGGTTCCTGTGGTTGGAGAGATCCCTTGCGGGTAAGCTTCACAGCACACATTTCATCTTGCAGACACACACACACACACACACACACACACACACACACACACACACACACACACACACACACACACACACTTATTCGCTAGAGTGAGCACACAGATTCTGCCTTTGTTACTTAGTGCACTGATTCTAAATTTTAGACTTGCAGTGCAGTTCGTTTCTACACTGAACTCTGCAGCTGCTGTTTCACAGTGTTTTCTTGTGAAAGAGTGTGCAGTCAGCAGTCACACACTGATCAGTGATGCTGACCTCTCACAATGATTATATCATGGTGCGTTAGGGCCGGCACAGACTAGCCACGCCGCAGGCTCATAACACCACTCATGCAGCAAGAGCAGTGACGCTGAGGGAACCACGCTGCCTCATGGTTCATTTCCCCACCAAAGACCACTGAATCTCACTCCCACTGTCTGCCGGATCTGTCATGTATGAGTGTGGTGTTGCAGTCACAAGTAGTGGACATGTGCTGTGTAGACATGTACAAAGATGCTGTGATGGGTAGACATATACAAAATAGTCATCTGTGATGTTGTCTATGATGTGTGTGATATTGCTCATGGACATAGGGCTGATATGGATTATGGTGATCAATAGAGGTATTGATCTCTGGAACATAAGCAGCTACAGCAATGAAAGACTGAATGTTTTCAAAATCCAGATACTGCATATTTAAAATTGCTGTATGGTTTTACACTACGTTTTTCAGATCCTGGCTGCATGCAAGCTATGTTTTTTTAATTATTTATTTATTTATTTTTTGTATCAGCGCTCACTTCCATTAGCTTGTCATGGTAATTATTTGCTATGTTTGCTCACCCATTTGCCATTGATAGACTGAGCCCCCCCAGTGTTCCGGACTTTAACATCTTTGGAGAGGTCATCGGGGACGCGTTTGCCATAGCTATTGTAGGCTACGCCATCTCTATTTCTCTGGGGAAAACCTTTGCTCTTAAGCATGGATACAAAGTAGATAGCAATCAGGTAACGCCCAATTTGCAATTGTGTGATTAACATGATGTTCTACCAAAGAAGTGACATGGTTCATAGTATTGCATACTTTAATATTTTCATCCTCTCCTGGTTGAGACTGAGCCCTTTCACCACACTTTTTTATGTGCATTTACTGTATTTGCTTATAACACATTTTAAAGCATTCATTTGCTTATAAACCCTGATTAATTTCTCCTCCGTGTTGTCTTTATTGTGGTGTAGGAGCTTGTGGCTTTGGGCCTCAGTAATACAGCAGGGGGCTTCTTCCAGTGCTTTGCTGTCTGCCCTTCCATGTCCCGAAGCCTTGTCCAGGAGAGCACAGGTGGCAAAACACAGGTACTGTATCTGTTCTCAGCTGACCAAGGACAGCAAAGCTCACAGTGTACACAATATATTCAGTACAGCATACCAAATATTCACAGAGCTCTCAAATCTTGACACATGATGCCAATGATCGTGATGCTTGAACGTGATGCCAGTGATCCTCACCTCTCTCATCGCAGATGGCAGGAGTCTCCTCAGCTGTGATAGTGTTGGTGACAGTCCTGAAGCTCGGACCTCTGTTTCAGGAATTACCCAAGGTGACCCTACCTTAAAGCTGTATGGCTGTGTTTATTTAGGCACTTATCATTGCCCTGTTATCCCTCATAGACAAGATACTGTATGTCAATGGGATGGGACCCTCCCAGATAAATATAGGACAAATAAATAAATAAATAAACAAATTAGCACTATAAACATTTCCTTTTTCACTTGGCCCTCCAGGCTGTCCTTGCTGCCATTGTAATTGTAAATCTCAAAGGAATGTTCAAGCAGCATTATGATGTGGTGACTCTGTGGAGAAGCAACAAGACTGACCTGGTGAGAGCATGAGATGGACCAGATGGTGTTCACTAGAATCAGGAAATGAAACATAAAAAGCAAGCTGATTATTTCACATTTATTATACTGTACTTTCTCCTCTTGTAGTTGTTTCTTACTCAGCATGTTCTGTGTGTAGCTTGTCTGGGTGGTCACCTGGGTGTCTACAATGCTTCTGAATTTGGACATGGGCCTTGGAGCCTCTGTAGCCTTTGCCTTGCTGACCGTTATCTTCAGGACACAGAGGTAACTTCTCTTTTCTCCTTTTGTTTTTTTGCCATTTAAGTTTATATCCCTGAGTAGTAGTGGTGCTAGGGTAACATTAATGGCAGGTTTAAGGGTTAGGTTTAAAGTTAAGGTCATACCAACCAGAGCTCCCTCACCTGTTCTCTGCCTTGTTTTCTCACAGCCCGAGATACTCTGTGCTGGGCCGTGTTCCTGGAACAGAATTGTATGAGGACATGGAGACCCATAGAGGGGTAAGAGACTGCAGTACTGTAAGCAGAAATATCTCTGTAAAGAAATATTGCTAATGGGGATTCAGGTGGTTTGATTTTGAATAGTGCATTCCAATATGTTCAAAAAACACTTAAAAATTGATGAATTCGTCGATTACTGTGTTCAAGGGGGCACGGACAATACCCTTTGCTTCTGTTTGATTCGGGGTTTTTTTCTGTTTTTGTTTGTCTTATGCCTTTGTCTCCCAAATAAATAATGAACCATGTATGAATAATGTTTTTCTTTGAAACAGGTAAGAGAGGTCCCAGGTATCACCATTTTCCGCTCCTCGGCTACAGTGTACTTTGCCAATGCTGAACTTTATCTGGACGCCCTGACAGAAAAGGTCAGTGTTACCCCCATCATACCACCTTGTACCGCTGAGAACTCTGTCTCTACCTTCACTCCCCTGCAGTCTTGGCCAGCCACTCTCACACATAATGACATTAAGGTCCTCTGCACACAGGCTCCAACATCATTGCAGACGACTTTCAAATTCAACAATTTCATTTGTCCCCACGCACAGGAGGGTCACAGCATGCAGCAAACTTTATTGTTGCCCCTGAAATCGCCAGTGGGTTTCATTCAGCTACTTAAACAAAAACTGACCTGAAATGAATCGCTCATAGAATGTACTCAAAGTGCTGCAACTTTACTGAGAAGAGATGACATCAGAATTAATCTGAGTTAATTTTTTTAATCCGAGTTAAATTTTTGGGATCAATCACGTGATTAATCGGTTAATTTTGCCAGCACTATTTTTCTTACCAGTCTTCTGAAATGACCTGTGTGTGTAGAGTGGGCTGGACATTGGTAAGATGATCATGTACAAGAGAAGACAGGAGGCTAAGCAGAGACGTCGCGAGAGGAGAGCCAGGAGAAGGGCCAGGCGGCAAGCAAGAAGACGTGTGAGTTTGTCATTGTTTTTTTTTTAATGCATGGAAGGTATGTGTATTAAGCAGGCCTGATAGTTTTCAGGCACCGTGCCTGATTTCAGGCGTACAAACATGACTGTGTAGGGAAAAAAATACTTGCCTTGAGATATAAAGAGGTGGGATTAAAGTAGGATTAAATTGAAATGTAAATGTTTTCCTCTCATTGTACCCTCGTAGAAATGATGAGAATTGATAAAGGATGTTCTGAATTTGCTCACAACCAAGTATCTATGGTGTTCTAAAACTGCAACGCAAATACAATACCTCCCCGCGATGGAAGAAAAGTTCAGGCTCAGTTTAGTATCAATAGAAATGTGTTAGTTTATCACAATTACAGCTGCCATATGTGTAAATATAAGAATATTGTGCATATTGACTGTATATGTAAGGATCTCTATGTCTTTAAGCCTGACAGTGAAATAACATCAATTAATTAAGTTCTTCCTTTATCAACACACAATTAGCAACAAGCTCTCAGGGAAGCTTCTCAGAGAAGGGTGTTTTCAGTAGAGGAAGAAACCGCCCACTGGCAGAACGGACAATGCAAGACCGACACAGCGCCCCCAGTGGGTGAGGAGCAGTGTTGGCGGCCACGAGAAAACAGCACCGTCTTTGTCATGCCTGACTCTCCGAATTCAGCTGAAGGTCAGTGCAGCTGGGTCTACCTGAAGGGCCTAGACGCTGACAGTGACACTCAAGGGTCAACCATGCAGGACAGTGACACCGCCACATTGGATGGAGACACCACTACATTGGATGGGGACACCATGACTCTGGACTCCTGCAGCATGGAGAGAGTCTCCCTGGGCTCGTTGGGCAAATGGACCTGGGACATCCACTCCATCATACTGGACATGTCTACAGCCAACTTCATTGACACAGTGGCCATCAAGTTAATGAGGAATGTAAGTGAGTCAAAGAGCTGGAAAACAGTGGCTGGGAGGGACAACAAGGATACAGGTACAAGAGGGGAGAGACAACTGTTTAATGAAGTTTTCTAAAGTCTAACCAGTCAGAAAATAGCCTGCTTCTCACAAATGCTAATCTGCTATGCAGCTCAGTATGCCCTCTAGGCCTATCTCCACTTCTTCCCATGTGGTGTAGGTACAAAACCAATCAAAAAATTGCATTTATCCCAAGGTGACAGATGCGGTTTCATTTCAAATGATTGTAGGTCTGTCTAATGCCTGCAGAGACATTTTGATGTTTGTCTATGGATTCTGCTTCATAGAAGTGGGAGATGACAAGAGGGCAGCCAGGCTATCATAGCAGATCAGTATCGGGGCTGGACTGGGACCAATAAATGGCATTTAACATTTAGCTAAGATAACACTGTAAATTGGCACATCACATGAGCATGAGAGATTTGATTGGACTGGCCCAATATCCTTCAAGAAAATTATGAGTGAATTATGGCAGCCCCGGCCTAAAAATGGCCGTTGGCCCACCGGGCATTGCCCTGTATGCCTTATGGTCAGTCCATGCCTGATCAGTATGCATGAGAACCAGCTAGTCAGAGAGATGAAACCAGACAATTTAGAAACAAAGTTAATTGAGTAAGTTGTGATGAATGATATATAATACTGTAAATAAAATACATCAATATCAAAACAAATCCCCTTCATAAATACTTCATGGCCTTTTTGGTATAGGTTCATTGAAAATATCTGAAGTCTGTGCAGTTTGTGATTATTTTCATCTACTGAGATTGGGACTTGTCATATTTTCAGATTGTCCATGATTTTGGTGAGATTGACATTGACGTTTACTTGGCTGGGTGTCAAGGTAAGCCTGCTCAATAGCACCTTCCAGGTAGCCCTGCCTAAAAAGGCACTACTTTAACCCTAACCCGAACCCCCTCAAGCCTCATCCTAACCTTAAATTGGAGGGGTGTTGAAGGCAGTGCTGCATGGAAGGCACCATTAAGGGCAAAATAGACCAAGGATCACAAGGCCAGTTGCATTTCAATGGGTGCAGGCTCCTAAAGATTCTTTTGTTTATTATTGCGATGTAGCCACCGTGGTGGAGGAACTGGAGTGTGGTGGATTCTTCTCAGATTCCATCACCAAAGAGCGCCTGTTTGCCACAATCCATGATGCCGTCCTGTACTGCCAAAGTCATAAAGCTGGCACCTCTCATCCCACATATGATTACACACTGGTAAGATGAAAAGTCCATACAATTCATTCATCACCCTCAAACACACAGTTTCCTGATAAAAAATGACATACCGTATAAACATCTAGTTTGTGCAAGTAAGCATGAAGAGTTGTTTTGTATGTTAAGAAATGAGGTTTGATATTAGTAGGTCTTATTTATTGAATTATTGTTAGGACGACAGATAGCAATTATTTTAGGCAAGCGTGTTAACATCAGAATCAGTAGGAGAGTGTTTTTTTCTTCTGTTATCACAGATGTATTTGAATGTTGAACAGTTTTAATATGAACTCTCCTCACAGGATATAAGTGGCACCAGGCTCTAAGAATAGCACAGGATGTGACTAAGAAGCTTACACTGGAGAAACCCTGTGAAATGGAGAAATGACGCAAGGTCACGACCTGTCCAGACATGTTAAGGAGGATAAAAGGATAAAATATCCTCCCTCCCCATTCTACTTGACTCAGCATCTTAAAGATGACTTGCATGTGTGCACTGTTCATAAGATGGTCAAATATTTAAAATGAATGTTACAAATAGTTAATCTCTACATATTTTACATCCCCCATAGACTTTATTTTACACATAAGAGAAAAGGAAGACTATTTCATATTTTTTTTTTTGCTTAATTTAAAATGCAGGGCTTCACGTGTATTCCTAAATTGTAAATTACTCCAACACTCATTTTATATTATGTTCCCATTTTAATCTACATTGAGGTTTATTCTGTTCATGTACACCCATATTGACTACTGACAATATAATCTCAGACTACTTGATATATTATATTTTCATGGAACATTATTTTCTGTATGTAATATTTTGAAAGAAATTTATGAAACTGGAAATATCAATGCTAGTAGTAATAACCATTCAGTTAGTTGTGTACAGAGTTTATTTTTATCTTTTGTAAAATAATGTAATTATTTAATCAGTAAATACTATATTGGTTTTCGGGCCATTTAGGTTGTTTTTAAGCCTTCCAATAGATTTAATTTTTGAAAACCAGCAACTGGCCTGCAAACCAGCACTGGCCATGATCTTCAAAGTGCTACTGTCCAATAAAACAGCAATCAGAAATCATGTATTTTTGAGTTCATGAGTTTATTTTTAAATGGCTTTTAATGGAGTAAGAAGAAACCTGAGAGGTTGGAGATGCAGGGATAAGAGTGACCACTTCTCTGTGATCTTATTTTTAAGAGGGAAAAGTGATTCAGTGCAATAAACACAATTGGCCATTATATAAATAACCTTGAAATACACAAAATCAAACCGACTGTATAATCACTGTACACCTACTTGAAGCAAAAAAAAAAAAAGTATTACAAGGCTTGACAAACATAATAAAAAGTGAAAATACTTCAGACATGCTTTGTTTAGTCTAAGGCAATGATCTTCAAACTACAGTGTGTGAGGAAAGCAGGAGAGGCAATCGCCCAGTGTTGAACAAGGAGGACGTTATCCACCAACCGCATGTGTCCTCTAGTGTCTGTTCATATATTTCATCAGCATCAAAATCCAATGTGCTAGCTAGTATATGTATACAGGAGATTCTGAACACCACTGGTGTAGGAGAACTGCATATTTCGGAAAAGGTATCTCTTTGACAATTAGACATATACATGGGGGGTAAAGTATCAAAGCCCAAACAAGTGTAACAGATTCTAGAATACGTGCAAATTGGGCATGGATACAGATTTCCAGTATAGAAAAGAGTCAAGATCAACCTAGCAGGAATGTTAAATTAAATGAAGCAAAACCAATTCTTTGACATCAATAAACTGCCCACCAAAATCGTCCCTGAATTCATCTCATATGTTGCAGTGAAAATGAAAACCCACCAGGGGTTAGACAAGGCATTTACAAACTCAGTAGTCCACAACAAAAGCTTTAAAAACATTTAAAGTGCTTCAGGTGGGAGAATACTGAAATGTTCCTTAAAAAAAACATGTAGTCATTCAGTAACACAGGAAAGTTCAACAACAGGTCCTAAAACTGCAAACACAGCAGGCAGTTTTTTTTTTTTTTTTTTTTTTGCTATGTTCTCTCCAACACAAAACAAGTTAGATCTGTAATAGCTACCTCACTAGTGACATGCTTTGGCTACGGGAGCATTTAGAGGCAGGAAGCTATAAGGGATGTCATGAACTGCCTAGCATCATCACTACATGGCTCAGGGACATGGCCTGAAACTCTCAGATGTCTGACATTTTAAAACAGTAGACAACTTTTCAGTTTTAGACCATTGCCACAAATAACCATTACACATCTAGTTACTGAGTTTACATGGGCTACAACAGAAGCTAGTCACTCAGTGCTACAAATATGGAAGAGAAGAACTGGCTGGAATCCCAATGTCCTCCCTAAGTATAACCCTGAACCCTCAAAGATTTAAAAATGACAAATAATGGATGAAGTATTGTACAGTACTTTGTTCTCTGATGTTAAAATAGAATAAATTCAACTTTGATGTATCAAAAATAAGCTCAAGAGTAAATTTACAAGCTCAATTAAAACCTTATAATTGGGCAGGGCATTGATGTGGCCCATTTAGCATCCACTATGACAACCACAATTTGAGTGACATTTCAACAACCTTACAGGAGAGTTAAAACAAAAATGACTAGGCCTACAGTTTGCTCTTTGCTACTTTCTGCACTGATGCTGATTCTGTACTGACCTATTTAAACCATGTTTATTGACAGATAGATGACACAGTACTAACGAAAAATAATCTATCTTTTATTCAAAATGCAGTTACGTTCTTCTTGCTCTAACTGCTATATCTTAACAGTTAAGACCTTTGGTTTTTGTTTAAAAAATTAATTAAAATTAAAACTTTTCATCCATAATTTATGCAGTGGAAGGAGCTCACCAAGACCTTCCAGGTGATATATATAACTCCCCTAATTCATCAAAACCAAGGTAAAAATGGAGAACTCCTGTGTGTGTGTGTGAATCAAGGTAAAGAACTCCGGTGTTAATCAATCCATAGCCTTGTTGTTCAAGGTCAGTGGGAACTGTAGTGTAGGTAGGAAAAGAAAGGGAAAAACTGACTGAATAGCGAACTGGCACCTAACACTGATCAGGCTTATGGCTTAGTGGGGAAATTGGGATTAATTTAGCCATTAATTTGTTACAAGGATGTGTAACTGGAGAACAACACACCAAGGTGATACCAGCACAAGTCGAAATGTTTTTCTTTATCATTTGAATATGTGTAATCCATGACATTATTCACCCTGTTAAATTGCCCTGCTGTTGTGCTCAACATTAATTCTTTTTAAATATTTTAAAATAATTAGCTATTTTAAAAATTAGTGCAGGTTTAGCATAGATATGACAGGGTTGGCTGAATAAAGCTTTCTTTTCAAACCGGTGAATTTGTATGTGCAAGCAAGTAAGCAGGTAAGTGTGTGTGTGTGTGTGTGTGTGTGTGTGTGTGTGTGTGTGTGTGTGTGTGTGTAATTTTGGTCTCTGAGCTATAAGTCCACGTGGGGATCTATGTGCTGTGATGAGCTGGTATCAGAGGGCTCATTCTGGGTCTCCTGCTGCTGCTTCTGCTGGGAGACCAGCTCCTGGTACCGTGCCTGTCTCTGGTAGTCCGGGTCCACATTGATCCAGTTGTTTGCTACCCACTTGGTGCCGCTGGTCACCACACAGCCTCCATGTAGAGAGTACTCATCCTGTTCACCAACCCAACCTGCAGCACAGGCCAGCAGACAATTGGGAACTTAAATTTCAAACTTCCAAATGTCTGGAAAAATGTCCTCAACCTCAAAGGAAAGTGTGCTGTGCCTACACAAATGATGGAAGCTTATAATGTTGTACAAGTATAAGAAAAAATGTGAATCATATGCTTTTTACAAGACTTTTTCATTAGTCATTACTTAACTATAGTCAAATATAGGATGGATGAGCTACAGTAAATTAAAGCATACTATACCTCTTCCATCAGACAGGTAGTTGTACCAGAAGACTGCTGTGCCTTTTTTAGGCTTTACTCTTAGGTTTCCCTTCTCACAATTCTTCCTTGTATCCAGAAGATCCACATCATTTTGGATCAAAGACTATAACACACCAAACGCGCACACATACACACACACAAATAAACGGTCAAATCTGTGTTGCATACAATATTGCAAATAGAAACATAGATGAATAGACAGACAAGGCCCACCAGTTCTTCATAGGTCCTGTTGTCAGCTACAGGAAATGTAGTTTCTCCACCACCCTCCACTGAGTTCAAGTAGAAGAGCACAGTGATGTACCTGATACACACAGAAAATACTACAGATAAAAAATATCCAAAAATCACTATTAACTAACGTAATTTAACTATTGACCTGTTTCTGTGTTCCTGTGTTCAAACAATTTCTTGCATTACTAATAATACAAAACTGTCACGATTCATAATAGATAATGTATTGTCCCCCAGTATGGCAAAATTAATTTTGTGTCCTGTTTGTCCTGTTGGGACCCGCAGACACTACATTATATAGCTTATTATATGGCTACTTGCCAAAACTTCACCCAGACATATTTTAAATCGAATCTGCCACCATTTCAGTACAACTGAAACTGAACTGGCATGAGCCCCCCTGACCTGCATGAAGTCTCGAAGGGCGAGGAGGAGTTTGCAGCGAGGCGCGTGTGTGTGCAGGTAGTCTCTGGGTAAACCGGCCCGCTGTCATGATGTCCATGGTAATGGCCGCCCTGTTCGTATCGCACCACCTGCAGTGGCTCACTCAGATCCACCAGCTCTGAGGGCAGACGGGTCAGAAGGGTCACCCTGAAACATGAATGCACAGAGGAACACAATGACGAACAGCCCAGAAGTGACCAGTGGTGATGGGGGATAGAGGGTTGGAAGAGGAGAGATGTTCCAGTGAAAGAGAAACAGTTCTTGTAATCTTGCACATCTGGGTGTTTCCAAACCCAGTTATTTGAGGAAGACTTATTTTGAGCCCTGAGGCATTTCCCCTAAGAATTTAGTTTGTTTGAGAAAACAGATGAATTTGCATCTGAACAAATATATTCCATCTCAGATGTCCCAGGCAACCAGGCACACTCTTTCTGGAACCGTGCTCACTGTGATTGCCGAACAGCTTCTTTCTGGAACTGTTATATCCTTGATTCAAACAGCACAAAACAATGGACAACAATCCATGGCCACACTATTACCCCTGTGTACAGACCCTTCTTGCTTTCAGTTATGGGTCAAATGCAGAGAAAGAATTTCCTTCTCGAAGGACAAAATTAAGTACTCTTATCTAATTTGGGAAGAATGACAAACAATCAAGAAGTGTGATGTGTGTAAAAAAAAAACAGTTCCCCATACTGAGGCTGTTGTATTAAAGTAAATTCAATGTGAGTGACTGCAACACTGTGTTCAAAACGACTGGAAATTATTGTATGATCACCACATACAGCAGTTTTAAGGCAAGTGTGGCAGAGACTCTGCATGCAAGCTGCCCTACCTTTTCCTGAGTTCCTGGAGCACACGGTGCGCCCCCTGTCCCTGGTAGAGCCAGGTGTGTCTGCTGTTTCTCACCATCTGACTGCGCTTCAGGCCGCGTCTCTTTAGAAAGTTCTGGAATGCATCTCCGCTCAGCATACGGAACTCGTCTAGGCTCAGCAGACCTGAAGGTCATTTCCAGTTGACAGACACACAATGACAACAGAATTATTTTTACTGTCTTATACTGTAAAATTACGATCTTATATCTTGCTGTATTATAAGTATAGCAAGACTGGCAGTGCAACAGTAACAACATTTTAAGTTTCTGTGATGACTATGGTTTAATAGTGTTTAACAAAAAAATAACATTGGTGAGTCTTACCATTTCCATCTAAGTCTGCGTGCAAGCCTGCATAAATCTCCCGCAGGTTCTCTGGAGTCAACCAGATCCCATCTCGAACACGGGAATGAGTCAGAATCTGTAAGAATTCAAATAAATAACACAGCCACACCTATCTAAAGTCTCTGATCTCTGACTTGTACACAAATAGGAGGGGGGCACAAGTAACATAGGGCATTTGCAAACATACAAGCCATCACATACAAGTGGATTATCACAAACACACACGCATGCCCACACACATACGCACACACACCTCCTGGGGCTGCAACTGGTTGTCCTGGTTGAGGTCGAGCAGGTTGAAGATCTCCTCTGGGCTGAGGTTGAGCTGCTCAGTGAGCTCCTCCTGCCCCTCGGGCACCATCACCTGGCTCTCCATCAACCCTTTTAACTGGGCCAGCTGAATGACCACGCGACACTCTTCATCACTCAGGAAATCAGGGACCTCTGCAGCCACATACCCGCATCCACAAAACACACAGAGACACATACACGCCAACATACACAGCCAGACAAGCACATAAAAACCCATAGACAGACATAAGGCAGACAAAAAGTAGGCTAGATACAATATGCAAGAACACGTAAGGATACAAGTGGGGAAAATGGATGCCTAGGCAAGGGTCTGTGGGGTGTTACCATTTCCACTCATTTGTTGAAGACATGAATCTGTCCACGTGTAGGTTTGGAGGTCAGTGTGTCACTAACTCAGCTTTATTAATAAAATACTAGGCAGCTTCTGCTTTTCAAAATGAGGCCAGGATTATATTTCGCAGATGTAACTCATAAATGGGTTCATTTATGAAGGTATTTGTTTTATTTTACTTTTCTTGTATCAGCCAACAGCTGATATCTGGTAGTCAGCTACCAGCTGATATCTGAATACAAAATTCCATGGATCCCGACAGAACTTCCGGGCCAAATTATTGTTGAGAAATTGCGGCCTGATTGGCCTACAGTTGTCTTTTGGGGTCGTGGCGAACCCATCCAACAGATTGACCAAAGTTGGCGGGAGGACAGGTGAAGAAACAGTAGCCTTCATGGCAATTTTTTTGTACGTATAGACAGAGTGAAATAATATTGAAATGACTATAATTACCAAACAACAGAGGTTTCAAACTGAGGGTCTTCATCTCGTGTACTTTATTCGGTACCAGAGACAGCTTCTGCACATGTCCAACCTACAGAAGTATCATAGTCAAGCAAAGGTAAGAATTAGCCTATCATTACTAAAGGTAGCAAATAACTAGAATTGCATATTTTTCTACAATCTTAATTCTTAATCCAGATGCACTGAGCAAGGGCTGCCCAATTTATTTCACCACCTGCTCAACGAGCTTTGAAAGTTTAAAAGTCAAAAAGTAAACTAGCCTACCCGAATTCCCTCAATCCGAGGAAGGTGCATTGTCCGTGCAAATCTCTCCTGAGTCACTGGTTGTTCAAAACCAGTGTGTTGGTGTGTCGTACTACTGGAGAACTCTTTTCTCGCTGAGCCGTTATTATAGTGGACATAAAACAGTAGTGCTATGACATTAATGATGTAGACGTGGAAAAAGACCATGACGACCATGAAGTACGAGCGCGAGCACACACTGCTTTTCTGCAGAGGGACGCGCTCACGGGACAAGGGTTGCCGAATCGGCGGTGACCCCTCTGGCTCTTCTTCGACACTTCCATGCGCCTCCATCATTCGGTCGAGAGTATTATAAGGTGTGGACAGTGAAAATTAGTTACCCGAGGCCATGTTAGTTTGCCTGCTGATTTTATTTCATTTGCTATGAATAACTACATGAGAGGTCGCGTGATTAAACGGACTGATGCAAGACGTTGAAGCTGCTGTCATCCAATGTTATTCTGTTATTAGCCAGCTAGCAAAAAGTTTACGCATGACAACACACGATTATCATGCAGCTATCCAGGACAGATGACCTTTATCTTGCACTTCGAATTGTTCGAAAACGCAGTATTCAGTCCATTCAATAAAATGGATGTGCATCACAATAATACATAGGTACGATTAAAAAGAAGGCAAACCATTTGCAATATATCGACTCTGCAGTTGGAAGTGTTGCAGATGACCGCTTCTTATTTATGTTTTGCTCAGTTGTCAGCTGAGGTCCAAAACGTAGGCACTTGCTGTCTGAAAAACATTCTCCACAACGTCGTATCGTTATTCCTCCCTCGGTTTTCCAATGACCGTATTTAAAAACAAAGGAGCTATTTCCGCATTTACAGTATCTATGTGTTGATAAAGCGCATTGCCCTGACAACTGCGGCATCTCACACCAAAGACCACTGCGGTGACAGCAACCAGGGACCATTTGAAAAGATAAAGATGGAGCATGCGCAACGCTGCCCGCTGGTGGTGCTCGCCCTGTAGGTAAATGCAAACTCGCTACACCAGATGCAGTCAAGTTGCATAGGCAAACATAAAACATTAACACTACTGAAACACTAAATATAGCTATGAGTATTTTCATCAGCCTCATTCTGCTGGTTGCAGGCAGTTGTACCTGCGCTGAAATTGGACTGAAGTTGGCAAGACGATGTTCACCATTTTAATGTGTCCAATTCAAGTTTTAACAACATTTAAAAATCAAATTTGACTAGAATGTGGTAGGTGTGTGTCTGTACCACGGAAACACCCATTCCGTCTGTGATAGTGTTGCCTTATTTACTTACAGTACTGTATATGGACACAAATGATAAACCACTGTTGCAGAACATGTCTAACTAGTTTATTGATAGAGACCATTCACAAATGCATCATATTATATGGGCACTTGTTCAGGTGTGACTCCAATAGCCAGTTTCAGACTTCATTCTTCACTTGCTTCTTTACCCTGCAGAGGAAGTAAGGAGGAAAAGAAAATCAGTTAAACTCTACAAAAGGACATAGTCCAGTTCGTAATGTACTTTTGTTGGATTTTTGGGGGCATTGTGTAAATTATATATTTTTGGAAAGGTAAGTGCACATGGAGTCAGAAAATCGATGTTTGCATTTGCCTAGATGTCTATGTGGCAGAATATGGAAATTAATTTAAATTCTCATTAAAACCAATGGTTTTGGTTGTGGATTTTGCAGGAAATCATGCACAACTACATCTTGGTCTCTGAAGCATGAAGGGGAAATCAAAACGTATGCCTATTTTGAGGGGAAATGAAAATTTGGGTGCATTTGTCATACAAAAGTGCCAATGGAATTTAGGAAAAAGTAATTAACCTTTATAAGTAATACTTTTTTGAAAACAGCACGCATCAGGATCTCAGAAAACAAACTAAGACAGGTACCACCCTGCTCCTCCCTTTGATATCCCTTTATAGATCATTTGGTACTGGCGACTAATCTATTCTTTAAAATAAACCTTTTCTGAAAGCATGCTCCCACAGAGCGTCATATAATATACAGTAAATTGAGACAGGTCTCACCCTTTTAATCTATTCGCTAAACATAAATACAACAATTAGTATTAGCAATACGGGTACAGTTTAGCTCATTTGCATATTCAAATTAATTTTGGGATTTGGAAAATGGATTCATGGATACTTTCACTGTCTGAATTTTATTTTGATTGGACTAAAGGAAATGAAGGAGCAAATGCAAACATTGATTTTCTGATTCCTTATAAAATAACCTTTCCAAAAATATAGTTTACCTTACCCCCCCCAAAAAATTCCCACTTACGTCAAAATTTGGACAGATGGAACTGGACTAACAGCCATTAAGGTCAATAATTAACAAAAATCTATGCAACTTACCCTGCCAAGTTCACGGCTTTTAGCCCTCAACTTGTTGACCTGGGATTCAGCAATGTCAGCACGTTCCTGAGCCTCCTCAAGCTCATGCTGCGTCTTCCTGTGTCTGGTCAGATGAGTGTTGGCTTGTTCTTCCTGTGTAGAGAGAACATAGAAAGATTAGAGCAGAATATTGTTGATAATAAAAAGGTACAAAAGACCAAATTTATAATTATTTACAGCCGGGGTTCTCAAAGTTTAGATACTGTACATGATGGCCAATTTAGGGACCCAACATTGAACAGAGGGCCGCCAAAGGGGCAAATTGTAATGTAATGACCAGGTTGAATTTCAACAGTTTACAGCTACTTTATTGCAATAAATTAATGCCACTAAACACCACTAAATGGAAATGATTTCTCCAAGCAATGTACCAGTTTTACAGATACAGTATTATGATATGCCATGGCGGGCTGCCAGAAAATGTTTCTGCTAGATGCCATTGGCCCCCGGGCCGCACTTTCAGAACCTATGATTTACAGTATTGTATTGGGAATAAACAAAGGTTAGTAGTTTGTCATGGAGTATCTATTATACACTCACCGCTTCCTCAGACTGTCTCTTGTAGGCCTTTACTTTCAGTTGCAGCTTATCCACCAGATCCTGCAGCCTAGTTGTGTTTTTCTTGTCTTCTTCAGTCTGCAGAATGAAGTTTATTGTTTTGTAATCATCAATTTTGTAATCATCAATGATCTTGAAAATACTACAAATTATTGAAAATTTGCATGTAAGTATACTCAACCTGATAGGAGAGCTCCTTGACTCTCCTCTCATATTTGCGAACACCTTTAATAGCCTCAGCTGCACGCCTCCCTTCAGCCTCAAGTTCAGACTCCAGCTCACGCACCTTAAACAAAAACAGTTTTAGATACTGTGGACTGTCACAGTGAACAGTCAATCAGGCACTAGTGAATATGCTTGGGATGCAGTACCCTTGACTCCAGTTTCTGAATCTGTTTCTTGCCACCCTTCATGGCGAGGTTTTCAGCCTCATCCAATCGGTGTTGCAGGTCCTTGACAGTGATCTCCAGGTTTTTCTTCATCCTCTCCAAGTGAGCACTGGTATCCTGCTCCTTCTTCAGCTCTTCAGCCATCATAGCAGCCTATTATATATTATTTTTAAATTTTGGGTCATTACTTTTTTTCAGGATTCTTAAAATCATTACTCCTTCTAACTGGAAGAATTATGCAAAACAAACTTACGTCGGTTATGGCTTTCTTTGCCTTCTCCTCTGCATTCCTGGCTTCTTGAACTGTATCTTCCACTTCACCTTGGATTTGAACTAGATCAGTCTCCAGCTTTTTCTTGGTATTGATAAGACTAGTGTTCTATTTGAACACAAGTAAAGCAAATAAAGGATATCAGTATGTCATTGCAATAGAGACATTTGTGTTTAGAAATATTGAATTGCATATTTCATTCAATTAAATATCATGACTACAATAAGCATCAACAAGTGGAATATTCTCACCTGAGAGTGGAGCAGTGTTACACGCTCGCTGACATCCACCAACTCCTGCTCAGCCACTTTGCGGCTTCTGTCTGTCTGCTCCAGAGCAGCTCTCAGCTCCTCAATCTCAGCTAGCATCAGGCCATTCCTGCGCTCCACCATGGCAACCTGTTCTCTCATATCTTCCTGTCCTCTGATAGCTTCATCAAGGTGCAGTTGGGCATCCTGATTATACAATCGGTGTCAATTTTATTGTTCTTATAGAGTTGGGAAGAAAAAAAATGTGAATATTCCATTCAAATACCTTGAGCTGTCCCTGGACATTCCTCAGTTGTTTCTGGGCTTCAGCTGCCTGACGATTGGCATGGCTGAGCTGAATCTCCATCTCATTGAGGTCTCCCTCCATCTTCTTCTTGATTCTCAGGGCATCATTTCTGCTCCTAATTTCAGAATCTAAAGTGCTTTGCATGGACTCAATCACCCTCTGGCTGTTCCTCTTAATCTGCTCAATCTCTTCATCCTTCTCAGCCAGCTTTCTGTCAATCTCACCCTTGACCTGGGTGAGCTCCAACTGAATACGAAGAATCTTGGACTCCTCATGTTCAAGAGTTGCCTGAATTTTGGAAATTCAAAATAGAAGCCATTGAGCAATTCTCCACAATTTATTCTCACAACATATGCACACTGTATATTGTAGTTTGGTAGTGCTCTGACCTCTGCCTCTTCAAGGGCAGTTTGGATTTCTGATTTTTCCGCTTCTACTGTCTTCTTGGCCTTTTCAAGCTCATGGATGGTTTTTCCAGTCTCACCAAGTTGCTCAGTCAAGTCTGATATTTCCTCTGTTGACAAAGATTCAATATGATAGTATTTGATAACACCAAGTTATCTCAAGTAATGGATAATATGTCTACATTTCTAGGCTAATTGGCTTTTCATCAAAGATGCTTTAAGATGCTCACGTTGCAGGTTCTTGTTTTCCCTCTTCAGAGTCTCCAGTTGATCCAGCGTCTCTTCATAGGAGTTCTTCATCTTGAAGAGCTCAGTGCTGAGAGACCGAGCCTCTTTCTGAGCACCTTCCAGCTCAGCCTGGCTCTCCTCAAACTTCTGCTTCCATTCTGCCAAAACCTAATGCAGGTATTTTTGTACTTAATAATGAAAATGATATGCATTAAAAATTATAACTGTAGAATTGTATCTAGTGCTCAAATGTAGTTCTAACCTTGTCAAAGTTTCTCTGTTTCTTGTCAAGGTTGGCAGCCAGTGCATTAGCCCTTTCGACATCAATCATGAGGTCCTCCACTTCACCCTGGAGTCTTTGTTTAGTCTTCTCCAGAGAGGCACACTTAGCGTTGACAGCCTCAATGGACTCTTCAGCATCTTGAAGTCGCTGGGCAAGTTTTTTCCTGGAAAGAACACATCAGTTATTCATATGACAATTTTAAAATTACATATAATATTTCTTTAAATCACATCATCATACTTAGACTCCTCCAGCTCCTCAGTGCGTTGGATGGCATCAGTTTCATATTTGGTCCTCCACTGAGCCACCTCACTGTTGGCCTTGGACATTCCACGCTGCAGCTCAGCCTTGGCCTCCTGCTCCTCCTCATACTGCTCTCTGAGCAGATCACAGTCATGACGAGCTGATTGGACAGCATGAGCCAGGGCGTTCTTGGCCTTTAAAAATATAAGTTTCAAAAACATTTAGTGAAAATATGATTTTAAAATGATGATTTTCTTTAGGTGATTTTTTTTCTTTTAAATAGCTGCACTTGCCTTGACTTCCTCTTCAATTTGCCTCTTCAGCTCCTCAATCTGCTGGGTGTAAGCTTGCTTGCTTCTGGTTAGCTGAGTGACAAGACCCTCCTTCTCATCAAGTCGGCGGCCCATCTCACCTATTATGGTATGTTGAAAAAAGTTAAATATGTTTAATGATGATGGACAGTATTAAGCTCTAATACATACATGAATTGCTAACATGTGTCCATATACTAAAGTGTTTTCAATATTACCATATGCATGTACACTGTATACAGCAAGATTAAATACTATTTTGTCATGGATCAAGTTGTGTTTAAACTGTTAAATTATAAAAGGCATCTAAGACAAGGCAACATATTTAAATGATGAAAGACATTCAAGATAAGGTGACATTAAATTTTAGTCCATGCAAGATGCAAACAAACTGCAGTGACTACACTACTTAAGGTATTGCGTTTTAAGATAGACAAGAGAGAGGATAGACAACACAACTAAAGCAGGGGCTATAATGATTTAAGAGGAGGTAGAGAGGTGGAGTTACAGTAGAATGTATAAATTAAAAGTTGGCAGCAGAGAAAGAAAAAGTGCACAAGTGCACTCCAATTCAGTTTGAGAAGTCAGCATCATGTCTCATTATTCAGCAGTCTGTTCGGGGGAAGAGGCCCTCCCCCATTCTGCAGGTGTGGGCAGTTAGGCTATCTCTGCCTGAAAAGAGTGAGTAGGATGGATGTGTTGTGTCCTTCACGATGCTTGTGTCTTGTAGACTGTAAGTGTTAGAGGTGTCAGAGAGGCAGGGTAGTGAGGCCCCTGCATTTTTATTTCCTATAGCTCCACAGCAAAACTTGCATGTTCCCTATCTCCGCCCAGATACACCAGTCAAAAGAGCCAACCATCTACCCATCAAGTGTTATATTAGCATCTCAATGACTTTAAGTCTGTTAAGGTAAATAAAGCTAAAAATAGTTGCAGAGGGTCTGTATGACATAACATAACTTACCATTTTCAGTTTGAAGTCTTGCTTTTTGTCCACTCATGTCATTCAAGAGACGGACATATTCATCATTCTTTGTTTTGAATTCACTGAGCTGGTCTTCCAAGGTTCTGCACATCTTCTCAAGGTTTGCCTGTTGATTTAGTTTGAATGTTAGCATCCATTTGATTGTCAACATGGCAAAATTCACCTCTACAAAGCTATTTACCTTGGCTTTGGCAACAGCCTCCATGTTGCTGGAGAGATCATCAATCTCCATCTTGTATTCACTCTTCTCCTTCTCCAGCTTCTGTTTGACACGCTGAAGATTATCAATCTGCTCACCCAGTTCAGCCACACTGTCAGCCTGCTTCTTGCGGAGAGCGGCAGCAGTAGCTTCATGCTGCAGGGTGGACTCTTCAAGATCACGACGCAGCCTCTGGAACTCTGCCTCACGCTTTTTGTTCATCTCAATCTGAGCAGAAGTGGCTCCACCAGCCTCCTCAAGCCTCTCACTGATCTCCTCAAGTTCCCTTGAGAGATCAGCCCTTTGCTTCTCAACTTTAGCCCTTGCAGCCCGTTCGGCTTCAATTTCTTCCTCTAGTTCCTCAATGCGAGCCTGAAAGAAGGGATATTATCATTCTGAATAATATGCAAATACAAGTAATATACAGTCAAATGTCCGACACATTCAGACTTTCACCTGGAGTTCCTTAATCTTCTTCTGAAGCTGAGCTCCCAATGTCTGTTCATCTTCAATCCTTCCAAGAAGTTGACTAATTTCAAAGTCTTTCCTGTTTGAGCAAAGCAACAGAGATTATTTTTATCGAATAGTTGAACGCTATAATACTACTACTAACTCACAATTCTATTCAATTCAATTTATTTGTAGAGCGCTCAAATACAGTACGTTGTCTCGCGGCGCTTTACAGACAGTACGGGAAGCATCCATGAGAAACAGGGACAGACTCTGTATTAGTAATAATGACTTCAATCTTACTTCTTGATCTTTTCATCAGATTGCTGTTTGTCATTCTCCAGATCCATGATAGATTCCTGACAGAGTTTCAGGTCACCCTCAAGCTTTCTCTTGGCTCGCTCTAGGTCCATACGGAGCTTCTTCTCTTGTTCCAATGACCCTTCCAACTATATATTGAAAATATAGTCAGTAATCAAAGTTGTTGTCATCCTATATTTATTCATTTTGTTTGATGTACTTACATCATCTACTTGTTGTTCAAGTTTGGCTTTTGCTTTGGTCAGAGAGTTGACTTTGTCTTCCTCTGCTTGGAGATCATCCAGAGTCTGCTGGTGAGCCTCTTGGAGGGCTTTCTTCTCTTTGGTCAGTTTAGCAATGGCTTCATCTTGAGAGGCCATCTCCTCAGTCAGGTTTTTAACCTAAGCAAATATAATAGTTTAACATGAATTAGACATCATCAATTTTGACAAAATGTGAATTCAAGAAGGTTGTAAAATGCAAACCTTATTCTCTGTGGCATGTTTTTCCTTTTCCACTTTGGCCAGAGTGAGCTCCAAGTCATCAATGTCTTTCTTCAGCTCAGAGCACTCATCCTCCAGTTTCCTCTTCTTGGCAGTGAGCTCAGCATTAATCTCCTCCTCATCCTCCAGCCTCTCGGTCGTCTCTTTGAGTTTGGCCTCCAGCTGGATTTTGCTCTTGATGAGTCCCTCACATCTCTCCTCAGCATCTGAGAGGCTCTCACCTTCCTGTTATGAAATGGAAGAATATGAGTGAAACATAGTCCTCATATGAAAAAACTTAACCCTGTTTACTGTGGTCTACTAACTCACAGATGCCACTTGCAACTGCAGATCATTTTTCTCCTGTACTAGAGTAACCATCTTCTCTTCGAGTTCTTTCTTCTTTGCCAGGGCTTTCGCAAGGTCCACTTTCATTTTCTCATAGTTCTCCTTCATGGCTGCCATTTCCTTCTCAGTTTCTGCACTCTTCAAGAGAGGCTTGATCTTGAAGTACAGCTTCATCCATGGCCAGTGTTTCACATTCATAAATGAGCGAACATTGTACTGGATACTGTAAATGGCCTCTCTATAAGAATAAAGAACAAGCATTTCTATGCATTATATGCAAGCATTTAGATTACAATATGAAACCATTTTCATTTTCATTTGCACTGAATTGATCTTAGCCATCCTAATTTTATTATTTTATTTACCTCCTCTCCATCATCTTGACAAATTCCTTCCTCATCACATATCCACGGCAAAGAGCCTGAGTCATTGTGACCAGGATGGCTAGCTTCTCATCTCGCATCTCCTCAAGGGTACCCAGCAGACCAGCTTTGAAGAACACCTGAAAGAAGGAAAAGAAGTAACATCATATCACTCCACAGCATGTTTCCTTTTCCTGTAACTTAAACAATCATTATACTTGGTACAGGTGAGAAGAATGAAAGGTTGAAATCATTGATCTGATTACTTAGGTATGGAATTTGAAACAGCCTTAGTATACTGGATATACTGTTTTGGTTTACCTTTGTGTGTCCAAACCGGTACTGGGTGTGGTCCACATCAATTGAGCCCAAGAGCTTCTCTGAAGCCTTCTTGTTGTCAATGAACTGACCCTCAGGGATGACACTAGCATTCAATACTTTGTATCTAAATCACATATAAAAAATGAGAAAAGATAGACAAAATAAAAGGCAGGCAAGTCTGATTTGCCATCATTATAATCAAAACAATAGTTTAACTTTAGGTTGACATTGACATTATCATACAGTTGGTACCTCTGCTTGAAGTCACCATATTGGATTCTGCTGGGGAAGCCCTTCCTGCAGATTCTGATACCCTCCAGCACACCATTACACCTCAGCTGGTGGATGACCAGGAAATTCTCCATCAGACCTGAAATGGAGAAATTCTTGAACTAAATGAAAACGAATATGTATGCTGACTGTACGACGACTGTCAGAGTTAATGGTTCATACCTGGAGTCTTTGACTCGTTGGGAATCAGACAGCGTACAAAATGGGGATGGGTGCTCCTCAGGTTGGTCATCAGCTTACCCAAGTTCTCCTGTTTAAGTAAAGGATTTCACATTTCTTAGAAAGATGCACATTTTAATATTAAAACATATTGCATTTTTTAAAAACAACAAAATTAGTTAAATATGCTGTATTCATATGTTTATCTGAAATTTACCCTGAACAGCGCAGAAACAGTCTGGAAAGAACCACCCTTCTTCTTGCCACCTTTCTTGCCTCCACCACCACCCTCCGCTGTGTATCGTGGTAAGGACAAAATAATATTTCTACTTATTAAAATGGAAATCTGGTGTGATTCAATCCGTAGACATACTATTTTAGGTCACAGAGTGACTGAATGAGATTTCCGGTGCCTCATTCAGTTAGTGTTAGGTGCAGGTTAACTATTCAGTCTATATCGTACTAAATTTCCTCAGTGTGCCATATCAATTTTTTTTGTCCGACAGCTCTTTTGTGACTTCAAACAATGGTGCTATGGATTTATTCACACCAGATTTCTCCTTCCACAGACACAAAATAATGACTAATCATATGGAGACATATAATGCATACAAGTAAACTAAGAGCTTGACTGAGGCTTCTAGTGTTGAATGTAGAATGTCTAATGTCATGTCCATAAAGTGACAATTATTCAGGTGAAGCTTTTTTGGTTCTTATACTTCATATACATTTAGCATGTATGATAAAATAGTAGATATGTATTCATACCATCAGCACTGGAATGACCAGCATACAACATGGCCAGGAGCTTCATTGCAGACTTCTGGTACAACTGCACAACAGAGTCATTCAGTGGGTCCTTGTTCTTGTCCAGCCAGCCGTTAATGTTGTAGTCCACAGTGCCAGCATAGTGCACCAGGGAGAAATGAGCCTCTGGTTTACCCTTCACTGGTTTGGGTTTCTCAAAGCACTTGGTTTTACCAAGATGCTGGTCGTACAGCTTGTTCTTGAAGGTAGTGTCTGAGGCCTTGGGGAACATACACTCCTCTTCAAGGATGGAGAAGATGCCCATTGGCTATAAACGAAAGCAAATTTTTGTAAATGTTGACAACCTAAGTAATTAGGGATTTCTTGTATCGTAACTCTCAGACCTGGGTGCCAACTGTTACTTGTGTTCCAAGGGGAAAAAATGCAAACTTTTTTTGCATATACCTTCTCAATAAGCTCAATGCAGGCAGCCAGATCCATGCCAAAGTCAATAAACTCCCACTCAATTCCTTCCTTCTTGTACTCCTCTTGCTCCAGCACAAACATGTGGTGGTTGAAGAACTGTTGCAGTTTCTCATTGGTGAAGTTAATGCACAGCTGCTCCAAGCTGTTGAACTGTTGTTTATGGAAACAAAGACACACACATTCAAAAAAAGTTTAAAGGTGACATAGAATGGATTAATTGAGTATTTTACCTTGTTCTCTGATGTTAAAATACAATATATTCAATTGTATTTTGTCAAAAAGAAGATCAAGTGATATTTTACAAGCCTACTTAACACCTTAAGATGTGTATTGAAATGTTTTTTTTTTTTTTTGCCTAAACAACGCCTCACTCTGGCCACTTCCATTGAACTGCAATGGCTTTGTGCTATTTGACATCATTTGTTGTAATTCACCCATGATTTAGTGGCTATTTCTAAATGTAGGATTTCCATATGAAAGAGGGCAGAACCATGCCTCATGTTCATGATAGCTCTTTGACCATGCACAACCCCTCTTAATTCATCAAAGCCAATGTAAAAGTGGTTTCCCATTCTATGTCTCCTTTAATATGCATGGTTATGTAAGCAATAAATCCCGAGAGGCCGGTGTAAATGCTGGTTTTAGCACGGGTGTTGTTAGGCACGAGGCGCAGCCGAGTGCCGTTAGACATCCGTGCTAAAACCAGCATTTATACCGGACTCGAGGGGTTTATTGCGCTTCTAAAACTGTTACCACTAACCGGCAATTGTTTCATTAACGGAAAACATAACCGCGAGAAATATAGCAAGTTATTCCTTGATACCAATTCCTCCGCCAAAAAACATACTTCCTCTTACTGAATGGTTGCCAAGTGACGCATAAGCGCTGCTCCATTCACTTTCTTATGGCGCAGCAGTTTAGAACGAAATGCGGTTGGAGCCGTGCTAAATGCCTAATTTACAATGGCATCGAACGCGTTTTCAACCAATCACAGTCGAGGACCGGAACTATCAGTTTTAGAATATGCGTTTCATTATGGTATGTACTCACATCAAAGATCTCAAATCCTGCGATATCCAGCACACCAATGAAGAACTGTCTTGGCTGTTTTGTGTCCAACATCTCATTGATGCGGATGACCATCCACAAGAACATCTTTTCATAGACTGATTTGCACAGAGCACTGACAGCATTGTTGACCTGGTTAGGAATAAATAATAATTATGACTGCGGAACAGTCATAACTGTAGAGCATACAACATAATATGACACAATATTTTTGTTGCAAATCCTCTAACCTGTGGTACAGTTTGACCTTTGGTCACAAACTCATTTCCGACCTTCACTCTGGGGTAGCACAGAGCCTTCAGCATGTCAGCAGAGTTCAGGCCCATGAGGTAGGCGATTTTATCAGCCACTAAATGAAGTGGATATCAATATGCATTAAATATTGTGGGTAGGGTTGCCACATTTGGATTGTTCAAATCCGGGACACCCACCCGTGCGTGCATATATGCTTGCCTATTTATAAAATTGAAAAGGTATACTCCGATTTTGCATGACTAATGAATGTTACCAGTGAGACCTACACATAGGCTATCCTGTGACTCGCGGTCGCCTGTTCCATTAAATGAAGGAGACTCGTATAGGCTAGAGTCTTGGGATGTCCTCAAATAACCAATCAAATAAAAGCAAGCGTGCGCCTACAGCATCCCAGCACAGCAAGACTTGGCCTATGTAAAATAGTGTCAGGGAACACTGATACTACCGTAGAGTTATTCAGATGTGAAACTGATAAATATGTGAAGGGGAAATTTTTTGCAAAAAACAAAAACGGGACAGTATGTGTCCCGGGAAGCATTATCAGTTTTCTAGGATAGACGCACAAAAAACAGGACAATCCCGGAATATCCAGTACATGTGGCAATCCTAATTGTGGGCCCTCACAACATTTTAAGTACATTAAAAAAAGAATAAATAAATTCTCACCCTCATTGCCGTCAGGCTCAGCCTGCTCTTCTCTCTGTTTCTGCTTGAACTTCATGTTCCCATGATGCATCACAGCACCAGTAAGCTTGTAGATGCCAATTTTTTCCTCACCAGTGAAACCCAAAATATCAATAGCAGTCTGTGGGCGACAAAGAGTCTCACATGAGTCCTTTACAAAGTGTGACGTCACCAAAAGTGTCAAATCACGCATTTCAATATCTTACATCTGTGGCAATGAGCTCTTCCACGTCATTGATGCTCTTCACAGTAATTTCACCTTGGCTGACCATAGGGAAATCATATGGGTTGGTGGTGATAAGAAGTGCCTCTAAAATAATTGGAAAAGAGTAATATTACAGTCATGTTAAGCGATGATCAGTTAAAGCATATGTTTTATATCTTACCAATCAGCTCAGCCTTGTGTCCAGTGCAGAGCTGGTAGAAGATGTGGTAGCTCCTCTCAGCAGACAGCTGGAATGTCACTCTAGACTTTTCCAGTAGATCTGTAACATGGTACTCTTGACAGTAAGATTTAACATGTATTTTTATTTTAATTTATACTTAATAGTGAAATTGTTAGTATTTGTCAATAGCCACTTACATGTCTCAATGTCAGCAGAGGCCAGTTTGCCAGTGGTGCCAAAATGGATTCTGATGAATTTACCCTGAATATTTACAGATGAGAAACGTTACGATCAGAAAATGTTTTTAATAAAGTAACTTTGACAGGATTTTGTACTTACAAAACGGGAGGAGTTGTCATTCCTCACAGTCTTGGCATTACCATAGGCCTCCAGCAGAGGGTTGGCAGCAATGATCTGGTCCTCTAGTGACCCCTAGGTAAAAAGTGAGGTCTAGTGAATCTGCTGACCTGCATATAGTACTCCCAAAGAGGGGTTACATACTGTAAGTCATTTTAGCAAGTCTCACCTGCATTTTGCTAGCGGTTTTTGGCTCCTCTTTCTTTCCTCCAGCCACTGCAATTGTTGCAAAGTACTGGATGACACGCTTGGTGTTCACAGTCTTTCCTGCACCAGATTCTCCACTGGTTATAAATATATGGCAAAAAAGAAGTAGAATTATATGTATGTAGTGCAATTGTACATTATTGTGTTTCATTGCTTTAGGGATAGATAATTTTTAGTCCATACGTGATCAGGATAGACTGATTTTCACGATCTGAAAAAGAGAAGTTTTTTGTTTGATGAGAATTTACAAGCAAGATTGATTTAATATGAAATCTGAAATATGCCCCAGAAATCCTTTTACTATTTATTTTGCTTTTTTTAAACTTTCCGACTGTAATTAGGTCATACATTTATAACAATATCTACCTTGGAGCATGAACTGATAGGCATTATCAGAGATGGAGAAGATGTGGGGTGGAGCCTCAATCCTCTTCTTGCCTCTGTATCCAGCTACAACATGGGCATCGTACACTGGGAGCCACTTGTAGGGGTTCACAGTGACACAGAACAGCCCAGAGTAGGTCTATGGAAAAGATTCAGTGTCATAAGAAATCTGTTTGGACTTGATTGTATTTTGTTCTTTAAAAGTATTTAATTTAACGATATTTAATTAGTCTGTATTGTATTTTACGTACATAGATCATCCATGCTGCATAACGCTCTTTGAGGTTATACAACACAGCTGGTTCATTGAGGTGGGTCATCATGGCCATGTCCTCAATCTTGTCAAACTTTGGAGGATTCATGGGATGGATCTCATCCTCTTTAACAGTCAGAGTCTGTGAAAATGTGACATTCAAAATTGTGATTCATAGGCTCATGACAACATTCTAATCTTGAGTGTCTTGAGTGTTCCTTGAGATTACTTACTTTCCCACACAGAGTTTTGACAGTGGCTTTGCCACCCTCTCTCTTCTCAAGCACCCCTTTGAGGTACATCTCCTCCTTCTCAGTAACAAAGTAGGCTGTTTTGGCATCAAATGGCTTGCTTTGGGCCTCAATACGCTCTCTCTCTGGCTTGCGGAGGTACATGGCCGCCGCGCCAAAGCATTCCATTTCTGCATCCCCCATGGTGGCACTTTACTGTTAGATAAAAAGTGTAGTTTACTCTCTGCAAGTCTAATGTACAAATCAGGGTTTGTCAAACTTTATTAAAGGAAAATACTGGAGTGAATTCAAACATAGTCCTGTTGAAAGAGCTTTCTAAATGCGCTAGTTAGCGAGTGGAACAAAATAATTTGGTACAGCACAGACCGAAAGCGAACGCAGGAGCGAACAGGCACTTTACACTGAATCAATGGGACCTAACTGTTGGAAACCAAAAGTAAGATCTGAGGTTGACTTTGACTCAATGTAAAGTGTTTCGTGTTCGCGTTAGGTCTATGCTGTTCGAAATTCTTTGATTTCATGCGAAATATATTGCCATTAGAAGGCTCCTGCAGCAGGGCTATGCTTAAACTTACTCCGGTATTTTCCTTTAAGACCTGAATTGCTAATGAGGTCTTTCTTATGAAAAGGCTGGTCATGCCACAGAGTTACTTTATTTTTAACTAAAATAGTAAACTACTAGGGAAGGGCATGATTAATCAATGATTGATCGTTTTGAATTTCATTGATTCTGTACATTTTTCATTGTTAATCAAAATGATAATGCTGGTAATGTGCACATGTGGCGGGAATGACACAATTTCGGTCAGGGTAGCCTTCCACATGGGGGCTAAAAGGCTATACTCCTGCAAGTTTCTGAAGGTTTCAAAAGTCATCACAGTCATAAAAAATGGTGTGGAACCATGTTGATAAAAAAAAAATAGACTCAGTTCACTACCAACACTGCAAATCTGTGTATAAGTACAGTGCAACACATCCACAGCCCGGAGGTACCCTGCATCCAAGGACTGAACCCTAAGAGTGGGTGTTTCAGTGGCTAGACTGATGGTCAGGTTTTGGTTGCATTTTTAATATAGAAAAAACTGATAACTACAGTAAATCCAATGAAAAATGTTAATGATTAATCGAAAATCAATTGTTAATTCTCCCGATAACCGATTAATGAAGTTTAATTGAATGCCCATCCAAATAAGCTACACTAAATTCTAGGGGTGTGGTGGAGCCCCTTCAAAATGTCCCTTACCCCTGCAACACTGGCCTGATTCACTTAAGTGCATGGAAACTTACATCTATTCATCTCAGTTAACTTAGAATTTGTATATTGTATTATATTGTATATTGTATATTCTGCATTCTCCAAAGATATTTTTACCAAACTCAACACATGATGAACCAAAATACTGTAAAAAGTGTAAACACAATCTGGCTATATCTTGGCTATAATTAAGTAGCTTACGCTGAATAACAAACCGTCAGCTAGCGTTAACTGAAAGGGGCATAGTAAAATTAAACTGAAAGTTAAGTTACTGTGCCCCATTCAGTGTTAGTTGCAGGTTCATTATCTAATTTCCTACTAGTAGCACAGTAACTTCAGGCTATGGATTGATACATATGACTAACACCTTTCTATGCCTGTATGCGTATTCACAACCATGCCCAATAGGACTAAGCCCCCTTGACTTTCAAAGCTGGTGACGTCCCTGGGTGGAGGGAATGACACCACCAGAGCTGCAATTGTGCATTGTCTGGCTTAGCCTAAAAATAATCTCAACCAATACCAGAACTCCATACTAGCATTGTGAGACATCAGTGTTTAAAATTTGAGTTAAAACAACAACATTGATTAACGACAGATTTTACACGCTGGTGACAGCTTTGAGTAGCTGTCTTAGAGGAATAAAATTCATTGAATGGACCTTAGCCCTATTCCTAACCATAGCAAATTGAAAACAAAATATAGGCCTACCTTTTTTCCCCTCCCCAGAGGAAAATGTTGATGACGCAACCTTAAGGAGAAAAGGAATTATATTGGGCATTAAGACAACAGACTATTAACAGTATATATTTATTTTGTACTCAATTATTTTAGATCAGGATATATACATGAGAAGAATTAGAAAATTTAGATTAGAATACATGAGAGGAGGTTCTACCTTGTTGAGTGATATCACAGATGCCTACTTCAACCTCAGTGCCCTGGGGGAAAAAGTGGATGCTGTAAGAGGAATCTTAGACTTTAAGCACAAAATAAGTCGTTTAAAAACATGCATTCTTTGTTATTGTGAAATGCAAGGCAAGTGGTCCTCTATGTGTACTGAATAGCTAGCTCACCTTTGCCCTGTGCCTCTCAGTTGCTGGAGGGTCCTGAGTGGCTTCTTTTATACTGCCTCAAGGGCTTCTCCACAGCCTCCTCTTGCTTTACTTGGTCATGCATTTTTTCTGTGGCTGCTTCTGAATCTCCTTCAAGTTTCATCCTGTGACTTCGACAGTTGTATTATTTTTATCTCATGATAAATCATGCTCAGCATCTCATAAGACCCACATATAACACTTGTTATGATACTTTTGGACAGTTGATGACATTATAGTTCAACAGTTTGCCAGACAGAATAATCATCCAAATGATCATGAAAAAGTATGAAAATCTTAAAAATATATTAGAAAAGTACCTGCATTTTATTTCAGTAATGTAGTTGTTATTTCTATGTTACTCAGTAAATCTAAATGTTTCTTTTGTTATTAACAATGTTTTGTTACTTTCTGAGATGATGTTTAGGATTGTTAGGATAGCAGTATTTTGTCAATACATATATTTACAATTGCAACATTTTAAAATGTCAGTAAACTCCAACAAGTAGAAAAGCTATTATACACTACTGAGAAATATCAATGACAAGATATCCATTTACAGTGAGGTCAGATGGATGACATGGACAAGAGTATCACATGGGGCTTTACTTAAAGCTTTTGGTGAAAAGCTGTAAATAAGCTGCTGATTTTTGAGGGCCCAAGGTCACATCAATCGCTTGAGGCTGATCCATCTATGTAATGCCCTCTGGCACAACAGAGATGCTTCATTTGGCTGCAACAGAGCTGGGAAATGTCACCCGTCTACAGTTGCATTGGGCTGCACGTTTTACATTTTACAAAGGAATAAGGTTGATATAGTGCCACAGTGCAGATGGATGGACAAGACAGCCAAAGGATTACACTTCACTGCTGCAAGGACAGCTGTGCTCTTATCCCCTCCAACCTCAAAGTAATGGAACAAGGAAGGGCATTTTAGGAATCACCTCTCTTGGAGTAGTTATGTCCTTAGTTTAGGCTCCGCTGTCTCATTATCTGTTAGATATAGAAATAGAGCCCAGTTGTCCTTTGACTCCAACCCGATTCTTTTGGACATGCCTCTTAATGCATCTTAAGATGTGTGAGTAGCCTTTTGCATTGCTGTGCCTTTTTGGAATGGATTTTCAGCAGTGAAACCACAAGGGAATTAATGTAACAGTTTGCCATAAGTAAGAGATGTAAGATGAGACTCTTGGCAGCTGCTATTGTTTAGCTCTATTTTTGCATTGAGTGCGAGATCACTCACTCGGGTGGTCTTTAATAACATATTGTAAAACGGTATAAATCACAAATTTAAAAACTACTACTGCTACTACTACTACTACTACTACTAATAATAATAATAACAATAATAATCCATGCTTTTTCAGGCCACGGTCAATGGTGACATTTACTGTAACTATAATTAACAATTAATTGAAATATTTTACTTAATTGAAATATTTTACTAGTCAATTATGCCATGGAGTCAAATAATAATATATACTCATAAATTATGTAATAATCAATTTGCATTTCCCTTGAATACAGCATCGGGGATCAGGATGTTGACCTTCTAAAAGTAGTTACTTTCCATTTCCAAGCAGCACAGTTCTAGACTGGTCCCACAGTGTGACCTCCCTTGTGCCATATTGCCAAGAATTTAGAATGTGGCACACAAGGGATCATGGCGTAAGATGGGAAGATTTTCTAGAGCGTGGGGAGCTTTATCCCAGGGAAAGGTGATCTGCCACTGGCATACAAGGAAGGAGGTCTAAGAAATTCTGAAGCAATTACATCTATGATATAATGGGTTGGTATGTTCAATAAAAATGTGATACATGATCTCTCCACAACAGACAGATCTTATTTGGAAAAAATACAAATATAGCCGTCTAGCCATTTGTAGTCATGGGGCCAGTGTCAACATGCTGTATAGGGTTATTGTGTAAACGTAGATGTGCTGGGGCCTGGTGGCTTTGTATTTCAGTGACACTCTGATGAGCTCAATCACCTCATCGCTGTCTTTAGCTGTGGCTACTGTTTAGGTAGTGTTGAGTGGGTCTGACATCACATGTAAGTGGCAAACAGTATATTTGATTTCTCTGGTAAAAACCAAAGGTAATCTTTAACGGGAGATGATCAGTTGTGGTGATATGTGTAATATATTTACAAATATATTTGTAAATATATTATGAAATGGAGACATATTTCATGATGGGTTTGTCTGTGTTCGATACATGCTAGACGAGAGATAAGATTATTTAAATAAATTATGCTTTTTTTTTATATCATAGACAAATGGGATGAACCTAACCAAATCAAGGTTTGCAATCCCATCTTATTGTTTTATGGATGGAGTTTATAACAACTGCCTTACAGTGAAAATGCTCTTGCATCTTCCCTCCCCTTGCAGAGTTGAAGCTGAGAGCAAGACAAGTGGAAATCATCACGTTCACTGCAGATAAGTAAAGCACAGATTCTATAGTGGAGCACTCGTCTAGAATCTTTGGGCACAAGCATGTGTTACTTGCCTCTGTGTTTGATCTGTACGAGTGCTTGTGTGAGACCGGTCTTTAAACTTCTTTGTGGGCTCTGGGGAATAACATAATTGCTGAGGTGTACTTTTGTCAGTTCTTGTAGGTACCCATTAAAATGATGACATTTGTGATGATGGGTCAAATATTATTTATGATGATGATCTGGGCAAGTTGGAGGTAAAATAATGCGTTGGATTTCTTATTCAATCTCAACAGCCTAAAATAGTATCACAAACTAAAATTGTGGGAGACAGTAGGAGTTCATGACCTAACCTCAGTGTGGTGCCATGTTAAATGTGTGTTGTGGTGCCATTTGAACATGCTGCAAACACGTAGTTTATGGTTAGTAGTCCTTTAACACAGTGTGTGTTCAGAGTATCATAGCATTGTATAGTATAGTGCGTTCAATTTATAGCCTGAGAGGAAATTTCTTATCTTCAAAATGTTTGGTCTTTAATCATAAATCTTTTTGAGATTTCATGTTTTACCTTCATTCTCTCATAGGACGGGTAAAGACAGACATTTATTTATTTATTTTATTTTTTCCAAGAAACAGCTCTTCTTTTGTCCCAGCCTAAATCCAGTTTAAGATTGTTTTTTTTCTCACCTTTCCATATTTCAGAATATGTCAAAATATCTCTATATGACAGGCCAACTGGTCAGCACTTACCTGTTGGGTGTTGTGCTGTTAATGGTGTAAATTAAGCTTAGTTTCATTTGCAGGTAACCTGATAGACCAAAAACAAAGGAAGACAGAATAAACCTTCACTCAAAAGTAAGACTTAAAGACTCATTTTATTTGCTTGTTTGTTTATTTGTTTATCTCCCTTTGAGATTGTAAAACACTCTACGTTTAATTTCTATCACCAGTATTAAAACATATTGTCAGTTTTTACAGCTATACTACAATATAAAGATATGAATAAGGTACTTGGATAGTTTATTTATTTATTTATTTAAAAAGTTGTTCATTATAATTGCCTGTAGATGGCAGACTCAGACCATTTATAACTCTGAAGTGGTTGGTTGCTTTGACAGATATGCTATATACTGTACATGTATGTCTAATGACACCTGTAAATACATTGATGAAAGACGCTTACCCATGATGCTGTAACAACCGAAGTGAAAGAATATTGGAGCATGACTGCATTATGAGATGGATTGGATTCTGATCCAGCTAATCATATTGAAAGATTGGGGAGTGCAGGTTCGGTTTGGTACTTTTTGCCCTCAACGGTGCCTTCAGGGCACTACTCCACTCAGTTTAGGGTTAGGATGAGGGTTGAGGTGGTTGGGGTTAGGAATAGGGTAAGGGTAGCGCCTTTTAGGCTGTGCTGCCTGGAAGGTGCCGTTGGGGGCAAAAAAACACCATTGAGCTCGGTGTGAACATAATATCCATATGTAAATAGAATAGTAGAAATATACCAACTCTAATTGACATCTCACATGTCCTTTAAGGGCCCTAAGGATATATCACCTGCTGTAAAAAGATCTCATTCCAAGTCCAGCTCGACAGAAGTTCGAAATGTTGTTTGTTTTCTCTAGTCTATTCTTGCCTTATTTCTCAAGGTAATCAGAGCTAGTAAAGGCACTTCTTCACAGTAGAACATACAGCAAAAGAGGCCATCCAACAAACATTCTAAAATGACCCATCAGGGTGTTAGGAATAATTGCAATAAACAACTCATTAGTTGAATTCAGAACTGTACTGTACAGAGTATATGATGACTGTTTGAGTAGACATACAGTACATATGTCTTAAGAATCCATCTCTAAGTTGCTTTAACAGCTGAGTATATGATTATCGTTTCTATTCATATGCTCTACAAACAGGAGCCATACAAGCAATCAGTGCAGCATTCTCTAGTAGGTGCAGCATTATTATCAGAGCATATTATCACCGAATTATTGTCACCAGAAGTTGCTACTTTTCACTAGAACTGCACCACACCACAGCCTAGTGGGAAAACATCCAAAAATGAACTATATAGCCCAACAATGTATAGCCTATGCTATTATAGCTGTCTGCCAGATCTATTGCCCCATTCCACACAGTGGACAACTTAATAGAAATAGGATGAATAATGAAGCACAAACATTGCAGAAATCTAACTATTTTATTGATTCAGACAATTTACAAGTGCATCATATTATATGGACACTTGCTCAGACGTGACATTAATAGTCAGTTTCAATCTTCACTCTGCTTCTCTGCCCTATATGGAAGAAGTGAGGAGCAAGAAGAGAATCAATGCATTTGGAGTAGAAATGGTGGAAATTTTGTTAAAATATGTTCAAGTTGCTTGTGGGACTAAAATAATTGATTGTAACTTACCCTGCCAAGTTCACGGCTTTTTGCCCTCAGCTTGTTGACCTGGGACTCAGCGATGTCTGCACGTTCCTGAGCCTCCTCAAGCTCATGTTGTGTCTTCCTTTGCCTGGACAGGTGAGTGTTGGCTTGCTCTTCCTGTGTAGTGAGGACATATGTTGTTAAAGAAGAAAATTAGAAATAATTGCAGATGTGTGATTGTGTTGACTAAAGAATTATTTTGTGGATGCCTGCAAAAAGAGTAATCTGAAATAGTATTTCAAAGGGCACTCACCGCTTCCTCAGCCTGTCTCTTGTAGGCCTTTACTTTCAGCTGAAGCTTATCCACCAAATCTTGAAGTCTAGTTGTGGTCTTCTTGTCTTCTTCAGCCTGGGAATAAGTTTTTTTTTGTGAATATGTGTAGTCTTAAATATATTGCAGTTACACTTGCACTTATATACTTCTTAAATTGAGAGGCATACTAACTTGATAGGTGAGCTCCTTGACCCTCCTCTCATATTTGCGGACACCTTTAATTGCTTCAGCTCCACGCCTCTGTTCAGCGTCAACCTCACCTTCCAGCTCACGCACCTTGACCAGAGAAAGTAAGATTGCATGGTGAGGTACTTATCATCAAACAAGTAATTAGCCACTAGTAAATGCTGTATGCTTGGGATACAGTACCCTTGACTCCAGTTTCTGGAGTTGTTTCTTGCCACCCTTCATGGCCAGGTTCTCAGCTTCATCCAGGCGGTGCTGCAGGTCCTTGACAGTGACCTCCAGGTTCTTCTTCATCCTTTCCAAGTGAGAACTGGTGTCCTGCTCTTTCTTCAGTTCCTCAGCCATCATGGCAGCCTGAAGTGTTTTTATATTTAGGTTAGTGTATTATTTTGTTTAACTCAATTGATATTTTCCGTCAAGTCATGAGTTCTTTTACTGTCCTTCGAAGAATTATATCAAAAATTCTTACATCTGTTATGGCTTTCTTTGCCTTCTCCTCTGCATTCCTGGCTTCTTGAACTGCATCTTCCACTTCACCTTGGATTTGACTAAGATCAACTTCTAGCTTTTTCTTTGTATTGAGAAGACTAGTGTTCTGTTGGTATAAAAATAGGTGTCAGTATACTGTAAGTCAGTATTTTAATAACATTAAAATGTGTATTAGCTATTTCAAGGTGATAAAATGTTACAAATGGTACATTCTCACTTGAGAGTGGAGCAGTCCAACACGCTCACTGGCATCCACCAGCTCCTGTTCTGCCATTTTGCGGGCTCTCTCTGTCTGCTCAAGAGCAGCTCTCAGCTCCTCAATCTCAGCCAGCATCAAGTTGTTCCTGCGCTCCACCATGGCAACTTGCTCCTTCATGTCTTCCTGTACTCTGAGAGCTTCATCAAGGTGTAGTTGGGCATCCTGACATGAAAATTATTTTTTACTTTACTGCAGTTCAAGAAGTGAAGAGACACAGTGTGAAATAAAAATCTGATTACCTTGAGATGTCCCTGGATATTCCTTAGCTGTTTCTGGGCTTCAGCTGCCTGGCGATTGGCATGGCTGAGCTGAATCTCCATCTCATTGAGGTCTCCCTCCATCTTCTTCTTGATTCTCACTGCATCATTCCTGCTCCTAATTTCAGAATCTAAAGTGCTCTGCATGGTGTCAATCACTCTCTGGCTGTTTCTCTTAATCTGCTCAATCTCTTCATCCTTCTCCGCCAGCTTTCTGTCAACTTCACCCTTGACCTGGCTAAGCTCCAACTGAACACGGAGAATCTTGGACTCCTCATGCTCAAGAGTTGCCTGTTTGTTTTTCCAAAATAAAAGTAAATAGAGCAATTTACTTATTTTTCAGTTAACTTACTTATGTTTAGTGTATATCTGACATGTTGGTAGTGTTCTCACCTCTGCCTCCTCCAGAGCAGTGTGAATTTCATATTTTTCTGCTTCTACTGACTTCTTGGCCTTTTCAAGCTCATGAACAGTTTTTCCAGTCTCCCCAAGTGCCTCGGTCAAGTCTGATATTTCCTCTGTGATAAAAATAAGAAAGATTCACCATGACAGTACTTGTCTTCAGTATCACTTAATCATATTTTAATCTGTCTGTCAAGTTAAAAACCTTTTTTTACCACGAGAGTACGACTAGATTTCTAGGCTAAATTATAGCTTTTGTCCAAAGATAATTAAAGATGCTTACGTTGCAGGTTCTTGTTCTCCCTCTTCAGAGTCTCCAGATGATCCAAAGCCTCCTCATAGGAGTTCTTCATCTTGAAGATCTCAGTGCTGAGAGATCGAGCCTCTTTCTGTGCACCTTCCAGCTCAGCCTGGCCCTCCTCATACTTTTGCTTCCATTCAGCCAGAACCTTATTGTGTAAAAGGCTTTATTAATAATTTTCCTCTAAAGTTGAAGTAGATTGTGTACTGTACATAATAGTCATACAACAGAATTTCTATAAAAATGAGTCCACAATGAAGTTACCTTGTCAAAGTTCCTCTGTTTCTTGTCAAGGTTGGCAGCCAGTGCATTAGCCCTCTCCACATCAATCATGAGGTCCTCCACTTCACCCTGGAGTCTCTGCTTGGTCTTCTCCAGAGAGGCACACTTGGCGTTGACAGCCTCAATGGACTCTTCAGCATCTTGAAGACGCTGGGCAAGTTTTTTCCTGGAATGAATACATATTCATCAACACTACATACATTATGGTGTTAATACTTCTTCTAAAATGTTGTACTTTACTAGATCATACTTGGCCTCCTCCAGCTCCTCAGTGCGTTGGATGGCATCAGTTTCATATTTAGATCTCCACTGAGCCACCTCACTGTTGGCCTTGGACATTCCACGCTGCAGCTCGGCCTTGGCTTCCTGCTCCTCCTCATACTGCTCTCTGAGCATGTCACAGTCATGACGAGCTGATTGGACAGCATGGGCTAGGGCGTTCTTGGCCTTTAGAGAATATTTTTTAAAATATGAATCCTCCAAAGATCACTAATAATGAAGTTAGGATATTTTAGAGTGTGAACTTACCTTGACTTCCTCTTCAAGTTGCCTTTTCAGCTCCTCCATTTGCTGAGTGTAAGCTTGCTTGCTTCTCGTCAACTGAGAGACCAGAGCTTCTTTCTCTTCAAGCTGACGGCCAATCTCACCTAACGTGTTGAAAGAAACGTTAATAGAAAATAGTCTACAATTGAAGACTCAGCAAGGTCTGGTATCTTTTTATGTATGTTCACATACCATTTTCAGTTTGAAGCCTTGCTTTTTGTACACTGAAATCATTCAAGTGGCGAACATGTTCATCGTTCTTGGCTTTGATTTCACTGAGCTGGTCCTCCAAAGTTCTGCACATCTTCTCAAGGTTTGCCTGGTATAAAGATTCTTTTGTCACCTTCCTTCAATTCATCATCACGGTCATATCATATTAAGCTTTATACATTTAGATTTTTCACAAAGTTACTTATTGTACCTTTGATTTGGCTACAGCCTCCATGTTACTGGAGAGGTCATCAATTTCCATCTTGTATTCACTCTTCTCCTTCTCCAGCTTTTGCTTGACACGCTGAAGATTGTCAATCTGCTCACCCAGTTCCGCCACACTGTCAGCCTGCTTCTTGCGGAGAGCGGCAGCAGTAGCTTCATGCTGCAGGGTGGACTCTTCAAGATCACGACGCAGCCTCTGGAATTCTGCCTCACGCTTTTTGTTCATCTCAATTTGAGCAGAAGTGGCTCCACCAGCCTCCTCAAGCCTCTCACTGATCTCCTCAAGTTCCCTGGAGAGATCAGATCTCTGCTTCTCAACCTTGGCCCGAGCAGCACGCTCAGCTTCAATTTCTTCCTCTAGTTCTTCAATGCGAGCCTGAGGAGAATGATTTCATCATTCTAGATATGTTGTCCAAACTAGTTAATCTAAAGATTTAAATGACAGTATTTAGACATGGTACCTGGAGTTCTTTAATTTTCTTCTGAAGCTGAGCTCCAAGTGACTGTTCATCTTCAATCCTCCCAAGAAGGTTACTAATTTCAAAGTCTTTCCTGAAACAATACCACAGAGAAGTGATGTATCCAGTTTCTCACATTTATTTGCATTAATTTTTCCTATTGTATCCATGTCATCTATGCAGTTGCCCCAACAATGCTTGAAGAATTCATAAGCAAAAGTCCATTTTCAGAAATATGCTCAAATGAAGTAGTTTTTAAACTTTTATAACATACAATTCTTTGCAAATGGACCTGGAGGGTTTTGCATCTGAACTCTTCACTTTTAAAAATAATTGTTATCATTGTAAAGAAGGTTGAAAAATGTAATGTTATTATTATATTATTATTATTTTTATTATAGTGGGGCTGGCTTACTTTTTTATCTTTTCATCGGATTGCTGCTTGTCATTCTCTAGATCCATTATGGATTCTTGGCAAAGCTTCAGGTCACCTTCAAGCTTCCTCCTGACTCTCTCAAGATCCATACGGACTTTCTTCTCTTGCTCCAATGATCCTTCCAGCTATGAGTTGAAAAATAAAAAAAAAGTTGAATAAGTTTAATAAAAATGAATTGCTCAATTAAATGAAAGCTCTTCTGTAAGGTGCTTACATCATCAACTTGTTGTTCCAGTTTAGCCTTTGCTTTGGTCAGAGTGTTGACTTTGTCTTCCTCTGCTTGGAGATCATCCAGAGTCTGCTGGTGGGCCTCTTGGAGGGCTTTCTTCTCTTTGCTTAATTTAACAATGGCTTCATCTTGAGAGGCCATCTCCTCAGTCAGGTTTTTAACCTAAGAGAATATGATTTGATTGTTAAATATACAGTATATAATGCTGTTTTATCAAAGCAATTGAAAGACAGGGCACAAAAATGACTAAAACCTTGTTTTCGGTTGCATGTTTCTCTTTTTCCACTTTGGCCAGAGTAAGCTCCAAGTCATCAATGTCTTTCTTGAGCTCTGAGCATTCATCCTCTAATTTTCTCTTCTTGGCTGTCAGCTCAGCATTGATCTCCTCCTCATCCTCCAACCTCTCGACAGCCTCTTTAAGTTTGGCCTCCATCTGGATCTTGCTCTTTATGAGATTCTCACATCTCTCCTCAGCATCTGAGAGGCCCTCAGCTTCCTGTAGTTATTTACAAAAGACATGAAATACACAATTAAAAAACATTCAACATTCAACATCTCTACTGAAATCTTTTGGATAGCCCACTTACAGACGCCATTTGTAACTGCAGGTCATTTTTCTCCTGCAGCAGGGAAACCATCTTCTCCTCAAGTTCCTTCTTCTTTGCCAGGGCCTTTTCAAGGTCCACTTTCATTTTCTCATAGTTCTCCTTCATGGCTGCCATTTCCTTCTCAGTTTCAGCACTCTTCAGAAGAGGCTTGACCCTGAAGTACAGCTTCATCCATGGCCAGTGTTTCACATTCATGAATGAGCGAATGTTGTATTGTATGCTGTAAATGGCCTCTCTATAAGAATAAGAGTATCATATTCTTATATTGTATACATTATATTTGTCACATCAAATTATCTTGAGTGTGATTATTATTTTAGAAAAAGGGCATGGCCTGATGAAGGCCAATATGGCCGCAACGTGTAGGCCCATGTGTTTTTAAACAGATTTGCCATGTTAAGGCTTTGTGTTTTTAAACAGATTTGCCATGTTAAGGCCTTTTATATTTTTTCAAATCTCAGAGTGCCTCTGCTTTTTCCTCTTTTTTTGTGGACTTTCACTTCACCCTGTGAGCACCTGAGTAACATTCTTTACAGCCTCCTGAGCTCTCTAAGCTCTTGTGTTTTGTGATTATTATTTGTTTTGCATATAATTATTGTCATCATCAATGTGTTTTACCTTCTTTCCATCATCTTGACAAATTCCTTTCTCATAACATAGCCACGACAGAGAGCCTGAGTCATTGTGATCAGGGATGCCAGCTTCTCATCTCGCATCTCCTCAAGAGTACCCAGCAGACCAGCTTTGAAGAATACCTGCATTAGGTAGGAAGAAAGAGTGCACTGTCACTGTCTCCATGTCGTATTGCATCACAGTTCAAGGAAAGGCAACACACATTTGTTTTCCATTGACTAAAAATGTGAGTTTAGTGAAACAAGGTCTGGTTCATGGTAGAAATTTTAAACTGAGAAGCCAACTTAAGTTATCTGACTTAAAAGTGATCTAATATTTACCTTGGTATGTCCAAACTTGTACTGGGTGTGATCCACATCAATTGAGCCCAAGAGTTTCTCTGAGGCCTTCTTGTTATCAATGAACTGACCATCTGGGATGACGCTAGCATTCAATACTTTGTATCTACATCACAAATAATGAAAGAATAAAAAAAGCTGTTAAGCAGATAAGTTAAATGCAAACTAATACATGTTCTCTAGTTTTTGTTTTTAAATCCCAAAAGGAACTGTGAGATTAATTAATAATATAAATGTACTGTTCATCCTATGATGATACTTCTGCTTGAAGTAGGTTGACATTGACATTATCATACAGTTGGTACCTCTGCTTGAAGTCACCATATTGGATTCTGCTGGGGAAACCCTTCCTGCAGATTCTGATACCCTCCAGCACACCATTACACCTCAGCTGGTGGATGACCAAGAAGTTCTCCATTAGACCTAAATTGGGAAGAATGGGAAGTTAGTTGACAACAAATGAGATGATCATAGAAGTGTATACTGTATAGACAGCCAACTAGTCATTCAAATCTGTGGCTCAAACCTGGAGTCTTTGACTCATTGGGAATCAGACAGCGCACAAAATGAGGGTGGGTGCTCCTCAGGTTGGTCATCAGCTTGCCCAGGTTCTCCTGTGGAGGATTTCAAGTTTAATAGAAGATATTGTTTAAAAGTAACAAAAACAAACATAGAAAAAGAAAGCGTTTTTAATCTGAAAATTACCCTGAACAAGGCAGACACAGTCTGGAAAGAACCACCTTTCTTCTTGCCGGCTTTCTTGCCACCACCGTCAGCTAAGAAAATTATGTCATTGATTGAGTACTTAGTAAATCAGTTTACATTGCATACCAACACAACATTTCATTGAAATTAGGAAGGAAGGAAGGGCACCCTAAAGTAATAAATCACTAAACATAAACTTCTAACTAAAATAAAAACTAAATATGCATTTAGAAAACAAGTGAAGAAGCAGCTGGTCTAATTATGTATCCAGCTATTGCTGCTTCTGCGCTAAGGCAATGTTAGTATGAAAGCCAGAAGTTTGGCTAGGCCATTCCATTTTACAATCAAAAGTTGCCAAAGGCATTAACAAGGTTCCCTTAATCTATATCTAGTAACTGCTGAGTCCATCTCAGAAAAGAAGATGCAGCTTGTTCCAACTAAACCCTCAATGTTCATGACTTGAATCCAGAAGCATGGCATACTGACCTTAGAATCATAAATCAAATTAGCAACTAAAAGAGCAAAGCACAGAACTCCACTAATGCAAAAGGATCATTGATGCAAAGCAAATTCCAGATGGTGTTAATCATCATCAATGATGATGAAGCACATAGGTGTGTCTTTATACCTTCTGCACCGGCATGACTAGCATACAACATGGCCAGCAGCTTCATTGCAGCCTTCTGGTACAGCTGCACAACAGAGTCGTTCAGTGGGTCCTTGTTCTTGTCCAGCCAGCCATTAATGTTGTAATCCACAGTACCAGCATAGTGCACCAGGGAGAAATGAGCCTCTGCTTTACCCTTTGCTGGTTTGGGTTTCTCAAAGCACTTGGTTTTACCAAGATGCTGGTCATACAGCTTGTTCTTGAAGGTAGTGTCTGAGGCCTTGGGGAACATACACTCCTCTTCAAGAATGGAGAAGATGCCCATTGGCTATAAACAGAAGCAAATGTTGTTCATTTTTTGCAAATTCTAACAATCTAGTCCAAGCTGTAGCAATAGATATTCAGCATCTTTGTGGTGTGTACATAGACCAAAAGAAAGAAATATGCACACTTTTTGTCAGACAATATTACCTTCTCAATAAGCTCAATGCAGGCAGCCAGATCCATGCCAAAGTCAATAAACTCCCACTCAATTCCTTCCTTCTTGTACTCCTCTTGCTCCAGCACAAACATGTGGTGGTTGAAAAACTGTTGCAGTTTTTCATTGGTAAAGTTGATACACAGCTGCTCCAAGCTGTTGAACTATTGTTTCCAGAAACAGATGCACACAATCAAAAACAATATGCAATAATTTAATGTCCATGGCTTTTTTGTGTTTCATTATGATACTCACATCAAAGATTTCAAATCCTGCAATATCCAGCACACCAATGAAGAACTGCCTCGGCTGTTTTGTGTCCAACATCTCGTTGATGCGGATGACCATCCACAGGAACATCTTTTCATAGACTGATTTGCAAAGAGCACTGACAGCATTGTTGACCTGGTCAAGATTAAACAATTATTATGAATGCCGAAAACTGCAAAGCAGGCAAAATAATGTCACATCTTTTTTTTTTTTTTACAAAGTTCTAACCTGAGGAACTGTTTGACCTTTGGTCACAAACTCGTTTCCGACCTTCACTCTTGGGTAGCACAGAGCCTTCAGCATGTCAGAAGAGTTCAGGCCCATGAGGTAGGCGATTTTATCAGCCACTAATTTAAGTGAATAATATGCATTAAATATTGTTGGCACACATAACATTTTAAGTCCATTTGAAAAGGATGTTTTTTCTCACCCTCAGTGCCGTCAGGCTCAGCCTGCTCCTCTCTCTGCTTCTGCTTGAACTTCATGTTTCCATGATGCATCACAGCACCAGTAAGCTTGTAGATGCCAATTTTCTCTTCAGCAGTGAAGCCCAAGATATCAATGGCAGTCTGTGGGCGACAAAGAGTAAGTAAGTAATTACATTCCTATAGCGCTTTTCTACTCTTGTCTACTCAAAGCACGACTCAAAGTGTGATGTCTCCAAAAGTGTGAATCAAGCATTCCAATATCTTACATCTGTGGCAATGAGCTCTTCCACGTCATTGATGCTCTTCACAGTAATTTCACCTTGGCTGATCATAGGGAAATCATAAGGGTTGGTGCTGATAAGAAGAGCCTCTAAAAACATGGAAAAAGTTAAGTCAGAGATATAATTTCTGATCATTTGGTTTAGTCAAGTTTAGTTTTAGTAATGCTTCAGATAGTACCAAGCAGCTCAGCCTTGTGTCCAGTGCAGAGCTGGTAGAAGATGTGGTAGCTCCTCTCAGCAGACAGCTGGAATGTCACTCTTGACTTCTCCAGCAGATCTGTAACATTGTATTTTAAACAGTTAAGATATTAAGATATTACATTAATTGTACTGAATAGTCATATTGTTAGGAGTTGATGCTGGCCACTTACATGTCTCAATGTCAGCAGAGGCAAGTTTGCCACTTGTGCCGAAATGAATTCTGATGAATTTACCCTGAATATTTGGAGATTGGGATATTGGGATTAGGATTTGGATATTAAAATTGGAAAAATAAATCAGAAAGTCACTTCAATAGGATGTTGTTGTAAGTACTCACAAAACGGGAGGAGTTGTCATTCCTCACAGTCTTGGCATTACCATAGGCCTCCAGCAGAGGGTTGGCTGCAATGATCTGGTCCTCTAGTGACCCCTAGGTGAAAAGTGAGGTCTAGTGAATCTGCTGACCTGCATATAGTACTCCCAAAGAGGGGTTACATACTGTAAGTCATTTAAGCAAGTCTCACCTGCATTTTGCTAGAGGTTTTTTGCTCATCTTTCTTTCCTCCAGCCACTGCAATTGTTGCAAAGTACTGGATGACACGCTTGGTGTTCACAGTCTTTCCTGCACCAGATTCTCCACTGGATGTAAATATATGGCAAAGAAGAAGAAGTATAATTATTACATGTATGTTGTGAAATTGCAGTTAGATTATAGTGTATCATTGTTTGAAGATAAGCACATACGTGATCAGGATAGACTGATTTTCACGATCTGAAAAAGAGAAAAAAAAATTTGTCTGGAGATCATTTACAAGCACATAGGCTGTTCCAACTCCAAAGTATGGCATGAAATACATGTATGCGCCAGGTATACTTTATACCATTCATTTTACTTTTTAAACTTTCATGTGGTAATAAGCTGCTATTTATACTAATATTTTACCTTGGAGCATGAACTGATAGGCATTATCAGAGATGGAGAAGATGTGGGGTGGAGCTTCAACCCTCTTCTTGCCTCTGTATCCAGCTACAACATGGGCATCGTACACTGGGAGCCACTTGTAGGGGTTCACAGTGACACAGAACAGCCCAGAGTAGGTCTGTGGAAAAGATTCAATGTCAAACAAGCTATTTGCACTCAATTGTAGTTTTTGCTTTAGATATTTAATCTGTGTTGATTGTTTCATATTTTACATACATAGATCATCCATGCTGCATAACGCTCTTTGAGGTTATACAGCACAGTTGGTTCACTGAGGTGGGTCATCATGGCCATGTCCTCAATCTTGTCAAACTTTGGAGGATTCATGGGATGGATCTCATCTTCTTTAACAGTGAGAACCTGTAGAAATGTGAGGTTATAAAATTGTGATTCATAGGCTCATGACAACAACAAGTGTCTTGAGTGTTCCTTGAGATTACTTACTTTCCCACACAGAGTTTTGACAGTGGCTTTGCCACCCTCTCTCTTCTCAAGCACCCCTTTGAGGTACATCTCATCCTTCTCAGCCACAAAGTAGGCTGTTTTGGCATCAAACGGTTTGGTCTGGGCCTCAATACGCTCTCTCTCTGGCTTGCGGAGGTACATGGCCGCTGCGCCAAAGCATTCCATTTCTGCATCCCCCATGGTGGCACTTTACTGTCAGACATCAGTTTAAAGAGTTAACTCTAATTTTGTTTGTAAAGATCTTATATTTGTGACATTTCAATATCTTTACCACATACCATATTGAGCTTGTGAGAAGTTTGATTTGGAACTTCCACATGCCAGTTGTTATTGCTAATTTACTGTGCATCAAAATTGACCATAAATGGACACCACTATTTTGGACTTTGGTCTTTGCAATTTGGTTTTGTATTATAAGCTAAACTCTTTTTTTTTTTATTGTAGCAGTCATCTGCTCCTTATTCATATCTGGCAGTGTTCAGATAAAATAAGGAAATGTAATTTGTAATTTGTAAATTGTATAAATGCTATTATAAACTTACTTTTTTCCCTCTCTTGCAGAGGAAAATTGATGATGATACAACCTAATAGAGAAAAACAACAGGACACAATATGTAGCCCGTTTATACTATAATATACACAATAGAAAAGTCCAATGATTTTGCATTACAGTATAGATTACACTTGCAGTAGAGTACCTACCTAAACATCAATATATTATATTTTCAATGTTTAATGTTCTTTTGCATCCTAAATAGCCAGAAAATCAGATGAAAGAAGTTTTTACCTGGTTGGATGCCACAAGAGATACCCACACTGAAGCCTCAGTGTACTGGAAAAAGAAACACAATAGAATCCACTTTAAGTGAATAGTACAGCACACCAAGTTTTCCTCAGCACTAAGAAAGCAAACCTCTATTAGTGGTTTAATGTAGCAAAGCTAACTAAACATGTGTGTGGTCTTGCAAGATAATAAGATCCGACTTAAATCCCTCACCTTTGCTCTGTGCCTTTCAGTTCGTCCAGTGGTCTAGGGTGGTGTCTTATATACCCACACGAGTGCCTCCTCAGCAGTCTCCTTTCGCTTTACTTGGTCATGCACTTTCTCTGCAGCTGCTAATGAATCTACTTCAAGTTTCATCCTGTTACTTCAACAATGACTTATTTTTATCTCATGAGAAGTGCAAAACATCTCAGGAGACCTCACTGCAAAGTGCAACTTTTGACATTTGTGATCATCACTTTTGGAAAGCTCAAGACACAGTTCAACAGACTCTCAGTCCCCTCCATAAGTGATGTCGTATAACCATAGTCCAAATACATTTATACGTATACAGTAAGTGTTGTACATACATTTAAAATAAGGGCAAAATATTGTGCTGTATAAATTACATAATTTTAAATTCTAATAGAAAGAAAAAAAACTATGTATTTTTTTATTTATTTATTTCTTGCTAGTTCAGTGATTGTATAGCTGCTGATGGCTCTTTTCAAAAATTTCTGCATGACCTGACATTGCTTTATGTCTTGAGTGTGTCAAACTGATTAGATCTGTACTTCACAGAATAGTTTTACTATGCATATTACTTTGGTTGCATTTTTAATATTTAATACTTTATTATTATTATTATTATTATTATTATTATTATTATTATTGAAAAGCTGCAAATAAGCCAATAGGTGACTTCATTGAGTTGCCCTGAGGCTAATCTTTCTATTTAATGCCCTGTGCCACAACAGAGATGCTTCATTCGGCTGTGGGAGAGCATGGAAATGTCACCCGTCTACTCTTTCACATTTTACAAAACAAATGGAGTTGAAATTGGTGCATACTTTGAGGCCATTAGCATGGACAAGACAGCCAAAACATTTCACTTGACTGCAGCAGGGACAGCTGATCTCATATCCCCTCACGCCTCATAGTGATGGAGCAGGAAGAGATATCCTAGGAATCACCTCTCTTGGAGAAGTTGTACTCTTAGTACAGGCTGTTTCCATATCTCATAGACATAGAAATAGAGCCCAGTTGTCCTTTGACCCCAACCCAAAACATGCTACTTAACGCATCGTCAGATGTCTGAGTAGCCTTTTGCATTGCTGTGCCTTTTTGGAATGGATTCTCAACAGTGAAAACACAAGGGAGTTACTGTAACACTTTGCCTCGAGTAAGATATGTAAGATGACTCTCTTGGCAGCTGCTATTGTTTAGCTCTATTTTTGCATGGGCTTAGTGCTAATGGAGAGATAATTCACAACACCAGTCTTCCTGTGTCAATCAGTACCATATTGTGGGGAGGCATCAGCCATCAATTTAAATAGTGCCTACACTAATAAATACTTTGCTTAGAGCAAATATGAAAAGTAAGATTCAGAATCCTCAGCATTTCTCTTGAATACAGCATAGATGCATTTGAACTTTATAAAGTGAGCTATTCTCTTAGCTGTAGACTGATAACCAAAGTGTGATCTTTCTTCCACCATTTTGCCAAGAATATAGAATGTGGCACACAAGGGATCATGGCGTAATTTGGGAAGATTCTGCAGACCACAGAGATGTTAATCCCATGGAAAGGTGATCTGTTACTGGTAGGCAAGGGGGGAGGCCTAAGAAATTCTGAAGCAGTTACATCTGCATTATAATAGTTTGTTGTTCGTAATGGCATGTCCTTAATAAAATGAATGTGATACATGATCTGTCCGAAACAAAATATACTTATTTGGAAGAAATACAAATATAGCAGTCTAGAGGGTTGGAGTGGGTTATTGCGCAAACATAGATGTGCTGTTTGGGGGGCTTTGTATTTCATTGACCGTCAGATGAGCTCCATCTCCTCACTGCTATCTTTAGAGGCTGCTACTGTTTGAACAGTGTTGGATGGAGCACACAAGTCATCGCTACATGTAAGTGGCAAAGAGATTTCTCACAAAATATGGCTATGTTATTTATGTAACCTGAATTTTACTTGTGGTTATATATTGTTATTTATAAGTGACATGATTGTTGTTGTCATACTTTACACTGAATATAACTTTATCCTACCATTATGTTATTATTCATTTATTTATAAAAATCCAAAGGATACAAAAGTGATGTAAATAACACCTTTAAAGGGGATCTACGGTAAGTTTTTGAAATGGCCCAAAATGGAATCCCATATTTGTATTGAAACCCATCCTCTCTCCTCCTCCAGAAGTGATGCTGAGAGTAACAGAAGTGGAGCTGGCGCTATCATCAGTGAACCATCTGCTCTAGTAAGTGGAATCAGGCTGTTTTGTGAACCTACAGTATGTGGCTGTCTGTCTGAGAACTCCTGCAAACAGCATAATTACCAGAATATTCCTCTTTGTTCCTGTAGATGACCTTTGGGATGGTTGGCAAGGTATTCATGATGATAAAGATTTGGGAATTAACCAACTATGAGGAGGTGACCAATTTTCTATCGTTTGTCTTGATTTAACACAATCAAAACACTGCGGTCTATATTGTTTTTCATTGTTTTGAGAAATACACATACACATACATACACATATATTCTATTGCTAATCCTGAGAAATGGACTAAAGTGAATGCAACTTTATGAGTATAGCTACGGAGTTTGCACAAGTGTGTTGTTTCCAAATTCATATGGACAGCAGTGTGTTCACTTTGTCATTGATATTTATACTATTAATAATTCAAAAAATAAATAAATACACATTCCGTAAAATTTGGGGGATTTTGTTGTAAAATATATTTCCAACATTATATCCCTGTTGCATGCTTTTCCAGACGTGCTTGTCTGGAATGGTTTGAATGAAGCCTATATTTTCCTACAGGTTACTTGATAGACCGAAGACAAAGAAAAAAAGACAGCTGGACTCGAGTAAGCCTGTTTGATGTATTTATTCATTCATTTATTTGAAAATAGGTTTTCACTAGTATGTTAAAACAAATCGTAACATTGAAATGCCAGTATAGTGAAATGATAATACTGTACAAAGAAAGAGTTCATTTTATTTGCCAATGATCTAGACAATGTATCCACAAATCTATGAAATGGTTTGTTATTTATACCATCAAACATATACTGTAGGCAAATGGGTACAGATTGAGGATGGAAAAAAGAGCAAGAGATCTTAAAATGAAATGGAGCAAGATAAATATCAATCCGCATCTGTCAATATTTAGAAATAGGATGTGTGCATAGAGGCAAATCTAGCCAGTACTCAGTAATGACAGATCTGGTGTAGGCTGGTGTGATGTTAAGTTGGATTCATTCCCAACCACACTAGAATCTTTGTTCCCAACAGTCCATTTCATCCCTCCACTTCTGTGTGGAGTTGAACAGCTGGATGGCTGAGCGTGACAGAAGTTTGCCTTTAAACATGGTGCTCTGCCTGTTATGCCGTACATAGACTGTACCTGTGCTATGTTGGGAGAAGTGCCTGCCACTGATGATTACTGTTGCTTTACTAGACTAATTACTGATACATCACATAGGCCTATGAAATAGAGTGAAAACCAGTCTAAAGAATAGAATAATAGATCCAGGTTCTGCGTTGTGCTTGTCACTCGCTTCCACCTCGTCCATTATTACCCTATATCAGGAGACCCTGGTGGCCGTTGTCCCTTATGTGACAGATGTAGTGTTCTGAACATCAAATATCAATTCAATTCAATTCAATTTTATTTGTAGAGCGCACAAATACAGTACAATTGTCTCGCGGCGCTTTACAGACAGTACGGGAAGCATCCATGAGAATCAGGGGCAAGGAAAAACTCCCTCGCTTTGTAAATAATTTGTTATAATTTGTAAATATCAGTGTTTACCATGCTTGCTGATGCCTAGACCTTTGATGTTTACACTAAACTACTGTAGGAATGCATACACAGTATTCAACTCAACTTGTGTCATTGTCATTTCAACCATGTACTGTACATTAAGTGAAACTGCAGAGAATATTGCTGGCAAAATTAATGATTTAACTCAAATGATAAATCCAAGCAAATGGTCATATTACCTCTTCCACTCCCTGAAATGCATTATGCTCAATTTAATCTAAATGACTAGTTGTATGCTGTTGTATGCTCCTGAATATCCAACAACAGTAGAGGAAGTAAACATGCATCAGAGGGGACTAACATTGTCCAAACATTGTCTCATCTCTCTCTCCTGACCTTTTTCATTTTGTTTTGTCTTAGCCTATTGTGGGTCTTGTTCAAAACATTATTTGATGTTTTGGGAATCAGGGGATATGTGTGAATTGCCCCATTAAAAGAAGAGCAAAGCCAGCTAGTAAGCATCGGGGTCTTATTTACTTGCCATCATTTGACAGAGATATAGTGCTATAGTGCAAGAGTATCAAGCGGTGTTACATTTAAAATATAAGACATTTGGGTAACACTTTATTTTAAGGTTCACATACAGTATTAGCCACTAATACATACCTAATTAATGCCTGTATAAGTGACTTGTAAGGCATGTGTTAGGCAACATTAATCACATTAATCAATTTCTTGTTCATGACTAATTAGGCCTTTAGAATATGTTTAACCCACTAGTATACTGCTAGAATAAGCAAGTATGATATATAGCTCAACGTCATTGCTGTATTTCACTGCCCAGGTTGCTGTGTCAAACAGCACTTAAGAACTGGGAGGTTGGCTCCCATTCTGAAGTGGAAACTATCCTTAGCTGCAAGCACATCATCATCAGTAATACCTATGCAGTACTTACTAGTCATGAATTGGTTCTCTATTCAAGTCAGGCATTACTCTCCATCTGATTAATATTACATGGTGATATCAGTCTAGAGACTATAACTCTTAGTCAACAAATTAATGGGAAAAAGTCACCTAAAGATTACATTCAACAAACACATTTTTACAATGTAACTGGTGAAACCATGCAGACCTATCAGTATAAATTCGTATATGAATTTTGAATGAATTCCATTTTTTAAGAACAGATGTCGACAACATTTCTGTATTGACTCTATACTGTTCCCTCCATGTAAGTAGACAGATTACATTTAACGTGCACACATTAAATATATAATTAAACTGCAGGTCCTACATAAAGCAACTAAGACAGACAAGAGACAAGACAAACAAAAGACAGGGCATAAGTAGACTTCATGTAGACAATACAGGACACAAGACAAAACAAATCATAAAGTGCAATGTGTGCCCAAACATAAACAGAGCCACTGCAGTATGTGGTCACTGCTTAAGAGTGGACCTGGAGATGTCTTGAGAATCCATGTGTAAATTACTGAAGCAACTGCTAATATGTATGATCACTGATAATTGTTCTCACTCTTGTTCTCCAGCAGCCTTAGGCAACCCCTGCGGTGTAGTATTACTGCTTGTAGACTTCAAGGATAAGGTCATATTAGCACTTGTTAGTGTGAAACATTATCAGCGCCTTTGCTTGTTAGGTCCTTTTTTTCAACTCAGATGAAATTTCTCAACATTCTTCATCCCTTTTATATTTTTAGTAATCTAGACACCACCTCTGTCTTAAGTGACAGGAGGTGTAGGCAATAATCTGTCTGAGCTTCTTGAAAAGACGGAGAGGTGAGAGTGACCTTGTTGCCCACAACATGCTTCTCAAGTCTTAAGGCATGTGTCTCCACTGACAGCTCCGTCACCAGCTTCTCACCCTTGTATTGCTGCCACCTTGTGGTCAGACAAAGTAACAGCAAACACTTGACAGTCCATTTAGTACTAGAAAGGTGGAGAGGGTACAAATTATTTATAATAATATAAATAAGGATAATAATAATACTACTACTACTACTACTACTACTACTAATAATAATAATAATAATAATGGTATGATTTGTACAAATGCATAAGTTGTTGATTAGCTGATTATGCTGATTTTCACATAGTCAGTGTTAAATTGTCTTAATTTGTGATGCATCCCAAATGTGCAATGCAATGCTAAATATATGAGTAGCAAAAATGTTAAAAGGTTTCAATTTGGTAAAGTATCTGGGGGCTTCTACTGGCAACTTTCACCTAATATATCGCCAGAATTCAGTGGTCAGCCAAAATGTCTAACAGGTTTTGTTTATTATGCTAGCCGTTTGAAAGAGGCATAGAGTAATTTATGACAAATTAACAAAAAATTATAAATATAAATATATATAAAATATATGTCTAATTGAAATGGTAAACATGTCATAGGGGGGTTGTGGACATCCATTAATGATGTGATGTGTCATCCATAACATTGCACTCAAGGGTTAAGATTCTTGAGATTACTTTTTAAGTAATATTTGTGCTATGTAGGGGGAATCTTGAGAGGTTATTGTAACATGTAAGCAGTGACACGTTTAAAACTAATCATAGGATAAGGCCATTGTTTTTCTGCCAACCAGTGTGTGCTCAACTGATAAATGCCAGACATTTTCTGTCTGAGAGGGACCCCTCTCTAATTGTGGACTGTGAGATATTTTTATTGGCAGAGAGGGGCTCCCAGGTCATAGGGCCAGCTCTTGTACAATGGTAAGTTATTGTGGTGATGGTCTTTGAAGGGGTCAACATACCACTTGCATTTCTCTCCATTTTGTATAACAGAGCATGGTTTGAAATATTTATATCCTGGGATGTTTTGAATGATTGGAAAGTTGGAAGCATGAGTGAAGAGTAATTTAGAAGAGTAATAATCCATCCTTCCCTCCATTCCTTTCTTCTACAAAATTTTACTCGTCATTTTATTTTGTGTTTAATCTCAGCAGTATTGGCAGTGCAACATTGACCAACACCAGTGTACCAAAACATAGATGTTAAGCAGCTGTCATCACCAGAATTTGGTTTTGCTGCCTGAACCTTCACTGTCAACAGCTCGGTCTTAATAGCCACATTTGATAGCATAATCAGCTGTGGGAAGTAACAGGTGCATGTGCCATGTTACAACTTGGGGACAAAAGTTGGATGTGAATTTGTTGTGGGTGTGGGGTGAGGATAAGACTGAGGGTATTCAAGGGTCTCAATTGTCTTTGGCCTGTGAAAATGTAATTAGCAGGATGTGATCATATCAGATATCCATTTGCATTGCCTTTCAGAACCTCTGATGTGATTGCCAAGTCATCACTCGTCAGTGTCCCTGTAGATCCAGAGATCTTAGACCATGTTTTGCCAAGTTCAGATCTTCCTGAAGGTGACCACATAGTCGTATAAAAATAGCCTAGGAAATGTGGTGTCTTTCTGTGCCCTTTTCAGAAGCATTTGGCAACATCAAGGCTCATTAGCACCATGTTGATTGGAGGGTTGTGGATGATATGTGCAGTATCTCTGGAGGATAAACTTATTAAATGTATTTAAAATACTATTTACATACTTTATTGCATATTTTATTGCATGGATATGAGGATCTAACGTTTCGTCTTGATACTGTACATCAACACATGCAGTATCAACAAAATGTTCTTTCGGCTTAAAAGGTAGGCTACTAAGAGAAAATAATTGACCCTAACTGACACTTAGTTTAATTTCTTAATTGTTCATATTTGGTTATAGTTTCTCCTTTCAGTCAGCCGATCAGTTCATATTGATGACATGCACAGAGGCCAGTCAGTATTCACACTACAGCACATGACAACAGTTTTCACGAGAACACACATTAAAACCGTTTTTGGTCACTCACCTTGATGATATAGGTACAGTCATTACAATCACTGCCAGCTCTACTTCTCTACCATAGATTCTGAGTCGGTTGCTACGTCAGCTACTGACAACAACAATAACAGTCAACACACACAACAATAACGAAATGAAAGACAAAACAATACGGAAGCAACTAAGTGCTAAGACCCATGGAGCTGAGAATGATCAGTAGGTGTTAGGATGACACAGACAAGCTGGGGTGGCAACACACACTTCAGTCCTTCAAATCAGTTGTCACAGGAATTTTTACAACTTCCAGTTGGGTTACAGGCTATGGCAATGTTTATCATGTGCCATGTATGGTCAAATATCCCACCCAGGGAAGGGGTTGGAGGGGAGAGGGCAAGAAAACAAACAAACCAACACCTCTCTCCCCACCCACAGACACACATCATACACACCACAGCATGTACAAATCACACTACACACACACACACACACACACACACAGGCATCACATCCCACTCACTCAGGTTCTTCACACACACACACACACACACACACACACCCTCAGTCAGTCATTACAGAAATTTTTACAACACCCCAGCAGTTGCAGCATGCATCTAGTGATGCTTTTCTTGTCCACTTCTTCTCTTACAGTTAACCTTGAAGTAGAACAGAAGGACCAGCAATTGTTGTACAGTTTGTTTTCTTGTTCGTGTTTCAAGTGGGTGTTTTGTTAGTTGCCTTTGCCTTTTGATCACTGAAATAATTCACTGAAAAGAATTATAAAATGGAAATGAGTCCTCTAAGGATCTTACAGTGATAAACAGATATGATAAAAAAAAATATACATGAGTTGCAGCAAATTGACTTGTATTGTGCCCGTTTCTCTTACGGATAGGATGTTAGGATGTTCTCTTGGATAGTACATTTTAGAGCATTTATAGCGTTGTGGAAACAAATGATAAATCAATTGTGAACAAGCATAGCATTGTTTATTTTGTACTGCAGCCACAAATTTTGATATACAATCTTTTACATCATTACATTAAATTTAATTGTTTTATCAGTGTTAATGTCACATACGTACGTGTTAAAGGATATGCTTTGTATGGATTTTTTTTTATATATATTTCCATCTCAGCCATAAAGAGTATTACGCACCCAAATGACATTTGTTGAGAGACCATTATGCGTCCATTTACAGCATAGGCCTTGGCCGTCTAGAAAGGTGTAATAATAGACTCCCAGCCATAGGATGTGGACGGAGGGGTCAGAGAGGCTTTCAGTGACACATCTGTCAAGATGGGATCACTGGACAATCTCTTGAGAGGCCAAGGACTCGCCCAAGCATCCTCACAATGCAGCTATGAATCTTCTTAAGGACAGATATTTCTGGCAAAAGATTCCTTGTAATTGATATCAGCTCAACAATGCAGCATGGCCTTGTAAGCTATATATGGTGCTCTGTTCATTTTTCTAATCTCTTCTAATAATTTCATCTTGCTCGGCTTTGGGGAGGGAATTTTTTTGTTTCCTAATCAGGAATTGCATTGCATATTACAGTACTGTATGCATAGGATCATAAGTTGTGTTTTTACCATTATGATGACCACTAACAGATTTTTTCCTTGGTAAAATTTTTACTCACTACAACAAAAATGCCTGACGTGCATTTCAAGAAAGCTTAAAACTACAATAGTGTAGCATGTATGTACTGTGCCAGTAAAACGGCCTTTTAGACAGCATGTCTTAAGATAACCATGGCTATTTATAACCTAACTTCATCCATGAAACAACTGTAAGGGGTGATATATTGAGTGGCACATATTTATTGAGTGAATTAACTCTAATTGGCATCATGGGTCACCACAGTGGAATCTTGCAACTTGTTTCTCTTCACTTTGGGCAGAAGGGTATCAGCTTTCTGGAGGAAAAACAAAGTAGAAGATGATCTTTTGTTGGCTCCGAGTTCAAATGCCCAGAAATATCTGGCCGCCTTGAGTCAGAACACTGAAGTCCCACAGCATCTCATGAAAAAGAGTGTCCCATTTCACCAAATTGTGGGACATACAGTACATTTAAATATTGAATTATTATAGTACAAGTATAGAAGTACAAGTATGAATACTGTACTAAAGTATTAGACTGACATAGACATACAGTATTTTATTTTTTGAATAAGAAGGAACTACTTAGATGCAGATATCGATATATTACAATAATATGTTAAAGTGAAGTACAGTAATATAAAACATCATCAGTGAAGTAGTATGCTGATTGCCTCTGGTGGTCCAAAGAGGTGTTACTGTCCTGATCAAGTCATTTTACCCAAAATTAGGTAACTACTGTCATTTATCTGTCTTTGGCTGAAGCGAGAAATGCTTCAAGTCTTCCATGAAAAATGAAATAAATAGGCTGTGTTTGTTCCAGAAGTGTTAAAGACATCATATATCTACAAATACTAAAAATGAATGTGTCAAAAATCCTTGCGTATGTAAAAGAAACAATCAATGAAGAAATATAGCCAGTGATTAACAGGAATTCATTTTATTAATCCATTCATGAATCCAAAATATTTTCAGGACATGAGCAGTGTTGCGGTCCTAGTGTAACATATTTAAATATAGTATTACTGTATGTTTTAACTAAAGATAGAGTTAATCTACGTAAAGGGGTAGAAGAAAGAACTGAAAGACAGAAGGCGCTGCTATTGTGCTAGCAAGCAATGCGGACCAACAATGCAGACGAACAATGCGTCATCAGCTGTTGGGGTGTAAAAATGTACTCCATTGTGTGACAGAGAGAGCAGTTGTTTTAAGTCCTCAGACTGGACTGTCTTTTTAACACTGACTATTTCAGACGGTCAAGTCTTTGTCATAAAGTCTGTGGAAACTACAATTCAGTCATTTTATTAATTAGACTAATTAATTAATTTGTATTTGCATATTAAAATATCACAGTAGTGATAATAATGTCCCAAGATCAGCGGTCCCAGTGACAGTCACAGTAAAGAGAGGAGTAAGGAGAACCATCTGTAAATGATGCTTACAGTACATCCTAAAGTGATCTTATTGTGCCCAAGAAGTTTAAAGAATTGCTGCAAAAAAAAAAAAAAAAAAAAAAAAAACTCACCAGCATCATCCGTCCTCTTCACAGTGACAATCACTAAAGACAGCAGAGGTGCACCGATACCTTGAGTAAAATACAAAGAGCTTTTTTACAATAGACGAACATAGTGACAGGTATTCACAGCTGTTCAAAGGAGCTGCTTCTATCAAAGGTCAAGGACATCAAAGCAAGTCCTCGATATTTTCCTTGTAGGAGGCTTCTATTCCCAGAGCACCAGCGGCACACAACAAATGAAAAGTGACGAACGCTTTGACTGGAGCCTACTAAGAATACATTTGGAGGATTACTGTAAATCCATGCCAATATGAGCGCACAGACAATAAAACAATAGGAACATCACACAAATGCTACAACAATAAGAATGGATTGAATGGTTAACTGGGCATTGAGTCAATATTCTAGCATGTTCAGCTTGTTTAGGCAGCCAGAGAATACTCAGTAATAAATGTGCAAGATGAGAAATGGTCTGAAACTGTATATCAGGGACATCTAAGAGCTCCTCCACAGCTGAGGCCTTGAGAGGTGACAAAATCCTTCCTGCAACGGATTAATCTTTGGAGAGTAGCAGCATGGAAGAAGTGCAGGAAGTTTAATAAGTAGAGCTAGTCATTTGTGGCTTGCACTTCAGTCTATTGTTTGTTTTTGTTTTTTTTTTAAGTGTGTTTTGTTGAGACCACACCAATAAGCCTAAGCCATTTTTGAGCTTTACATTCAAAGATGTTGTGGCAGATTTGTTGTGATAGGCATACCCAATGCCCTTCATTGTGTTTCAAACCACTCAGATAATACAATTAATGAGGAATGAATGTCAATATAAATGACAGCAGAAACAATGTGACCACCAGTACAAACTTACTGCTACAGTGGGGACACTGGGATAAAAATAACAGCACTGTTTGAGACAATCATGGCATCCTTTTTCCAGCAGTAAAACCCATGTCCAAATACAGCACAGCCCCTTGTGTTGACCTTACCACTTACGCCTATATAAACGTGGCAGCTCCAGGCTTCTCCAAGAACACCAAGGGACTCAAAGCTTGGGTGAGTGGCTCACAGCCAGTTTGGCATGCAAGTGTTGTCCTATCTTAAGTCATACAATATCTGACTCCTGACATAATGCATTGTAGTACAATAGTGGTACATCTGAGGAATAATTGTTCATCAATTTCTAGTATGTTTTTCAATTAGTGGTTGTTTTTTACTTTTATATTAGTACCCAGCATCAACTCCACAAGCAAGAAGAGAGAGAACACCAGGTAAACTAATTTAAAACAGAGAATCAATGATAATTATTGTTAAATGATGGTCAAATATGTACATTACTGTATAGCCATAGCTTTTGTCTGAGAGTAAATTGTGACCTTCTAGTCACTATTTATCTGGGTTGATTTTTTACAGTCAATCGCCATCATGGGGGATGCTGAGATGGAATGTTTTGGCCCGGCGGCCATCTACCTCCGGAAACCTGAGAGAGAACGTATTGAGGCCCAGAACAAAGCATTTGATGCCAAGACTGCTTACTTTGTGACTGAGAAGGAAGAGATGTACCTCAAAGGGGTGCTTGAGAAGAGAGATGGTGGCAAAGCCACTGTCAAAACTCTGTGTGGGAAGGTAAGGGACAGTGAGAATCATTTCATTTCCGTTCCAGAGTTTTTACTTGCTCTCATTGTCTGTAGTGTATAACTTGTCATTTTAGTACAATCAACATTAAAGACCTAATGAAAAGATTTCTCTTGAATAGCATGTTTGTTCAGTTCTACAAAATATAAAATCATACAAGCACTTCATTATTTATTTCACTGCTACCGTCTCATTATTATATTATGGCACGTCTGAGTGAGTGAAATAGTGGGCCAACAATTCAGTAACTGAACATACGCTTTTGTCCAAACTAGTTATACTGTTACAATTAATTACAGTTGCAAGTGTTTTTGAGAAGAGAATGTTTTAACTTTACAGACCCTCACTGTAAAAGAGGATGAGATCTTCCCCATGAATCCTCCCAAGTTTGACAAAATTGAGGACATGGCCATGATGACCCACCTCCACGAGCCTGCTGTGCTGTACAACCTTAAAGAGCGTTATGCAGCATGGATGATCTATGTGAGTTTTACACTAGCTTTCAGATGTTTGTTTAGCCGGTTGTCATTGCTCTACATGAATATAACCTGGATATTTTGCCTGAATCCCCCCCCCTCCATAATCCAGACCTACTCTGGGCTGTTCTGTGTCACTGTGAACCCCTACAAGTGGCTCCCAGTGTATGATTCCGTAGTTGTAAATGGATACAGAGGCAAGAAGAGGGTTGAAGCTCCACCCCACATCTTCTCCATCTCTGATAATGCTTATCAGTTCATGCTCCAAGGTGGGATATTATCAAAAAAATAGAATCAACTACATTAGGCAGACATCCTATTACTCCTCTGTGTCAAAGTAAGGCCAAAGATTTCATAGTTATGTAATAGCCATTTTACTATTTATTCTCTGTATCGTTTGCTTAGAGTAAACCTAAAATGGAACACAAACAAATTTGTATACTAATTAGATTCGGGATTTTTTTTTTTTTTTTTTATCAATACAAATTAAACTGTTTTCTTTTCCAGATCGTGAAAATCAGTCCATCCTTATCACGTATGTACTCTTCAATAACTAATAATCTTCACAAATGCAATTGCTCTATCGCTAGCTTATTTTAGCATTTATGACGGTTTGATAAATATGCTAATCGGTCAAAACCATGTTGAAACTGTAAAACTGTGTTAAGCTCGGCTAAAAAACAAATCAATTGCCCGATATGCAGTAAACATACACAAACACACACATACACACACACACACACACACACACACACACACACACTCACTAAACTTTTTGGATGACATGCATCAGTACCAATACTGTTTCTTTATCCATAGTGGAGAATCTGGTGCTGGGAAGACTGTGAACACCAAGCGTGTCATCCAGTACTTTGCAACAATTGCAGTGGCTGGAGGAAAGAAAGCTGAAACCTCAGGCAAAATGCAGGTACGTTGGTGAAACTTCAGATTTTGATAGGTATAGAGAATAAGAACACCTTCACTAAATTACCAATAATCCACTGTAGGGGTCACTGGAGGATCAGATCATTGCAGCCAACCCTCTGCTGGAGGCCTATGGTAATGCCAAGACTGTGAGGAATGACAACTCCTCCCGTTTTGTAAGTATTTGTAAGTACTTCCTACTAAAGGAATAGAACATGTTAACAATGTGTTTCAATTCAATAATTTTCATCACAAATCATTTAGGGTAAATTCATCAGAATCCATTTTGGCTCAACGGGCAAACTGGCCTCTGCTGATATTGAGACGTGTAAGTAATTCTCCACTAGAGATATAATGAAAATATAGAAACAAAAATAAAGAAAAATATAGAAACAAAAAATAACATTTTGTAATGCTGTGTTACAGATCTGCTGGAGAAGTCAAGAGTGACATTCCAGCTGTCTGCTGAGAGAAGCTACCACATCTTCTACCAGCTTTGCACCGGACATAAGGCTGAACTCATTGGTAAGATATGGGCCAAATGATAGATATATAAAAATATATATATATCTATTTATCTATATTTTTTTGTTTGTTTAACATGACTTAATCATCACTCATTTTCACACATTTTAGAGGCTCTTCTTATCACCACCAACCCATATGATTTCCCTATGATCAGTCAAGGTGAAATTACTGTGAAGAGCATCAATGATGTGGAGGAGCTCATTGCCACAGATGTAAGATATTGCTTAATGCTTAATTCATACTTTTGGAGACATCACACCTTGTAAAGAACTCATGTAAGGCTGTCTGTTCCCACAGACCGCTATCGATATCTTGGGCTTCACTGCTGATGAGAAAATTGGCATCTACAAGCTTACTGGTGCTGTGATGCACCATGGAAACATGAAGTTCAAGCAGAAGCAGAGAGAGGAGCAGGCTGAGCCTGACGGCAATGAGGGTGAGCATATTAGCGCCACTCAAATTTTCAACTACAAATCATAATCTTTAGATTACTTTGGTAGTCCGAGCAAATTTTAATGAAAAGAACTGAAAAGTGTGTTTTCTTTATATGTATAGATAAATCTGCTATACGTATGAAGAAAATTCTTTTCATTTTTAATGATCTGTCCCTTATATACCCTAAGTGTTTTTCCGCAATGATTCTAAAGTATTTTGGTCTTAGTGCATGCTTTTTCCTATTCTGGCAACCCCAATTTTAGCTTTAGCTTAGCATATTCGCTAGAACGGAAAGTAGCCAGACAGCAACTGGCAACCAAATTTTATAAGGTGTAATATATCTTTAAATGTTGGTAAACTAAATTCAGTATGTTATTTTTTTCATCAATCAGTGGCTGATAAAATCGCCTACCTCCTGGGCCTGAACTCTGCTGACATGCTGAAGGCTCTGTGCTACCCCAGAGTGAAGGTCGGAAATGAGTTTGTGACCAAGGGCCAGACTGTGCCACAGGTACACTATTTTTGTTTATGACATAATACATCAAACATTGGAAGGATGGATGGATGGATGCTGGTTTTTAAATGTCTCTCCCCATAAACATTTTCCTCATTAGGTCAACAATGCTGTCATGGCTCTGTGCAAGTCAGTCTATGAGAAGATGTTCTTGTGGATGGTCGTCCGTATCAATGAGATGTTGGACACCAAGCAGCCAAGACAGTTTTTCATTGGTGTGCTGGACATTGCTGGATTTGAGATCTTTGATGTGAGTGAATAAATTAAGGATAATGCTATGTCAGCTTAATACAGTATACATCGTGTTGTTACTACCGGTAAGTTTTTTTTTTTTTTTTTTTTTCTTGAATCAAAATAGTTCAACAGCTTGGAGCAGCTGTGTATCAACTTCACCAATGAGAAACTGCAACAGTTCTTCAACCACCACATGTTTGTGCTGGAGCAAGAGGAGTACAAGAAAGAGGGAATTGAGTGGGAGTTTATCGACTTTGGTATGGATCTGGCTGCCTGCATTGAGCTTATTGAGAAGGTAAAGTCCAAAGAGCCTTTGGAAAAAAATATTGAAATAATAATAATGAAAAAAAGTTTCAATATGACAACCAACCACTTCTTCCATTCTTAGCCCATGGGCATCTTCTCCATCCTTGAAGAGGAGTGTATGTTCCCCAAGGCCTCAGACACTACCTTCAAGAACAAGCTGTATGATCAGCATCTTGGTAAAAACAGGTGCTTTGAGAAACCCAAACCAGCAAAGGGTAAAGCAGAGGCCCACTTCTCCCTGGTGCACTATGCTGGTACTGTGGACTACAACATCATGGGCTGGCTGGACAAGAACAAGGACCCACTGAACGACTCTGTTGTGCAGCTGTACCAGAAGTCTTCAGTGAAACTCCTGGCCTTCTTGTATGCATCTCATGCCTCTGCTGAAGGTATAAATAATTTGGAACCCTCCTCTACTTTCTTAACATAAAAATGTTTATTTTATGCTTTATTGAACTATATCATTTTCACAAACAGCTGACGGAGGTGGCGGCAAGAAGGGAGGCAAGAAGAAGGGTGGTTCTTTCCAGACCGTGTCTGCTCTGTTCAGGGTATGTTTATTACAGGAATTTCATATTTTGAGATGACAATAGAATGAAGAATGATGACTTGTGTCAGAGGTCACTTCTTCCTTCCTTAAATGAGTTATATCATAATATCTACCACACAGAGACTATCCACTATTAAAAAAGGGCTAATTTCTCATTCTTAACACTATAACAGGTCCTGGTTGACACGGATACAAGTAGCCTAAGCTAAAGTTTGTAATGTACATGTGATCTTGGCTCTTGATCGGTGCAGTTTTTTTGGACAGAAACCCGCTGTCAGTTTTTACTCTGGTTTTCTTAAAACCTTTTTTATTCTTGTTTTCTTTATAAAAAAAAATAATAAAAAACTCCCTGTGTGAACACACCCTTATACTTCCTCTTTCTCCTGTCAACTTCTTCCTATAGGAGAACTTGGGCAAGCTGATGACCAACCTGAGGAGCACCCACCCTCATTTTGTGCGCTGTCTGATTCCCAACGAGTCAAAGACTCCAGGTCTGCAGGTCTTTTAACAGCTTGAGATCCTTCCTTTGCACAGTTGACATGTTTTACTATATAATATGCTTAAAGTAATACTTAACACAATAATTCGATTTCAGGTCTAATGGAGAACTTCCTGGTCATCCACCAGCTGAGGTGTAATGGTGTGCTGGAGGGTATCAGAATCTGCAGAAAGGGCTTCCCCAGCAGAATCCTATATGCTGACTTCAAGCAGAGGTATTTTTTACATTATTGATGCACTTCTAAAGTTGGCATAAAGGTTAACAAAACATGTGTTACAGCAACAGCAAAAATTGCCTTTCTTTCAGATACAAAGTATTGAATGCCAGTGTCATCCCAGAGGGTCAATTCATTGACAACAAGAAGGCTTCAGAGAAGCTCTTGGGCTCCATTGATGTGGACCACACCCAGTACCGGTTTGGACACACAAAGGTAGGAAGGTGGACATTGCTTTGGAAATATGCACATGTAAAAAAAGGTTTTCAGGTGTAGAGCTTTTTCTACTGTATCTAAAGACTGCCATAAAACATCTAAAAACTCCTGTCACAGGTGTTCTTCAAAGCTGGTCTGCTTGGTACCCTTGAGGAGATGCGAGATGAGAAGCTGGCTGCTCTGGTCACAATGACTCAGGCTCTTTGCCGTGGATACGTAATGAGGAAGGAGTTTGTCAAGATGATGGAAAGGAGGTGAGCTTTAGGGGAAAACCAATGCAATTAACAACCAGTGTGTCTGGGCCAAAAATATTTGGTTAGCGAAGAACTGGCTCAACCCTGTTTAAACCTTACTTGGCTATTATTAGACTCTAAACGGTATATTTTCTTTCAAACAGAGAGGCTATATTTAGCATCCAATACAACATTCGCTCATTCATGAATGTGAAACACTGGCCATGGATGAAGCTGTACTTCAAGATCAAGCCTCTTCTGAAGAGCGCTGAAACTGAGAAGGAAATGGCAGCCATGAAGGAGAACTATGAGAAAATGAAAGTGGACCTTGACAAGGCCCTGGCAAAGAAGAAGGAACTTGAGGAGAAGATGGTTTCCCTGCTGCAGGAGAAGAATGACCTGCAGCTGCAAGTGGCTTCTGTAAGTAAAAAAATAAAACAAACAAACAAAAAACAGATGTTTCAACACTTTGAAAATCAGATGATGAGCAAATGTTAATACCCGTAGTTACAGTTATATGTCCTTGTCAAATTCACAGGAAGGTGAGAGCCTCTCAGATGCTGAGGAGAGATGTGAGGGTCTGATCAAGAGCAAAATCCAGCTGGAGGCCAAACTCAAAGAGACGACTGAGAGGCTGGAGGATGAGGAGGAGATCAATGCTGAGCTCACTGCCAAGAAGAGGAAACTGGAGGATGAGTGCTCTGAGCTGAAGAAAGACATTGATGACTTGGAGCTCACTCTGGCCAAAGTGGAAAAGGAAAAACATGCCACAGAGAATAAGGTTTGCATTTTATAAACTATTTCAATACACATTTTGTCAAGCTTGTTGTAGTTGAATTTATGTTAAAACTATTCTTTTTGCTTAGGTTAAAAATTTGACTGAGGAGATGGCCTCTCAAGATGAAGCCATTGCTAAACTAACCAAGGAGAAGAAAGCCCTCCAAGAGGCTCACCAGCAGACTCTGGATGATCTCCAAGCAGAGGAAGACAAAGTCAACTCTCTGACCAAATCAAAGTCCAAGCTTGAACAGCAAGTTGATGATGTGAGGAGACTTTTACCTTCTTAACAACACATGTAGTAAAAACAGATGCCAAATGGAACTTGATAATGTACTGCTTCCATTCACAGCTGGAGGGATCACTGGAGCAAGAGAAGAAGCTCCGCATGGACCTTGAGAGAGCTAAGAGGAAGCTTGAGGGAGACCTGAAACTGGCCCAGGAATCCATAATGGATCTGGAGAATGACAAGCAGCAATCTGAGGAGAAAATCAAGAAGTGAGATATACAGAACACAAAAGTATTCTGCCATTAATCAACAACAACTATGTGACTTCATTTTGCTCCTGTTTTAATTCTTAAAGGAAGGACTTTGAAGTCAGTCAACTCCTGAGCAAGATTGAAGATGAACAGTCACTGGGAGCCCAACTTCAGAAGAAGATCAAAGAACTCCAGGTGACCTTTTTTATTTTTCTATGTATTTTTATATCTTTGTGTGAGTTTTGGGATGTTATGGATATATTAATTTTACCAAACCACAGACATCCAGTGAATCTGTACAAATCAAACCATAAACTTTGATTATTAATCTGTAGGCTCGTATTGAGGAGCTTGAAGAGGAGATTGAAGCAGAGCGTGCTGCTCGAGCCAAGGTTGAGAAGCAGAGAGCTGATCTCTCCAGGGAACTTGAGGAGATCAGTGAGAGGCTTGAGGAGGCCGGTGGGGCCACTGCTGCTCAGATTGAGATGAACAAAAAGCGTGAGACAGAGTTCCAGAAGCTGCGTCGTGATCTTGAAGAGTCCACCCTGCAGCATGAAGCTACTGCTGCGGCTCTCCGCAAGAAGCAGGCTGACAGTGTGGCTGAACTGGGTGAGCAGATCGACAATCTTCAGCGTGTCAAGCAGAAGCTGGAGAAGGAAAAGAGTGAATACAAAATGGAGATTGACGATCTCTCCAGCAATATGGAGGCCATTTCTAAGGCAAAGGTATGAATGACTACAATATCTGATGATTTCTAGATGTTAGGTCTATATATTATGGCTCCTGATCAAACATGCTTCTTTAGGCTAACCTAGAGAAGATCTGTCGTACCCTTGAGGACCAACTTAGTGAGGTGAAGAGCAAAAGTGATGAAAATCTACGTCAGCTCAATGACATAAATGTTCAGAAAGCTAGGCTTCAGACTGAGAATGGTGAGTAAAATGTAGTAAACAAAAAATATCTTAATAGTTACATTCACGGTCTGGCCGTGTATGTCATTCACTGAATTGGAGTAACACCTCTTTTTTCTCAAAGGTGAATTTAGCCGGCAACTTGAGGAGAAAGAAGCTCTTGTATCTCAGCTGACCAGAGGCAAGCAAGCTTACACCCAGCAGATTGAGGAGCTGAAGAGACACATTGAAGAGGAAGTTAAGGTAAGTTAAGTGTTACACTGTAGTAAACTGACCTTTTCTAACTGATACCATAAATATTGTACCTCTCATGGAAACACAAATGTTTTTCACAGGCCAAGAACGCCCTGGCTCATGCTGTCCAATCAGCTCGTCATGATTGTGATCTGCTCAGGGAGCAGTTTGAGGAGGAGCAGGAAGCCAAGGCTGAGCTGCAGCGTGGAATGTCCAAGGCCAACAGTGAGGTGGCTCAGTGGAGGACCAAATATGAAACTGATGCCATCCAACGCACTGAGGAGCTGGAGGAGTCCAAGTAACTAACTCATCTGTAATCTGAGATTAAAAAAATTGACAACAGTTAAGGTATAAGTAGCCTGGCTACAATGACAATTGTGTCAAATGTCAATTAATTTTAGGAAAAAACTTGCCCAGCGTCTCCAAGATGCTGAAGAGTCCATTGAGGCTGTGAACTCCAAGTGTGCCTCTCTGGAGAAGACCAAACAGAGACTCCAGGGTGAAGTGGAGGACCTCATGATTGATGTGGAGAGGGCTAATGCATTGGCTGCCAACCTTGACAAGAAACAGAGGAACTTTGACAAGGTATAGGTTCTACATGTTTCCCTAAGAATCATGTTTCATAGTTTTTCTTGTTATTTCCTCTTCACATTTCTATGCCTTTGTAATTTAACTAGGTCCTGGCAGAATGGAAGCAGAAGTATGAGGAGAGCCAGGCTGAGCTGGAAGGTGCTCAGAAAGAGGCTCGCTCTCTCAGCACTGAGCTCTTCAAGATGAAGAACTCCTATGAAGAGGCTCTGGATCACTTGGAGACCCTGAAGAGAGAGAACAAGAACCTGCAACGTATGTCGATCCTACAAACTAGCCTTACCTGATTCCAGAGTGGATATATATGTACCACGTACTAGCATACACAGTTATATTCACAAATCTGTTCTAAAAATCATTTTCCTTTAGAGGAGATCTCTGACCTCAGTGAACAACTGGGTGAGACTGGCAAGAGTATTCATGAGCTGGAGAAGGCCAAGAAGTCTGTGGAGAGTGAGAAAGCAGAAATTCAGACAGCTCTTGAGGAAGCTGAGGTTTGTATCTCTTTCAGTTCTTCACTGCTTAAAGCCTTAGACATCATATACAGGACATGTATTTTCATTTAGTAAATACAATATCACGTTCATATCATTCAGGGCACACTTGAGCATGAAGAGTCAAAGATTCTTCGAGTTCAACTTGAACTCACCCAGGTCAAGAGTGAGATTGACAGAAAGCTTGCTGAGAAGGATGAGGAAATGGAACAGATCAAGAGGAACAGCCAGAGGGTGATTGAGTCTATGCAGAGCACTCTGGACTCTGAGGTCAGGAGCAGGAATGATGCCCTGAGAGTTAAGAAGAAGATGGAGGGAGACCTCAATGAGATGGAGGTTCAGCTCAGCCATGCCAATCGGCAGGCATCTGAAGCTCAGAAGCAACTCAGGAATGTCCAGGGACAACTAAAGGTATCAAAGGTTCTACCTTACCCTCCGTCTTTAAAGTGTCAAATGATAGTGCTTGATCTAAACACAGTTGTTTCATTCAGGATGCCCAACTGCACCTTGATGATGCTCTCAGAGGACAGGATGACATGAAGGAGCAAGTTGCCATGGTGGAGCGCAGGAACAACTTGATGCTGGCTGAGATTGAGGAGCTGAGAGCTGCTCTGGAACAGACAGAGAGAGGCCGCAAAGTGGCCGAGCAGGAGCTAGTGGATGCCAGTGAACGTGTTGGACTGCTGCATTCTCAGGTTAATTTTATATGCATATAATATATTAATATATTATTAATGTATTGTGTCCAGCACACATCATCTGTGTATGTGCTGACATTTGTAAATATCCTTTAGAATACAAGCCTCCTCAACACCAAGAAGAAACTAGAAGGTGACCTTGTTCAGGTCCAGGGAGAGATAGAAGATACGGTCCAAGAGGCCAGAAATGCTGAGGAGAAGGCCAAGAAGGCCATTACTGATGTAAGTATGTTCATCATGATTCAATAAGACAGATTTAAATCTGCAGCAAAAAGTATCAAAGTATTACAAGAAATTGTTTTAGAGAAGTTAATGACATTTTTTTTTTTAACTTTAGGCTGCCATGATGGCTGAGGAGCTGAAGAAAGAGCAGGACACCAGTGCTCACCTGGAGAGGATGAAGAAGAATCTGGAAATCACTGTCAAGGACCTGCAGCACCGCCTGGATGAGGCTGAGAACCTGGCTATGAAGGGTGGCAAGAAACAACTCCAGAAACTGGAGTCAAGGGTAAGGCAATAACTAGGAAAAAGAATGACTAAAATTGGTAATACATACAGTTGTCCTAAAAGAAATGTCCTAATGCTAACTGAATGTGACTGAAATTACCATGGAGATAGAGCATAAACATAAATAGTAATTGGAAAGGCTGCAGCAACAAGATGAATTTAAAGATAATGATGATGATAATAGCCATTGTAAAAACTAAATGTCTAACATTAAAACTCCATACAGTCACTATCCTGAATGTTTTGGAGACAGCAAACCTTCCAAAGCACATCAGAGACATAATCCTCGCTGTTATTTCTAATGACTAAATTCAAAATAATGGATTTGTGTGTTTTAGGTGCGTGAACTGGAAGGAGAGGTGGAGGCTGAACAGAGGCGTGGAGCCGATGCTGTGAAAGGTGTCCGCAAGTATGAGAGGAGAGTCAAAGAACTCACCTACCAGGTACTATATAAATAACACTTTACCACTAACATTTTATTTTAAGAATTAACCTGCATTGAAATCATCCTTAACCATGTCGGTTGTATGCACTGTATTAGACTGAGGAAGACAAGAAAAACATCAACAGACTTCAGGATCTTGTTGACAAACTGCAGCTGAAAGTGAAGGCCTACAAGAGACAGGCTGAGGAAGCGGTGAGTAAAACATGAAATGATCTTGACCACATTGGGGATATTTACTTTGATTTGGACAGTCTACACCAAGATCATCTACATGCACAGGTTATTAGAAACAGTATCTTATGATTACAATGATGGATCAGATCAGGTGATGTTCAGTAATTGTTTAAAAATTCCACACTTACCATAAATCTGAACAAATGGGGCTCTGTGGCACATTAACGTGCTGGGATATTTGCCTACTTGACCGAGTCTGTCTCTAACTGATATTTTAATGGACCTGATGTAGTCTTGTTGTATGTATTGTCATTGTGTTCTTCAAAACTATTTCTTTCACAGGAGGAACAGGCCAACACTCACCTGTCCAGGTTCAGGAAGGTGCAGCATGAACTTGAGGAGGCTCAGGAACGTGCTGACATTGCCGAGTCCCAGGTCAACAAGCTGAGGACTAAGAGCCGTGAGGCTGGAAAGGTAAGCTAGAATTTCTCCAAGGTTTCTCAGATGCACATATGGAGATTGAGTTATTTTGAGTAATGTGGCAATGTCATTTTTGAAATTATATAATTTTTTCTTACATGCATTTTGTGTTGTTTCTGTTTCAGGGCAAGGACGAGGAGTGAACATAGTCCAGCTGAAATAGACACATTCATAAAATATGAATCATTATTATCCTGAAATATTTATTAAAACATCCCTTGGTACCATCACCCAAGACTCTTTCTCTTCTTGCTCATGAAAATACACTGCTCGCAGCAGTATTTTGCTACAGGTATAGCTTGCTAGGCTAGTATTTTGCCATCCTGAATATTATATTATATTTTTCAAGTTGTTGAATACAGCTAACTTTAAACTATAATTATACCAAGTTGCCTCCTGAAGTCTAAGCTCCTGCAGCTCCTTGTGACTTTCTTCACAAAACTTAAAAACGCAGTCTCGTTCAGACAACCATCATGCTGCTTGCTGTGTGCAGAATAATATTTTATGTAGCCAAATTACATTGATATCTCAGAGATATCTTGACACAAGGCACTCGTTGGATCTGACAGCTAGGGTGCTGAAAAAGGTAAACCAATCAATTCTTATTAACTGAGGCTATAGCCTAGGCATTGAGCCTATAGATGAATAATAGTGAATAGCCTATAAATAGGACCTGCTAGGCCAGGGGTAGGGAACCTATGGCTCGGGAGCCAGATGTGGCTCTTTTGATGGTTGCATCTGGCTCGCAGACAAATCTTTAATAAAAAGAATGATAATGTTAAAATAAAACATTCTCATGTAGGCCTATTTCAATCCATTCATCTATCTATGTCAGTTCAAGGTGACTTGAATAGCAATTGTGAGAAATGGAAAGCCATTCACAGATGAGGAGTGTGCCAAAACACTCTTTTTCTGTACTTTTTGATTACTTTTCGAATAAAGATAAGATAAAGTAATGAATAAAAGGCAGGCCTGTATATTGTATGGCTCTCATGGAAATACATTTTAAAATATGTGCCATTCATGGCTCTCTCAGCCAAAAAGGTTCCCGACCCCTGTGCTAGGCCTTCCTACTTAACTTGTTGTTTGGTGTTAATTTCCACTACTGGCTAATTTACCTAAAAAGCGTTTTTTTCTCATCCCCCATGATTTAGAGGGATATTTTGCCTGATAAAATGATGCCTATGCCAAACAGTGAATTTTCCAAGTTTTTCAAGCAATGTGATAACATTATGAAGTATCCTTTTGTTTTCCTTCTCGTCTTTAGCTTTAGTTTTTCCAGTTAGAAAAAAAACATCTGCACTTATAGGCTGAAGTCAGCCATGAGTTGTCACGCACGCATTTCAGGACACAGGACGCACTCATATCAGCTAGTTTGCGCACTAGGTGTTCCTTGGTCATGGTTTGCATACTATTACGAGATATCAAGAGCGGGTAAATGTTATCCCCACTGGAGACAAAATTATTCAAATAGAGTCAGGGATACCAAAACAAGAGGTCGGGGAATCCTAACCGCTGCACCTTGTAGATAATGACGATCTCACACAGTGTCAGAGTTCAGGGGCTGCAACTAACGGTTTGAAATAATTTATCTCAAGAGGATGACTAGTGTTTAACAAGCTACTCAGAATATGTAACAAACTACCAGTTTGTCACATTCTTCCCTGCATCCTGGGATGTTTGGGTTTAGAGTTATCTAAGCTCCAGGCTCTCCACCCCCTTATTGACCAGTCCTGGCAGACCCAATGAGATCAACTTTAAACCTTCAGCCACCTACTTCAGTCCTTCCATCCAGTAGGTGGCACCGTCCACAGGTTATCTCAGGCAGAGAAGAACGAAAAGAGGGGATAGGGGGAATAGTTGTGGGTAAACTGTGTCAATATACAAACCCAACAGCAGGTGGCAGAATATCAGTTATTACAACATGCCCCTTTTTAAATGGTGCTTTAGAGCACTTCTAGAATGCAATACATCAACAAGTATACAATAAAAAAAATAAAATGTTCCATCTTGAATATAGCAAACAAGGAACACTGCAAGACAATACGTGACTACAAGTATGGTGAATGCAAAAAACACATAGAGCACAAGATTTCTTTAAAAAAACATGACAAACACAAACATACACTTGTAAGACAGAGGTCCCAGGACATGTCTTACTGTTGGCTAGGTCCTCAGCACCTGCCTTTGTACATAGAGCACACAAAGTTGGGGTCCTTAGTGGATTTGGTCACCCGACCTGTTCGCCTCAGTGCTGGTGGTGGTCTTTCTGGAGTCACTGGTTTCAAAGGGGCCAGGACGTTGACTGGACGGTCCTTAGGCGTTGCTCCATGTGGAGTGGACTCAGTGGCAACAGGATTGGTCACCTCACCATCAGTGGTGCCAGGTGGGGCATCATCGCCACTGTAGGGGAAGCCGAGATCCGTGTGATGGGGTGCCGCTGATGGTGGGTCGAATGGATATCGAGCCTTGAGGTCACGTTGGTTGGTTTAGCTGCCAATATTGCATAAATCTCACCACACTGAGACTGAGGCCTAACACCATACAATAGGTCTGTTCACGTTGCTGGCCTAAATAAGAAAGGCAAAACCACCTCTTTTACAGAGAAACAGCACATACACCCCTAGTGGACCATACCACTTACACAGGTAGCCTAAGTACAGGGCATAAACAACACTGGCAACACAAATCACACAAAATGCACTGCAATACTGAAACCAAAATAATCACTCCTGACACAGGATAACCAAATACGCATAACTAAATAATCATCAAACCCAAAATAAACTTAATTGGGCGCTACCATTGCGCGGACTGCGCACCACGAGATGCTAGCAATCGCATCAAACAAGTTAGAACGGCATGCCCGTCAGTCACATGCATTTAAGTAATCGGATTTCACTCTGATTATTCACAATACTCCAACTTCTTCTTATCATGGAGCTCAAGAAATCTGATTAAAATTGGAGTATGAGAAGTCCGATTAAATGTACTAGAGTATCCGATTGGAATCTGATTATTTCTGTCTGTCATGTAACTCATACTCCGATTATAACTGGAGTATTCTAATTCCATTCTGCGCTTAAAGAAGCAAGTTAACGTTACAAAGTCACCATTCAAGTTATTAATGTTACTTTTTAGCGACAGCAGGCTGTAATGGAGAGACACAATAGTAATTTTTGGACAGAGGAAGAGACCTTCTTCCTATTAAATGTTTTAAAAGAATTAAATATTTTAAAATACATGGATGGGAGGAAAACTAGGAACGGGGAATTACTTAGAAAGGTAGGCTATAAAATAAATTAAAAGAGGCCGGTTTCACAAGGACACCGGAGCAGATCCGCATCCGTTGGAAGACCCTAAAGAAGTACGTACTATTTAACAAAAAAAAACATTGGAAGAAGCGGGCACAACCGGCAGGCCTGCCCCTTTTACGATGTCCTCGATGACATGCTCGGTAACAGACCTCTGTCTGTTGTGGAGGAGCAAGGAGTGGATGTGGGGTTTGGCCCAGAAACTCAAGGTGAGTGTTAACGTTACACGAAAACATAACACCAAGTCAAGTTTTTCTACGCCCCCAAAACGTCAAATACGTAGGCTACTGCGATAATAACATTGAACTGTGGGTATCGCCCTTAAACGGCGAATGACACCAAATGCACTATCACTGTTTCACACAAGAAAACAAAAATGTACTATTTCTCTGCAAGGAAATGTGAAAAGGTCATAACACTATTGGTTAAATTGTGTATTCCATATTCAGAGGAAGAGGAGGCAGCTGATGTGGACGTGGAAGGGGATGTGGAGCCAGAGACTGATGCTGAGGGCTCAGCTGAATTGAGCAAACCAACATCACCACCACCACCTCCTGTCCAACAAGTGAGAAGAACTATTAAAAATCTGTGCAGAGACTTATTAGTTTAAAAATATAGGCTACTATATTTTGTTTGGGCATCGTATTAAAAGAAGTAAGTTTTAAAACAATTTAAAGATATTTAACCATAGTTAAAACACAAGTTTTTTATTTGGTTTGTATCATATGGGATTTCAACTTCATGTAGTCTTTCAAAGCCTCAGGACATTTATGCCAGGAGGTGTCAGTCCAGGGCCAATAAAATCATCAGAGATCCAAGTCACCCTAATCAAAGCCTCTTCTCTGGGCTAAGATGTAAATGACCCATTTTGCATTTTGCTTTAAGAAATATTGCACTGGTAAATTGCCATAATCTCTTATTTTCCCTATCTATTTTTGGGTAATTTTCTATGACTTTTATTTTGCCTTGTGTAAAGGGACTTTTACTTTGATACTATATGCCTAGGTTTAAGTTAGTGGCAACCAGAGAGAAGAACTGAACGGACATGAAACGTAATGAAAAGAACTGAAAATAGTTTAATGAATACAGGTTTATTTCTATGATTTGCACCCTCCAAAGTGGCACAAGCTCTTACGTTGGTTCTTCGTTGATTACTGGAATAAAAAGGCTAAAAGTTCAATAAAAGACGAAAACCATCAGTCAAGTGTTGACTATCTATCGGGCGAGATGCTACATAAGATCTGGGAAACGTTACCAGTGCCTGAAAGTCAGAACAGAGAGACTGAGGAAAAGTTTTTATCCTCAGTCTATCCAGATCTTGAATGGAAACCACAAGGCACTATAACATCTTTCTAATTTCTTGTATATAGCTAAATCTATGTTTTCTTAATTTATTTTTATAATATATTTCAACAATGCAAGCATAGTCATTGGAGTCAGTAGACAAAGCATTTCACTGCACATTGTACATTGTATAATGGTATGTGACCAATAAAATTTGATTTGATAATTGGCCTGTGATGTCTGTCAAAGATTGTGGGCATGCCACAGTAAGTGGCACCAGCGAGTCTCCTGGTGTGATCTTGCCCACACAGGGGCACTTTACTGCAGACTGGTAATGTCTCAACACTGACAAATAATGTACTTAAAACCTCAATGTGTAATGTTTTAATTGTTCAATATCAAAATCTGCTTTACCTGTTGACAAGTTTGTCCTTTCTCATAAATATTAACCACCACTGTTAATTCCGTGTGTCCGTATTGGATTGAAATCTAATATTTGCATGCACATTAACTGGTGTAGACTCTCCATGTACATCCTCCATTTTGGAATACGGAAGCTCAAAATGGTCATGGCCCGGTTCCCCAATAATGCACACTCTTAGCACACTAAAAAGACTTTATCTTACCAAAGTTGTTTACTTTTCTGAGTGTGTAGCTATCACTTACAGGAAAGCACCGGAGTGAATTCAAGCATAGCCCTGTAATAAGAGCTTGCTAAATGCGCTAGTTAGCGAGTGGAACAAAATAATTTGGTACAGCATAGACCGAACGCAGAAGCGCACAGGCACTTTACACTGAATCAATGGGACCTGACTACTGGAAACCGAAAGATCTGAGGTTACATTGACTTAATGTAAAGTGTTTTGCGTTCCTGCTAGGTCTATGCTGTTCGAAAGTCTTTCATTTCATGCGAAATATATTGCTGTTGGAAGACTTGTGCAGCAGGGCTATGCTTAAACTTACCTCAGACTTACTTGAAGGTGCCAAATCCATGTTTCTGGCTGTTATGTCCTTAGACATATTTTCTTGTTGTATTAATGATTGTATTGTCTGTTGGTTAGTGTGTGTGTTTGTGTGTGTGTGTGTGTGTATTGTATGCTGCCTGTGCTTTCCCCTGTCTGAGTCTCTCTCGGCTCCCGGACCATTCAGACGGGGCGGCAGGCCGACGGCAACGCTCGGCGTTAATGCTCACATCAGCCAGTCACAAACGTGAAACTTTTGACGCTGTGTTTTGATAGGACAACGCTGGCTGCCGCTGGCACGTCATCCGGCAAAAGTTTCAACGCTCTGTAGCCAGCGTTGTCCTATCAAAACACAGCGTCAAAAGATTCACGGTTGTGACTGGCTGATGTGAGCGTTGCCGTCGGCTTGCCGCCCCGTCTGAATGGTCCGTCCCTCCTGTGAACAGGCAATCAAGTTAATTGGGGGTGGAGCTTTGCCTGTTAACCAAGCCTGGGCCTGATTGGCTGAGAAGACAACAAGATGGTGTACTTAAGCCTGGCTGCCCTCTTCATTTGGAGACTCTCTCCTCTCCCACCTCAGACCGCTTGTTGTTGCCACTGAGGTTGTTGTTGCTTGTACTTTTGTTGCTCTTGTGCTTTTGTGCTCTGTTGCTACTGTTGCTCTTGTGGTGCGCCATAAGCCTACCACTTTTGTACGTTTATTTGTCTGAAAATATAGTGTGTCAATATGACATGTGGCATGTTCTCATTTTAGAAGGGTTGAAAAGCAAAGCAACTTAATGAATTTTGGCGATTTTTAATTTATGCAAATTACAGTAAAACCAAGGAAACCAATTCAAATGTTCTTATGCAGTAAGTGTGCAAGTATTGAGATCAATACAACCCAAGCTGTAAAGCTTATGTTTAAGCCAAAAAGTGTGATAAGGGAAAGGTTACAAATGGTCCAGACCACCCTTATGAAAGTGTGACTTACAGAAGATACACGGGAATCACATCTTAACGTTAAAAGGGAGGTTAAGGAATAGGTAAAGAACTACTTAGCGATAAGAATGTTTTGGGGAACTGGCCCGTATCGATTGCGTTTTCACAACAGACCGGCATCCACATGTAGGCTACCGTAGCTGTAATACGTACTTTGAAATGCGTTGCGCTGAAATTTTCTTGAAGGCTACACATTGGAGCTTTAATATTCATTTTGGATTGGAATAGTTATATCATTTTAATATTGTGTTCTCCTTTGACAGACATAGTCATGTCTGGTGGGCATGGTACGACAGAAAATATGGCCAAGCCTTGGATGGAATTTATTTTCTTGTGTAGCAGGTTGTCATTTGATGCATTTCTTTTGTTTTGTTTAAGCTTTAGTATTTTGTTTGCAAATACATCCCTGTGTGCCATTATGGCAATCTTTACGTCTTGTCTGCAGGTTATCGTCCAGAGAACCTCTGAAGTTGACAATAGGCCTGACATCAGTGAGAATGAGGGTAGCGACCTGGTAAGTACTGAAACCAGTGCTAGTGAAAAGTTAAATAGCTTACTTTAATACTATAGATCGTATGATTTTATTTTCTCAGGAATTACTGTATAAAGTTACTAAGCTTTCCCAGACTACGCAATCAGTAGCCTAGGAAGGCAGGAAATCCTTGGCAATCAACTGACATGTAGAGTGGTGTAGTCTGTACACAAATACAGGCACTAATTAGACAGATTCTGATATTGCTACAGATCTCGTTGAACAACCAGAAGGTTGCACCTCAGGCTTTGGTGACACCAAATGTCCCACTGAGCGTCAGCAGTGAGCTGGTCTCAGTTCCAGGAGGGGTGCTGGTGCAAACCAGACAACAGTTTTCCTATGAAGAATCAAGAGGATTACCAGAGAGAGAATGTTCATTTTATCAGTCCCATCTTCATTCAGTCAAAATGTGATGTGTGAGTAGTATACGCAGTTTTGTAATGTCAGAGATGTGCTGAGCTGTGTCCATTTTTGTCCTTTAGGTCAGCGGTCTCCAACCACCTATGGTTCAGTACGGTTCGCAATGTCACAATTTTGTTGGTACAGTTTGGTATGGTTTGTGTACCCACTATAGAGACAGTGGAAGTCACGTCACAATGACCCGTGACAATGGTGTCACGCCGACTTTTGAGTCGTATATTAAAAAAACAAACGATAACTAAATGTTTTTGTGTGACAAAATGTACTGCCAACAAGTGAAAGAACCCAGAACTTCAATTTTATAAGTTGCCAAGTTGAAATACAGAGCCTGTCAGAAGAATGAAGTTGCTACAAGCCATCTGAAGGATACGGCCTATGGAAGCAGTATAACGATAACGTATAACAAGTGTAAAGATTTTTTTACAAGGTTAGTCAGTTTATTTAACTTGCATACTGGGTTGTACTTTTTGTTGACAGTAGATTTTGTCATGAATGGATTTTAAGGGCATTTCTCATTTCTTCCCAAAAAGCCAAAAGTGTGGGCACAACACGTCAAGTCAATGAGGGCTGAGGGTCAGGTTTCCCCCTCGGGGGGCGTGGTCTTCAAATTAGAACGCGGGGCGCTCTGTCTCTATAAAAGGTACCACTAGATCACAGATGGGATGGCAGTTGTTACATCACATAGGCTGATAGAATCCTCGCGTGAAATAATTGGCTTTCAGTGACGTGCTAAAGGGAGCGCGAACAATTCAAACTGATGGGCAAGAGGTGGAGGCAAGCATAACAACACCAATGGACGGCACGGAGAAAGGTGCATAATGTAACGTTAGTGGTTTGGAGCCGGTAGGGAAAAATACAAGGAATTAGTAGGGAAATACATCGGACGTGACCCGTACCTGATGAAAATGTCAGAATTTTCTCAAGGGCGGAAAGATTTGCCGACAATGGAGGCTGTGGGCAGCTTTAAGCTCGATTTGTATGATAAACTTCATTCTGTCTTATTATCGACTGTCACTTGTAATAAAAGAATTTTCAAAGTTATCAAATTCTAGCTAACCGTAATTTGCAACATTGCAAGCTGACTAACGGTGTAACGCTCAGCCTCGTAGCTTTAGACCGTTACCATTAAACACGGGTCATGATTGACAATACTAAAAGCACGTTTCTAGCTGGAATAATCAACACAGCAAATTACATATGACATTTAAAGTTTTTTATATTTTTACACAACACCAGCAATCATGCATTCAAACCCTCTTCCACACACACATTCATTTCATAATCAAATAAATTTCCCAGTCCAACTGGAGCGCGCATTACAGAAAGTCCTTGCGCGCACTCAGCGTGCGTTCCCAACGTGACCCCAGTCTCTCCAAACGAACACAAAATGCAAACACAAAGTTCTTCAATCCAGCGTATCCAAAATAGCACAAGTATAATCCATAAGTGAAGTAGTAATGACTGCAGTCATGAATGACAAAAACAACCCTAGCAACAACAAAAAGAGGATCCTTCTCACTGGTGTAGCGTTATGAATGAACCCGTCGTCAGATGGTATTTATGTTATGATCGGCCTTGTTCATCCCGGTGCCGACAGTTGCAATTATAAGCGAACTGCACCACTCACTAAAACAGTGCGGTATTAAGTCCAGAATCAACATGGTCACTCGTAGACTCCCACTGCATTCGGCTCCCTTCCACAGGTATAACAAAGATGGATATACATAATAGAGGAACACATCCCGTTGAGAGGTAGGTCCAGTCTGATTCCATCCATTAGTATTGGCTTGTTGTAGAAAGGCATGATAGACATAGCCTTTGTCGGTTTTCACTCCATAGCTTTTTCTAGCCATATTGAGGACGGCACCAGTAATGGGGAGGAAGTCCAGGCCAAGGATCACCGAGAAGGCAAGATGGCGGTCTTCCATCACATGGACATCCATAGCCCACTGTCTGCCATGCCAGTCAATGCAGATCTTTTTCTTCCCCAGGGCTTGGTGTATTGTCCCATCAGCCATGACGAAGCGCTGTCTCTCAACTGGAAAGAAGGCTTCCTCTGCTAAAGCTAGCTGCCGCCACAAACTCTCCTTCATCAAGGTGAACGTGCTACCTGTGTCCACCACAGCCTCTCCTTGTTTCCCTCGGATGGAGATGGGGACTAACAGGAGCCCATGGTCTTTCTGGTAAGTGCGGTATTGCGCCACAGAGCCACCTGCTGCCCCCTGGTGGGTGCTTTTCTTCTCTGTTGCCTTTTTCCCCGGTTGGCATTCACTTTCTGCCAGTAGTCTTTACCTCCTGAGCAGTCTTTTTCCACCATAGAGCCAGTCTCACACACAGTCCCAAAGTTCCACAGTAGCGTGCACACATTCACGGCTGTGCGCGCCCTCAAAGCGCTTTCACGCAGCGGCCCAGTCTCTCCAAAAAGGAAAAAAAACACGATCCCGGCAAAACAACGATCCCAGCAAAAATATAGAAGAAAACTTAGTCCCAAGCAACAGTCCCAGTAATCCCACACAAAAAGGCAAAAATATATTCCACAACAGAAGCAAAAAAACGGTAAAGCTCAATGAGATCTCAATGAATGAAAAAAACACCCGGCAAACGAAAACATAAGGATCCGCCTCACCGGTAACATTGTTCACCTCCACGGCACTTCGATGGACGGTCCTGTGGCTTGAGGTGAGTTAATATACAGGTAATCCACTTTGCATGGAGACTTTACGGGTCACAAAACGAGACTCCCCGCGTTAAACAAGCTCCCCTCCCAGCGCACTTCCGCGCTATTTTATCCAGTTCCAAAATCAGTCACGTCACCTTGACAAGTCAGTCAGCTGACGAAGATTGACAGTCTCACGTCAGCTGACCCGGTTTGACAGGTAACCCGTCAGCCGATCACACAAAAACAAACACACACATACAGCTATGCGTTATAAATACGCATACAGGGCTAATTCAGGCATAATAAATCATGGAGACCACGGGGGGCGTGGTCGGAAAAACATGACATCGGCCAGTGATCAATGTCACCCGAGGGTCAGTGTCTTCTGTAGGCTACACTAGGATGCTAGCTGAGGAAGCTAGGCAGCAAGCAAAATTTAACGGAGCTTGTAAAATAAAAAGTTTGATGTGACCGATTATGGCATTAACGAAAAAACAATTGTTGTTCAAGGTCTTCTGCGATCTTTGTGTTAAAGACCACAATTACACACTTGCACATTCAATTTGTAAATCTGGTAGAAGGGATAAATAGAAATAAATAACGTAGAGTAATGAGCTACTGTCGACAGCCGTTTCCATAGAAAAAAGGGGAAATAAAAATGAAATGATAAGCAGATGTTTAAATTACAATATACCTGAATGCAATCTGGATGCAATGGACGAATCAGAGTAGCTCCCGCATTTTCATAGTTCATGATATGAATAAATTAATTTCGCCAATCCAATTATATTTCAGTCCGCACATATCAGAAGAAAACGCAGTCACTTCGTGCTCTTAAACATTTTTTCTTAGAACATGATCGCAGACTGTAAATATGGGCTTACAAAAGGAAATTTCATATCGTCGTGTTTATCGTGGATCGAGCGCGCAGGTTACTAGTCCTGACCTTTCTTAATAGCCGGAGATCGCGGAGGCGGCGGCAGCAACATTGGTACTGGGTACATCCTATTTACCAGTCTCGTTGGACCAACGGCGAGTACCATCGGCTGGTACAGGAGTTGCGTCTCTACGACGGGATGTTCCAGCAGTATTTTCGGCTCACAAAGGAGCAGTTTGATGACCTGCTGGTGTGGATTGGGTCCTGGATCACCAGGCGAGACACTCAGATGCGGTCGTCTATTGGACCAGCTGAGCGTCTCACCATTTGCCTCCGGTAATTTATTTATTTATTTATTTATTTATTTTACTCATGCATACACGCATTTTAAACCATCAATGAAGGTTGATATGCATAGTTAATAGTAATCATATAAGTTTTCACTGGCCTTAAAAAAAAAAGTAAAGCACTGTTAGGTGAAAATGATGTTTTTTGCATTCACATTTATGCATTTAGCAGAAGCTTTTATCCAAAGCGACTTACTTTGACTGTTTGTGTCCTCCCAGATACCTTGCTACTGGTGACTCTTTCAGGACCATCAGTTTCAGATACAGGATGGGACGCTCCACAGTGGACAACATCGTCGGAGAGGTTGCCCAAGACATCTGTGTCAGTCTGGTGGAGGAATTCATACCGGTGCAACCAAGGAGGACTGGAGAGCCATCGCTGAGGGTTTCCTCAAGTGGAATTTCCCCAACTGCGTTGGTTCCATTGACGGGAAACACGTCGTCATCCAGGCCCCTTCCAACTCAGTTTGTCTGTTTTTGAATTACGTACAACCATACCTTTCATTAAGGGCAAATCCAGTGTGAATCAGTTAATAGCCCTGATGTTCCAGATAACTGAATGCTGCCTTTAAAGCAATATACCGGAGTAAGTTTAAGCATAGCCCTGCTGCACAAGCCTTCTAACAGCAATATATTTCGCATGAAATGAAAGATTTTCGAACAGCTCAGACCTAACACGAACGCGAAACACTTTACATTGAGTCAATGTAACCTCCGACCTTACTTTCGGTTTCCAACAGTCAGGTCCCATTGATGCCTGCTCGCTTCTGCGTTCGCGTTCGGTCTGTGTTATTATTAAAAAAATAAATAAATTATTTTGTTCCACTCGCTAACTAGCGCCTTTAGCAAGCTCTTTCAACAAGGCTATGTTTGAATTCACTCCAGTACTCTCCTTTAAAAAAAAGAAGAAGAAAATTTGATGCTGTCAAAAATAACACCAAATAACAAACTGATTAATGCTGAATGAATGGGGCATAATGAAATGAAACTGAATGTAAGTTGATATGCCCCATTCACTTACTCACAAAAGTCAAATGGTACCGTACCCGAGTACCCTTTACCCCTAAAGTCTGGTTTGTTTGGCCAGCGAGAGCGCATTGTACTGTACTGGGGTACGGTACGCTAGTAAGCTTGGAAGAGGTGGACTCGGGCATGGTTCTGCTGGACTCGGGCATGGTACATGCTATGTGAGCGCAAACCATACTCTAGCACAGATCTCAAACATGATGTCAGTGATGAGGCTCCAAATAAAAAAAATATTTCAAGTTATTTAAGAAACATGGTGTTGCTAATTGGTGTTTTTTCAAAGCATTTGAGAATGTTCAATGTGTTAATTGGGGAGTGGGACCCGTTGTTTACCATAATACAACCAGGACTGAAACTTATATATTTAATACTATACTTAATATTTCCTGACAAGTATCTGATATTAATTTCACTCGATATCATCTTGTCAGCTAACTTTGTCCACTTTGTAGTATCGCTTGTTATGGTAACCAAAGACTATAGATGATTTCAACTTCATGTCATAATAGTTTAGAGCACACGTAGCCTATTTTGGGGGGTAAAAAAAAAAACTTGGCAGCGATCAGTGAATGAGGTAGGCTGTCAACATGCCGAAAGGTTGCTTGGTTCGGCTACCAAGAAGAGGAAGGGAGGGGGAGAGACGAAAATTATGGCTGCAGGCCATTAAAAGGCAGAAGCCATATGGATCTTCATGGGACCCAGAAAGTGTGCATGTCTACGTATGTAGTCAAAACTTCATTACAGGTAAGTAACCTGTTGTCCACCCTAACAATTACTTGAATCAGAAAGCAGCAGAAGTAGTTTAAGTAAGCAAGTGAATAGTATGTGGTAGCCGCATATGTCAATCATATGAACATAAATGAGCAGTGAGCGAAGCAAGCTCATATCGATGTGTAGCGTTGTTAATGTTAGCAAAAAAAAACATTGCTCGCGACGGAAAAGTCATCATGTGTCTAATAAATTTCATTAATGTTACAAGAATAAGCTAGGCCTACATATAAAGCCTGCAGCTAAACTGTTTCATAACTAACTTAACAGTCTACTGTGAAGGGCCACCTCTGTCGAAATGAAAGCTCCCGACCAATACATTTTTGTTACAATTGTATTGTAGCGTTTAGCCACCGCTAGATTACCTCCATGGTTATGACCGTTCCTATTAGCAAAGGCCTTGCAGGAGGCAGACATATTATCTTTGATCAGATTTTTGCATATAAAGATGTCGGAAAAGAATAGCAATATGGATTAGTCTAGTGTCATGTTTTACTGAGGCCTAACGCAATGTTAAGTTATGGCTCTTAATATTTTCCCCTGTCATTCTAGGATATTATGTGAAAGAGGAGCTGCACCCAGACTATGTTCCCTCCATATTTCCTCACAACCAGGCCAGAGAAGGGGCAGTGAGGGACCTGAAGCGCTACACAAATGCCAGAAAAAGGAAATCTGCCCCTGTGAGCCAAAAAGAAGGCGGTTACCTGCACCCCCTCAAGACCCTGACTCTCCCATCATGCAACGTTCTCCCATCCGTACTGAAGTTGACATGGCGATTGAACTGGCTAATCTAAGGAAAGAGAGGGATGACGCTCGGATGGAGCGGGATACTGCTCTCAAGAACTGGTCTAAAGAGCGTTTGTCTGCAGCTGCTCCGAGAGAGAACGACACAGCATGCAAAAGGATGACTGGACTGACATGGGAGACTATCTTGGCCCTGTTCAATTATATCATTCAATTCGTCCAATCCCCCCATTCCAAATAATCTGCTGAGGACCAAGTAGTTATTCTCGGAGTAGGACTGTCAACTGTACAAAATATCTTCCAGTGATGGTTAAATCTCCTACATGCAAAGATTGGCTTCCTTGTACATTGGCCTGATTGGGACATAATTTCAGATTCGACACCCCCTCATGATTAAAGCTGAATTTCCCCACCTCACAACAATTATAGACTGTTTTGAAATCTGGATAGACCACCCAAAAAGTCTAAAAGCAAGAGCAAAATGCTATTCCTCTTACAAGAAATGGACAACCGTGAAATATTAATTGCAGGAAGCATCATTTTATCAAAAGGTAGACAGATCAGGCTAAGGGGCGGTGCTGACTCACAAACAACAAATGTATTGAAAACGACAAAACTATCAAATGTAACGAGATGCAGGTGAAACAGACAACGTTATTACAATTTGGATAAAACTTAGACTCAGCCGTGAAAAGAACAAGTTAAAAAACAGTTGCTATAATTGCCTAAGTAGCATGCTAGTTTGTTAGCGAAAGTAGGCTAAGGCTAGTTCTTATGTTAATTAGTTTGACCACTTTACTAAAACTAAACACAGCTTAACGATATATATAAAAACATAAGTCGTAAACACTGATTAAGTCAAGACTGAGAAAACAGTTAATTGACGCCACACAGAAACAAGATTAGCTTACCTGGTGACTTGATGAGATGTGAATGTGTCTGGGTATGACATTTTCGGCAACTGAGTTGGGTCATTGATAAGGTGACCAGATATGAGATTGTGAAAAAGAGTACACCTCAAAGTCATAAAAAATATAACGTACATTTTTGTACATATCAAACAACTGCGGAAATAAAACCTTCAAAAATATAAAATAAAACAATTATTTGTAAGGGCACAAAAAATAAATAAAAAAGCAGGCTACACTGGCCTATGACTTTTCAGTCCTCCTCATATTGGGCTTATTTTTCATATGATTAAATTTTTCCCAGCAGTTGTCTATTACCGATAGCCTAGAACTCTTGACGCACTCTAGGGGTAGCAAATTGAATTTGCTCACCGTGTCCGTCTAGTGACGAGCCATAGCTCAGACCTTGATTGCGTCTGAGCTGTTTACGCTGTTGGTTGTATTCAGACATCGTGGTGTTTAGCTAGTCACCACATTATATCTGAACAGGGAGTTATTGGGCGGGCTTAGCCTTGTTTGAATCGCTTGTTCGTTGCTAATCGCACTTAGTTTTAGCAATTTTACCAGGGGGTCTATCACTCGTCTCCAGAATATAAATTCATGTCACAGTCTGAAGGCGAGGAATTCCAGACTATACATTCATGTTATAGTCTGACGTGTCAGGCTATATTACAGATTAAATAGGAATGGAAGCTTTAGCGCAAGTTCTACCAGGAAGACTCTGATGCTACGTAATGCACTCATTACCACAGTCCAATCACCTTCCGCCACCTTCTTTATAATGACCTCACTAACATACCTGTCTTGCTGCTTCAGGTGCTGACGCGTTCATGATGTCCTATTCACTCATTGATTTCGAAGTCTCCGACTCCGAAGAGGATGCTATTGCTCCATCTCCCGTTAATTCCTTAAGACGAAGTTCTCGTCTCCAAAGCAAAGCCTCACCATGGGCTTCCCGGATATCTGAGGATATTCTCGCTCTCCTTGACGAGCGCAACATTCACGTTTCCAGCGGAATGACCATAGATGACCTCATTCAGCTGGCCGCTTCTGTTTTGGGCGATCCTGCAAATCTCCCCGAAGCGGAACTACCAGCCGTCTCTTCGTCTCCAGCTCCTGCACCTCGCAAACGAGCCGCCGGCGGAAAGAGAACTCAGAAGTCTTCCTCTCCACTCCCAGCGAAGCGAGGTAAAAAGCCTGATCCTACTGCTTCTTCAGAGCCTCAACCTAACGATAGCCCCCCTAACGATAGGAAAGGTTGCCCCGTTGTTGCTTTTAATGGGCTTCCTATATGCAATAATTTCAGCGAGTCTGTCTGTACCTATGCTAAATGACGTTTTTCTCATGTTTGTAGTGGTTGCAAGGACGCCCACCCCAAATATGTGTGCCCCCGCCGCCTAAGACCAGCCAAGCCAGAGAGGGTCTCAAAACGTGTTTAAGTAATCATCCATCCACCTCAATCAATGTTTCAGTGCTTTCTGGCTACCTATCCTCACATCCTGACCCCTCTTTGTTGATCATTTAATCATGGGCCTCTCACAAGGGTTTTGGGTGGGAGTTCTTTCTCACCTGTCCTCATCTTACGTTGCTAAAAACTTGCAGTCAGCTCTGTCCCAGCCAGATATTGTGTCTAGCCTTTTGGATCGTGAGGTTAACTCATTGACTGCCAATGACGTCTTTAGACGTCAACTGAAATACTACCGTTCACTGCCAATGACGTCTTTAGACGTCAACTGTGTTTTTTAATGGGGCGGGCTGCAGAAAGACCTAGGGAACCTTGTCTGTAAATATCAGAATTCTCCGTCGAAAATTGTTGTTCCAAATTGATCCTGAGGGTGGCAGTGTGTCACTTTGGATGTGAGATCAGCAGAGATTCATAGGTATAGCCAAGGGAGAAGTAGAGAAAGCTAATGACATGGCTAAATATGCCGCTAGCAAAGTGCAGACGTAAATCGGAGAAGTTTAGGCAGTTCACACTCGATCAGAGTATGTGTCACTGCCATAGTAGTTCGAGTAGTGTTCCGATCGTGGGAGATGAAGGAGATCAACCTTAGGCAAACGGAAATAGCAGTTGTGACTTGTTTCAGTGCCCAGCGAGCTCACAGTTCCGGGTCAGGTAAGAATTTGCGAGCCGGATGTTGATCACTCAGTTATCGCTGTCACAGCCTGTAAATAGCATATATTTACCTTGTTACAACAATGCCTATTTTATTACCAAAAGCCCCCTGTTACTGTTGTTTTTGTGGTCTTATCAAAGGAAGACATTCTCCCGATGTTTGACGTGCTAATAGACCGAAAAAAACGCGCATCCAAGACACTAACGTTGTCAAACAAAACGCTAATTTTCTCCCTTTTTTGATAACAAACGGGAATGTTTGGAGAAAGTAGCTTATGTTCGCCTGCTGATTTCTAAGCAATGGAAAGGGGTAGAAACGACCTTTTTTTTTCTGGTGAAAGAAGAGAGTCTGCTCTTTCTTGTGGTAGTTTCATTGTTTATGTAGTCGTAACACATAATATTCTGTGGCTCTTTAAAAAACAGTCAAAATCCCCCAAAACCTCTGGCAGTATGGAACGCTCTATTCTGAAAACGGCTGGCAGTCAATGAGTTAATAAAGGATATGTGATTGGCCCCTTCAGCTCTCCTCCATTTCCATCCTCCATCCTCCATCATCGTTTTTCGAGTCAACTCCCTTTGCGTGGCAACACGCAAATATTCAGGGAAGAAGCGGCTGCTCATCGATTTGTCGTCCCCTCATTCAGACGTCATTGCTAGCGTTAAAGAGAACCTATGCAGGATCCGGTGGCGTCATCCAGTAAGCTAACAACCAAACAAAGCAGTTATTAAGCGTTTCTGCCAATAATCCTCCATTTAGAATTGCATAGTCAATGGTGATCGCCGCTAACAAAATGTATCGACAGTTGAATGCGCTGAGAAGTCACAAATCGCGTTGTAATTCAAACAGTAAACTCCTAACCAAAACTTACGATAGCCGGGACGCGCTCCCTCATCTTGCATAGGCGGTATCTGCCTCTAGGAGGGTCTGACAATCTCGTGAAGGGGCTCGTTTTACTCCGGAACATGTAATTTATCAAGTCTAGTGAGTTCCAGGCAATTTACATAAAGGTGTAATGAATAGGAAACGTCGAAATTTTACCTAAAAGTTGCATGTGGTGGCTTTAACGAGTGCATTCCTCTCGCTCCATTTTTGCTCTATTATGCCTCTGTTGATAACGCAGTTCAATTGATTAAAATCGCCGGCCACGCGTTCAAAGTTATGCCCATCCACCCTTCTGATTGGCCTTTATTCGGCGTTAAGTGGCAGTCCAAATTCTATTTCGCAGTGAGATTAACTTTTGGCTGCAGGAGTAGTCCTCAAATTTTCAACTCTTTATCTGAAGCGCTGTGCTGGATCCTATTGAATGTCTGCCGTTTGCCTTTTGTCCTGCATTTATTGGATGGTTTTCTGTTGGTCGATTTTCCCCAATGGCATAGATTTGCATATGGACCATAGTGACATGTCACAACCAAAATTTTGAGAAAACAAATAGTCCCTACCAATATTTAGCATTTTATTTTTACATGACAAAAAGTTACAAATTTATTTGCATATTTCTTGCGAATACTATAGTATACTTTTGGTAGTTATGTTTAGTTTTTTCGACGTACCAGCATTCTGCAACCCAGAACAGGAGCATGAGAGTTGTTCATACTGCAATTTCAAAGCCACATTCATCTCACATGGACGTAAACAAAGCGAAACCTACTAAGACAGATAGCAGACACAGGGGAGAAGTCTCTGGTAAGCTATTAGCTACAATAGAGAGCACGAAGATCCGGACCTCTGCAAATTTTTTGGAGCCGAAAATAAAATTGGTTAAACAATCATGGGCACTGCAATTTATCTATCTATTAGCCAACTGCACGCGCGCTGCCGCAATTAATATCGCGAGTGACATGGTTTTCCTTCACTGTCTTTCGGAAGCTTTATGTGGGTATATCTGCTGTTACGATGGAGGTATTTGGTATCAATTTAAACTACACAGCCAGGCCTATCCATTGTAACTGCACTACCTTGAGATTTAAGGGTTCAATTTCAGTGTAAAGATCGTCAACCTTTAGACGAGAGAAATATCTTTATCTGCTATTTTAGGTTACATTATAGGCTAAACTGTGTTTATTTGGCTGACTGGGGCTCTATCTGGGGGTTGTTGGGAAATCTACCCGAAGAAAAACTTATTAGGATTAGGGAGTTTTCTGAGACTTTTTTCTTCTCTGTCTCTGTCTGTAAACGCAAAGTGCTCTCCCTTTTGGGCTACCTTAACTTCGCTATGCGGGTCATCCCCCAAGGCCGCTTTTTTATTTCACGTTTTTATTTTCTCGAACTATTCACTGACACGGCTTCTTCAGTGGGTTTTGGGGGTTATTTCCAAGGGCAATGGTTCGCTGGAAAGTGGCCTGATGAATTTGATACCCTTGGGTCTGCCACGATTACCTTGCATGAAATTTATCCGATCGTGGTAGCTAGTGTCTTGTGGGGCAGACGGTTGACTTGGGAGTCAGCTATGTCTAATTTTATTTTTAAAGCTGAGCATATACCTGGTCACAGTAATGTCATTGCTGACTATCTCTCTCGTTTTCGTTTGCAGGAATTCAAGCGCCTATGCGCCAACGCCGACCAGGATCCAACTCCGTGCCTTCCCCGATCTGATATTGGATTGATCAATCTTCCTGAAAATTTACGTCATTCAGTCAGTTACTACATGTCTAAAGGGCTAGCACCGTCTACTATTAAATCTTATAATTCTGCGTGGTCTCTGTTTAACTTGTTTTGTTTCTATATCCAACTGCCCGTTTTTCCTGTGTTCATTTCGACTGTCTGCGCTTTCTTAGTTTTCAGTTTTGAAATTCGTAATTTGAACATTTCTTCCTTGCGCAAACAGCTAGCTGGTATTCAATTTCATGTTAGATGTCATGATCCCGGTTTTCCTATCCATCAATTCGCATGCTTTTGAAAGGCATCTCTAAATCCATTCCTAAGTTGTCCGATAAACGCCAGCCCATAACTTTAAATGTTCTCCAAAGGTTGGTGTACACTCTAAGGGATGGACTTTTTTGTCACTATTTTTGTACTCTTCTAGAAGAAGTGTTCCTCATGGCTTTTTATGTTTTTTTGCGCCCCGGGGAATTTACTGCAGATTCATTATCCTTCGATCCTTCATGGGGTTTATGTTTCGGTGATATTCAGTTTTCTCCTCAATTCTTTTCTATCTTTCTCAAGCATTCTAGGACTGACTCACTTGGGGCTGGAGCCGACTGTTGACTCTGTCACAGTCTGGAACAATGCAATTGAAACATGTTTCCGTTTGGATATGACGTATCCTCTCACCTGGCTCTCACTTCAGCGTTCAGCTCGCTACCTAAATCCAATATATTTTGACATCGTAGCAGCATAAATCCATGTACCAATTTTATAGAGGTAATTCGAAAGTAGGGGGGAGAATAACGAACGTGTTCAGGCAAGTTAAGAGTCTGCTGTGTACTGATTGGCTAAACCGTGAGCAAACCGAAGTAGGTGCTCTGGTCCAGACTAGTACGGGGGTAAAATTCATTTTAACGTAAGTCCGTAGGATGCCGCTGCCAGGCTAGGTGTGACTGTTAAAATCTCCAGAATTGATATCTATCTATCTTAAATCACGCCCTCGCACTTCCCCTCACTCTCCACTATTCATCCATCCTGACGGCTCCCCTATGACTAAAGAGTGGTTTAGAGTCCACTTGGCACTGGTGGTCGAGAAATGTGGTTTGTCACAATCCCAGTATACGGGCCGCTCTTTTCGAATTGGCGCGGCTACCACTGCTGCGGAGCAAGGCATGTCCGACTCCTTAATCAAGCGGCTCGGGAGGTGGTCATCGTCAGCATTCGAGTCCTACATCAGACCTGATTTCAGACTGATCCTCAAAGCTCAATTATCTCTCTCCAGTGTCTAATCAAGGTATTACTCTTAATCTCGGCATTCTCTGGTGGTGGTGGTGTTTTTCACAAACGATTTTGGCCAGCTCAAGCTCTTTGCGAGCTTCGGCGCTTTAACTTGAGAGCCCATCGCTGAGCTCTTCGCGAGCTCTCCAATAGAGAGATTGGGTCCCTGTCGCCGCTTACATGGTGGGTATACTGGATTTAACTTCTTATTTTGGGGGTTGACTCCAGTCCCTGCCTTCTGTCAAAGGCAGGATCTGCTGGGTACCTTCCTGTACCTGGATTGATGATGGGGCCTCCGCCAATACTTTTCTTTAATTACGATGTGGTCCTGCCGGCCAACGGAAAACATCTTGGGCAAGTGAGGGAAAGGCTAGCGGTTGCGTTGCTCCACCGGCAACTGAAGCAAAGGGAGATTGCCTAAAGATTGCATTGCAGACTCCATGAGAGCCACCGTTTTCAGGTCAGCCAAATTGCTAATGAACGCTAGTCACTACAATCAACCGGCATGAATCAACATGGTCAGTCGTCTACCTGGCATCTTTGAAAAATCGACTTGGACTGTTTTGGCTTGAAACATCGACAGCGTTCACCCTGGTTCCTTTCAGTTTGCTGGCTGACCTGTCGGATGGATCGTCTGCCTCCTCGTCTCTGAAGACATGAGCATATTTGCACTATACGACCCTACCTCATTAGGCTACCACCCACGGAGTGATAGGCTACCAGATTGACTCTTTTATGTTTTGTCTATGTCTTTTGTGTTTGTCTGTCTCAAGCGCTTTGAGTGGCCTTAGTGGTCAATAAATGCGCTATATAAATAAAGTTTACTTACTTACGATGTCATCTATTGCTTTTGTGAATTTAATAAATTGTTGAAATCTATTCCTTCTCTGAGTCTTTATGGTAGAAATGGAAATCTTTGCAGGGCATGTTCTGAAATTATATTGTGTGCAGAATCCCCCCAATTGAATCAACAGACAACGGAAACATAAGTGCCTGCTTTGCACGTTGCTTCATATGGATCTCGGCTAAGACGAAAGCATAGAAACTTCTTTTTTAGTTCATCCTTGCACTTGCGTCTCGCCATAGCTGCAGAGATGCCGGGTAGGCCTACGCGCTCTTTGGGATTAATAAGGAAGCTTGCGTTGCTGAGGTGTGATTGGCACACAGAAAATATTTTCGCCGGTAGCTCTCCAGCCCAGACTGTTCGTACACCCATGAGTACACACCACTGCAGAACTTGAGCAAAACAGAGAAACAGAATTAATAGCATGTTTGAGAACAAAAACCCTGCCAATTTTGAAAATCCCCCCTGACATTTTTTCAGGTCTCAAAAAGAGTACATGTTCGGGGAAAAGAGTACGTCTGGTCACCCTAGTCATTGATCCACCCTGTTTTTTGGCTAAAAGTGCATTTCCCACCAAATTATTTATAGTTTGTCAGTATAACAACACTTGTAATCACCCCCAGTCTGTTTACATAACTGTAATTTTGTGCCATTTTATTTATATACTAGTTTCCTCCTGTTTGCTCCATTGACCACCAAATAAAATGTTTTACCCCTGTAAAGGGGCGTTAACCTTCTAGCAACAGCAAATATCCTGGATGTAAGAAATGGTCTATCCTAACCTAGCCTAGACTCTAGACGTACCCCTAGTGGTAGCAAATTTGAATTTGCACAGAGGTACGTCTAGAGGCCACTGATAGAAACCCGTTTTAGCCTTCCTCTGGAGGCGGATAACCAATCACAGCGCGGTATGTGTACAGGAAATCGTAAGGCGGGCTTTGTACGATGACGACAGCCCTGCTCAAACCAGAGCGGAATCGTCTTTGGCTTAAGTTTTGGACGAATTGCACTTGTCGTTTTCTTTGAAAGTGAAACAAGAAAGTGCACTGAAGTTTTTCGTTCTGAAAAAGATGTCTTTGCCGTGTTACCGACGGGCTACGGGAAAAGTTTGATATACCAGCTGGTACCACTGGCCGGAACGCTAGCCTATTACGTGGAGAGGCAGTTTGAAAGACAACGCAATCACCCGCCCCTCCATTGAGGTACAGTCTATCAGTGGTCTTCAGACTATACATTCTTATGATATAGTCTGACGTGTCAGGCTAATCCTAACCAAAGATTCTAGAAGACTTGCCTCAACCGTGGGTACGGAATAGTATGAGTGCAAACCTGGGAAGAGGGACAATCGTACTCGGGTACGGTACAAGTGAACTGTACCTAGTGTTAGTACAACCTTAGTGTTGGTTGCCACTTCACTGGTCTGTCTATGTTGTATCAAATTCACTTAGTGAGTTTGAACAACAGGGCTATAGATTCTCCATTAAGCATTTATTAAATACATTACATTTATTTACTTATTTAACATTTACAGGTTATATTCAGAAAATTAACATAGTTGAACACATAATTGAACACATCATGGCAGCAAATATTTGAATTAGGCCTACCAACTGTCTCCTGGCGCCACACTGAACGAGCCTGTTTTTATCCTGAAACTCCAGATACAATACGTCATGCTGAAATCTATATTAAGAGTGTTGACTCCAAGGGGTAGCATGGAGCTGAAGAGTATCAGAAGCCTGATTACAGCAACTAGAGGCTTATAAGTCGTAAAAGACTAAAGTCTCTATGTCTACATGTTTTAATTCAGCTATTTAATGTCTGTGTTGTGTATATAATATATTAATTTAGGTCCATGCTGTCATTTTATTTAGTGTTCATGTTTACAGACTGGTGCACACTTGGGGTGTAATTCGAAGTATGTCTATTTAAAGCAACATGCTGTGCCCATGACCGGCTGTGTAACGTGATAGCCTAAGCAAATTTTCTTTGAGGTCACCTCAGCATACCAAGGCGTTCAATGTGCCTGTCCTCCTGAGAGGAAGCAGTCCCCATAAAATGACTGAGACTCCCAATGACCCAAATAATAATCATGGCCATAGAGATTCAACTTACTTTTACTCCAATCAATAGTGATGTGGTTTGACAATAATAATAATAATTTAATAGCTACACTTCAATCAAAATGCATAACAAATGTAATACAACATAATAAAGCCAGTTGCTGACAGCTGAATAGCATAGCATACATGTATTGCATGCAGCTGAATAGCATTGCAAGCATACAAAAGCATAGTGCCCAGTCCAACGCCATTTTTATAGCTTAGCATTATCGCTGTAAGTGGATGGATAGAAGTAGCCTTTGACTGCGCTGAAAGGTTTCTCATTCATTTGAGGCCTGTTCACACCAGGAGCAGAGAGATGAAATGTTGCTCTTGTTAATATGGATGACATCGTGGGCATACTGTAATGATATTAAAAGAACAACATTATCAATATTTGAAAAGCTTTCCTGATTAGTATACTCAAGTACAAACACAACAGCACATCACACTTGAACAGACTGCAGGAACACAAGGGCATAAAAACACAGAAGGAGAACAACAATAAGAACACCACAGACTAACTGTACGTTCACACCAAGAGCTTCTAAAGCTATAAAATAGCTTTTGTCGCTCAAAAAAGCCGCTGCTAAAATTGCTCTATCACTCATGACGTGCCTGTTGTCATTCCATTTACAGCACAGCAGTTCAGATTTACAGCTGAAACGCGTCATGGCTAATTTGCATAAAGTTGACCAGTTTTTAACTTTTTTTAGTTGCTCAAATCGGCCAACTTTTACAGCTCATAGTTTTTATGGCTTTTCTCGCTCTTGCCCATAGAGAGTGAATGACTTTCAGCAATTTTACAGCTTTAGTAGCTCTTGGTGTGAACGTACAGTAATAATCAGGGAACTAGACACAAGTGAGAGGCAGAGCCAGGATCTATAGGAAACAGAGGACACATGGAAAAGGACAGGAAGTAAAAGAAAAGGCGGAGATAGAATGGGAGAGAGGACTCGACAAAGCCATCACAGGCTGGCTCAACATCCTATACAGTAGGTAAGCAGCATCTACATTTACATGTTTCCCAATTAAATAGCCTTATTGTTCCCCAGTGTGGTTCATTTTAAGCCAGAAGGCCATCTCAAATAATTGTATATATAAAATTTTTAATAACACATTTGCAAAGACTTGGAGGGAACTCTGTTTCTCTTGCATTTTAACTATAGTTTATTAAACAACATGATATGATTTATTTTGCTAGTAATGAGTTACCAGGACCCCAAGACGGGGGAGGACCCTTGAGGAGTGGTGAGGGGGGGCCCATGGCCACTGCTTGTGCACAGGGCCCAGAATTTGCCAGCGCCTTTAGGCAAGTGTTGTTGACGTATGCAGCCAACTGCAGACTGACGGATTTTGATCCGGAATTCAGCTAAAAATAATCTAAAACAGGGTGGGGTCTGGAGGCCTGCCAGTAGGGCGGAGATACAGACTAACAGGGTCTGGAGGTTTCTTCTGGTCGGAGGGAAGCCACGGAGGCTGGCGACATGGACTAAACAGATCTGGGTAAGAAGCCAGGAGACAGAAATCCCGTTCCCAGGAAAGCTGCAGAGAGCTGAGACCAGAAGGAAGCTGGAAGCTGGAATGGGAGGCACTTGTCTTCAGTCCACCTACACTTGGGGGACCCAATCATCCTCCTCATCAGCCCAGAGAAGCTCCTAGGCCTGCTGGCACTCCAGCAAGGACAACATTAGAAAACGACTGGCAGAGGCTGGAGGTATACAAGGGCCTAAATACACCGGAGGAGAACAAGATAACACGGAAATGACACCAATAATGAGGGATTAGGTACAGGTAAGGGACAAGGTACAGGAACAAGGAAAGAGAGGAGCACCTGGAACAGGACAGGAAGTAAACCAGAGGATAAAGGTGGCGAATCTGGTGAACATTGGGGAAAATCAAGAATAAGTAGTGGTCAATTTAACACACAAGTGTGAGAGAAGCACTACTGCAAGTACAAAAAGTTGCTTAATAATAATAGATTTCTAAAGTAAGATATAATAGGACACATATGAGAAGTTTGTCTGATGTGGCCTGTTTGCTTGCTTGTGTTTAGACTACAATAAATCCTCCATGACTGGTTAATTCCAGTAATGGAAATGTCTCTGCTAATGTCATAGTAGAACGACTTTCGATGACAAATCTAATTGGCTTGTTAGGAAGCTAAAGAAGCTAATATATATCAACTTAAATTTCCAATATCGCGCTTGGGGGTGTACGGGGTTAAAAAAAAATGCACATCGGACAGTCAGAAGTGCAGAAATAGCTGAAAGTATTGCCTTCAAAAATGAGCCAAGCTCAATTGGTGTTTAGTGTAACTACTAGCAGAGCATCTGCAGTCAATTTGAATACCTGTTTTCCCCACGGTGGCACGAGGAGCTATTTTGTGGATTTTACTCAGACTAGTCGTCTGTTTCTATTCTATAAGGAACACAACAAGACAGGCCCTCACAGTACCCCCTTTAAAGGGCTGGCTTCCAGGTGTCATCACTCATAATTGCATCACACTGTTGTACCATTGCATTATTTGCCAACTCAGTGTGTTGAACATCTCTAGTCTAGGTATCATTCACATCTACTGTATTCTAATAACCGTGACCCCTCAGCCAGTTAGATGATGCTGATGGTGTCGTAAGTAGGAATGAGAACAAGAGTATTCAGTACAACGCAGACCGAATAGCAAAACAACAACCAGCCTCAGTGGCCAGTTTTGGTCTGTGTTGTACCAAATTTTCTCTGAATTTTTGCTTTAATGAAAACTGTAAATTGCAGGAATTACTCTCAGAAGCTAGGACTACCCACCAGCCACAATGATGCCCCTGGTAATGTCACCTAATACATGCCCAAATGTAGCACAGTGGTTTTGCTGACTGGACACAAGTGTGGCTATATAAAACAAGCTCGCCCCATTAACTCTCTGGTAGTTCCCAGTGGTGAGTGACATTCTTCAGAAAGCTCTACTGTTTACAGTGATTGAATCAGTTAATGAATCAAACGTACTCTTGTCTACATCAAATTCTGATATATAAGTTGCCATACTTATTTTTTTTTTGTTAATATTTTGCAGACCATGGTCGAGTCCGTACTCAGCTTTTCTGTTGAAAAAAAAAAAATGTTGATTGGGGTTGTTGAGGAGCTATTCAAAGGAATTAGTAGAAGATGTACGTACTGAGGTAGCCTATCACCCAAATTTAGAAGATTCTTACTGCAACTTCAAACATGTTCTCCCCTGGGGAGCACAGTGAAGGGGGATTCAGATATGGAATGCTTTGGCCATTTTCCGCCGCAAGACAGAGAAGGAACGTACTGAGGCCCAGACCAAGCCATTTGATGCCAAGACAGCTTTGTGATTGACAAAGGAGTATGTCAATGGAGTTCTGGAGAGGAGGGAGGGTGGCAAAGCCACAGTTAAGACTCTTGATGGGAAAGTAAGTGCTCTCTGTGACATGACCTGAGGCTCATGTCTAAACTAGAACTTTTGGTCAAGTACAGTTTGTAGTGTATGAACACTATGAACTTGCATTGTTGACATTTCTAGCAGATCTTTTTTTTATTTTGTTTATGTCATGTAAATATCTCAATATGCTCCACAACTAACCAAAGAACTGCAGTAAATAAACTTTGCTCTGTATGTACTTTTTTATTTGTTTAGAAAGAATTGAGATTTTGGAATATGTAGTTATTTTTTAAACTGCTTCTAATTTTTTGTATGTTTGTTACTCTGTTGCTATTAGGGATGATAATTAAAAATTCTTTGCACTAGCAATAATTTTGCAGGGCAATTTCTTTGAAAGTGGACTTTTTCTTGCACGCATAACACCAATAAAATGTCAGGTATTTATATTACATGAGCGAACATAAATGTGGATTTGCTGTTTTCAGTTGTAGAGGATGACATGACAAAATGTACAAAATACTTTAATACTGTTTGCTCATGGCCTAGCACATTTATAATATGGAACTGGCATGCACTTATGTGTGCACTACATCCATGGTCCATACTCTTTTAAACTTATAGCACAAACTCATAGCTCTCTAACTTTTCTAATGAAACACTAATGCTGCTTGGCACTTTCTCCATCTTCTCTAATTAGCTCTGCTACACCACACATTGTGCCTAACTCACCTTAGCCATGGTAAAAGCACCATAACTCACAGCCTCCCATGGGCTATTGCTAACACATCTCAATGCACATAATCTTAACACACATCTCATAGCACATACTGTTATGCACATGCCATAGCACACATATCCTACTCTTACACAGCATCTCATAACACACACTAGCCCCGTTTACATGGACACTTCTAATCTGATTATTTAACCCAATATTCCATTTTAGATTGCATTCATGAATGCATCTCCTTGGATACTGTTCTATAGAATGCACATGGAATCTTTCTAATCAGATTAGAAGTGTCCATGTAAACTCACCTACTGTAACACACATCTCATAGCATACAGTCTAACACAGCATCTCAGCACCCTTTCCTGTTCTCCACAGTGTTACCCTACCTAATTTCAGACTTACACTATACTTACATTACCTGTACATTTACGCATTTAGGGGACTCTTTCGTCCAAAGCGACCACATTTGTCAGTTATCAATTACTGTACTTCAGGGCCAATCTCCTCTAGAGCAACTTAGAGTTAAGAGCCCTGGGAAGTATGAGTTCAAATCCTGCCTACTATCAGGGCTGGACTGGGACCAAAAAAATGGCCCGGGCATTTTTGGCCATGGCGGCCCACCATGATTTTATTCAACAATAACTTCATGACCAGCTAAAATAATACTATAAATTGGACATATTTTACGAACATGGGAGATTTAATTGGATTAGACCAATATCCTTCAAGAAAATTATGAGTAAATTATGACGGTCCTGGCTGGGGCTAGTTGCCTGGGAAGTGTGATTTCAAATCCTGCCTGATACCATTGTGGCCTTAACTAGCCCAACTAGCCAGGTTCCTTAACTACTATATATGCTATCACTGCTCCCAGTGCAGGATACAGTATGTGTACATTGTATCACCATCCCCTCAGTGTTTCTCTTGTGCTAGGCTATATACATTTACCATGTAGTACATCGGTGCTTATTCTACATATCGAGAAACACAGATGTTGGACTAATGGCAAAGGGCTATTGCACCGCAACCAACAAAGTTGCTAAATTAGTTAGCAAGTGTGGTTTTGGGCAATATACCCCATGTCTCAAGCACTAAGTTTTAAATAAAGATGGAGCTAAATGAAGCCTACTTTTGGATTTTTTTTTTTTTTTTTTTTTTTTTTCCTGCTAGCACAGTGTGTAAAGGAAGCGAGTAGGAGAGGGAGAAATAGGGTGGGGTTATGAACCTGTGGGTTTGACTCAAACTTGAGTCTTGACCAGTGACTGGCACCACTGTTCTGTCATAAATCATGACTGATTTGCATTCAAACTGCCAATGCATTTAATTGAGTTAGTGTAGTTTAAGCTACTGTTGGGACATCAAATTGTAAGACTGCAGATTGTTCAAAGCCGAATGTATGCATTTTTACATAAAAGTAAAAGCAAGTAAAATTAATAAAGTTTATAAGAAGTAATAAAGTTAAATAAAGCACATTTAAAAGACATGCCAATGGCCAAAGTGCTGCACAGAAAAAAAGAAATATTAAATAATAATAAATGAACATTCAGTAGCCTAATAATGATAGACTAAATAAGGACATATTTGCAGCAGATATTAATAAATAAAAGACTTCACAAAATCAAGGACAAAGTTGGAGGATAAACAAGTGTGAGAAAAAAAAATTGAAGAATAGAGAAGATGATACAATGATCCACTATGAACCAACACAAGACAAAATTCTGAATGTACCACTAACTTCAGTTCTGGAAAAATGTATTCTCCAAGTCACCAAGGATTTTGTTTATTTCAATACACATATTGTTTTGATTATTTAAGGAAATTATGCAAGCTCATACTGAAACTAGAGCACTAGCATAACTAGCAAGTGACCTATGACATGACGTGTCCAAGCAAGTGTCCCATGACATGACAGTGGCTCTGAAAGGCTTTTCTTACCAGCACAGAAATATCCTTTTGTTCACACTCACATGTTGAATTTCTGGGAGCATTTCAGCCCAAATAAATAAATAAATAAGTCCAGAAGATGAGAGGTCTTGTTTTCAAAACTATGCAGGCATTTACAAACCTGACTGTAAAACATTTGGTTCCATTCTGAAAATTGGAAATACAGGCTGGTTTACTGCAAGTAGCACTAAAATGAATTATGAAGAGAATTAACCCATTTAATTTTAGTGAAGAGACCAGCTCTCCACTCCAGATAAAGGTTTGTTGTAAAATGGTAACTAAAGATACAAGTTACAACTGATATGTTACAAACTATTTCAAATATCAATAAATTCTTCACTTACTTCAACAGTAGACATATTTTGTATCCACAATGCCTATTCCAAAACACTGGGGAGGTTGTTTAAAAAGTGAATAAAAATAAATTATGCAAACTCACATACACTTCTGGTAATATTGGAGTCCACCAGCAACATTATTAACTGTTTAAATTGAGTAAATAATTCATTGTAAAATATTTGTGTTGTGACAGGGGCATGATTAACACCATGACGCTTCCAATCCTAAAAATAGTCTGTTAATCACTGGGAATTAAGGAGAGCAGATGCTGGAGCACTTCTTGAAAGGCCTGGATGTCTACTACATATTACTCAAAATACATGACTTGGCTTTCCTGTCTTTCAAGCCCCTGAGGATTATGGTTGTTTTTTTGTGTTCGCAAAGAGTCCTCTTATGCACATCTTCTGAATATCGGACTGATTTTATTATAACTTGCAAGTAAAAATGGTTTTGTGAGTTTTTTTGTTTACATTTGACAGAGAATAGGATGTAGTAAAGGATGTAAACATTGCAGAGTTTGTGTCAATATGATTTCCCTCCCAAAGCATATATAATCATTAATTCATTCAGTTCTATGGGAAAAAAATGTATTATACTGTATATTTACTGTAATGCATGCAGAGAATACAGCAGTCAACCATGTTAGCCTCATTGATATTCAAGATAGTGTCCTTGTTCACATGCCCATATGTAGGAGACTGCCTGCTGACTGGCTACAAGGCTAGCTATATAAAGCTGTTCCCCCATGCATTTTCTCACGCCTACATTTTGTATCTGTGTCAGTAAGATATCTTTATCCTAAACATATAATTTTGTTTTTTTTTTTTTATTATTAGGCCTATTATTATTACAGCCCTGTGACAAAAAGTATGTGTCCCTGACCTGTTGATAAATTGACCCAGAAGCTATAAGCCGAGAACATGCTCCTGATAATGTCACCTAATACATGCCCAAATGTAGTAGAGCCGTTTTGCTGACCGGCCACAAGTGTGGCTATATAAAACAAGCTCGCCCCATAAAGTCTCTGGTAGCACCCAGTGGTGAGTGACATTCTTCAGACAGCTAGAACTCTGGTGTTTGAAGGTGTTAAAACAGACAGAAGGATTAGACCAGGGATCAAAAGTACTGTATTTATAATTGAGTGTAATTCCAGTTAACAACAAGTGTTAACAAATGCTCTTTTTTTAATTAATTATATTTTGCAGACCGCTCAGTGCTCCGCTTTTCTGTTCTGTTGGTGAGGAAAAAAACCTGTAAGTTGGGCTGTTGAGGACCAATTCATATGAAATCATCTGTAATTTTTATCTATACACAATTGGAGGGGGAAAAAAAACTACCAAGGGAGCCGAGGTAGTTCACCAAAGGTAACATCAAGTTGATTGCAACTTAAATTATGTTCTCTCATAGAGGAATACAATCATGGGGGACGCAGAGATGGAGTGTTTTGGCCCGGCGGCCATCTATCTCCGGAAGCCAGAAAGGGAACGTATTGAGGCCCAGAACGCACCATTTGATGCCAAGTCTGCCTACTTTGTGATTGACAAAGAGGTCGAATATGTCAAAGGAACTCTGGAGAAGAGGGAGGGTGGCAAAGCCACGGTTAAGACCTATGATGGGAAAGTAAGTGCTCTCTGTGAAATGACCCGAGGCTCATATTGTATGAGCCCTAGAACTTTTGGTCAAGTACAGTTTGTAGTATGTGAACTCAACATGTGATATTGACATTTCAGGAATTAGATATGATTCTATTTGTACATGGATGTTTAAGTGTGATCAATAACTAACCAAAGAAGTGCAAAAATAAGAGAGAGGAAGGTGAGGCATCATGGCAGTTTGGTACTGGTTTACTGCAGCTTAAAATACACACTATTGGGCATGGGTCTGCCTCTTTTTGCCCCCACCAATCTAAGGCAGCAAACACTCAGACTGTTTTAATGGCTGTATCAGCTTGCATGCATATAACATTGGACCATGAAGTTTTGTTCTTTACATCCTTTTTTATTGATTTAGACAGCTGAGGTTTAAGTTTTTAGAATGTGATGTTATTTATTTCCCCCTTATTATCAATTATTATTTTACTCTTGTTATTAATATTGCAGTAGTGATTGCTACTCTATATGCACTCATAAATCTTGAGAAATAAAAAAGAAATTGAAAAATTATCTCATTATGTGTTTTTTGTGTCCATTACAATGGATGGGCGAACTGAATGCAAGTCACCTTGTAGTAGCCTAGAAACAGCAACATATAGTATTTTGATATGATACCATATTTTTCATGAATAGACATCATACAAGTGAATATTTTGTTGCTTTAAAACACATTAAATATAAGTTTATGATTGAAAGCAAGACATACCTTTTCCTGGGGAGAAAGATCCAAACACATTATTTATTCTCCAGAGGCTTACTGTATGTCTGGTGAACACAATAAATAAGAGAAGTATTATCTGGAAAACAATGAAGAACAGACAGAAGATATCACCCCATTAATTCTCCTCTATTTCCTCTGGTGATATTCAGTTCCCTTGTCCATTCCAATGGACACATGATAATACATAATATTAAATAAAGTTAAAAAAAAAATATATATATATATATATATATAGTCTACACTTCAAAAGTCACAATTATGGTATCTTTAGTCTAAACAAATGATCAGAATGTGATCATTTAGAGGTGACCACCTGATTTACTTCTGATACATTTAGGCTATAGCACATCAAACAGAGATAGGAATATAAAAAGTGGAATATAAAAAATAGAAGCTCTGTGTGAATGTCTAGTCAAACCATAATGAATTTGGTGAATGTATCAAACAATACAAATTCTACAAAAACTTTAATTACAAAGAATGAAAAAATAATATAATTAGTAGGCCTAACGTTAACAGTAAAATAACATAGCAACATTATTAATGTAAAAATTAATATAATACATAACATTTTATGGAAAAATGGTTGTGTTTCAAATCCTTCTGCAACAACCAATTAGAGCAAAGATCCAGGGGGGTGTCTAGAATTCTAGGTACTTTTCAGTATCCTAAATTATCCTAAATACGTATAATGGTTGTTTTCCAAATACCTCTGCAACAGGATAGCACTACAACCAATCTACAAAAGAGCAAGGGCTACAAGAAAAAAAATTGTAAAATAATTATAATAATGTTATTTCCTGAAACATGTTTATCACCATCGTACCATCGATATTGGAAAGAATACCCATGCACACTAAAAAGCTGTTACTCCATTTCAGTGCATTGCTTCCACTTGTGAACCATCTTCATTCGTTCTTTAAAATAAGATGAAATAAACTGGGTCCAAGCAAGCAGCACTTCCAAGTTATTGCTGAGTGACCTGGCTGCAGGGAAGCCGCTAGGGGGGGGGGTTAGTTAGGATGATTCTAAGGGCCCAGCACAGACAGGGGGGCCCAGAGAAAATTTTAATATTAAAATCAATATTTGAGGGGCCCAAAAAATTATTTTGTCATAGGGCCCAAAATTTCTAGCAGTGCCCCTGCCTGGCTGTTTGAATTACCACATGGTGCCCATGAGTCACTGGATAGCTTCACTCAATAGGGAAGAAGAGTGGAAGAAACCAAATTAGCTAAACTCTCTACTGTCTACTGCTCTGCTGCAACTAAGCATCAAAATAGAGGACACAATGGACAAAATGGACAATGTTTTTTTTCTGTCTTCACATAAGAGGGTTCTGCAGACTTTGCGTCTCTGCTGTTGGAAGGGAAGCACAGGTGGCATGTCATACTGGTGACAGATGCAGCTGCTAAGCTAGGTCTGGCTTAGCCGCAAGCCTTACCACTGTATATGACACTTGCCTACCTATATACTTCTACTGTGCTAATGAGGTTTTTGCTCGCAAACACCAAGCCAATTTCAGAGTGATCTCCACTTTTTGCCATAGCTTCATCCAACTAGCCCAACTTGACTACCTAAATTCCCTCTTCCCAATCCCAACACAGCATGGCTCAACTTGGAATGCAAAGGCCAATGTATCTTCCAAACCATGCACCAACAACCATGCACCGACCCCAGCACTGCGGAAGCCTACGTGTACCTCAAGGTGGTCAATCATACCAATGAGGCCTTCTTCCCTTACTCACCTTGAGCTTCAAAGTGGATTTTTTTTTTTTTTTTTTAAACATGATTGGGAGTTCATGTGTTTTTTTTTTTTTTCTTTCTTTCTTTTTTTGTGTGATTTCAACCGAAAGCACAAAAATAGCAATGTGTAGGGCATGTCATTGCATGATACATTGTTATTTTTAAAACAAATGAAAGGCTCAAAACGACATTACACTTTTGTGGAAGTGAGTAGGCTACAGAGCTCCAACCAAAAGGCTCCTTACAGCCTGACTCCTTACAGCCTACTCTGATGTAGACTACAGACCAATTCTGTGAAAGACCTTTAAGAAAGCCAACATCACCTGAAGTTGTCTGGCTGTCTGAATAGCAAAACGGCAGCTAGCTTTCAGAAGCAAGGACACTATATTCCAGTTCCACGTTCCTTTTTTAACCAATTTTAATAGTTTATATTCCAACCAATAGCACTCACTGATGGTCCGTGTATGATTCGTTAATTTGAACGGAATAACAATGAAATGAAAAAATGACTTGTTATGTTATGTTGAACAAAAACAAATAACAACTTATTTTTGGAACTTTCATTTAATGCTCGTGCCCGAAATGAAAAATTTCAACAATGATCTTGGAGGACCTTGGAGAGTTTTAATTTTGTTATTTAATCTGTCGCCAACGCGCATCTTCGTCTATGGCTGCACTGGAAACATAATAATGTACAATAATAATAATAATAATACATAATATCATTATGGCCATATGCTTTATGCAGTTGTTTCAAGCAGATAAGACTTGCGCTGAAATTTCTAATGCTGCTGCATTTAGGAGTTAAGCGATGCTCGGAAATTGCAATGAGAAGATTTTGTGCTATGCACAACAACCTGAGAAGGAAAAGATATTGTGCGGACACAGAGCTAGAGAGCTGTATTTGGTCAGATAAAGAGGCACGGCAGATTAGCACGCTGTTTCTAATCTATCAACAACGTTTTTCAGGAGAGAAAAAGTAGGCCTCGTGCACATCTTACTTTACATGTTGATAACATGCCACCTACTGGTCATAATAAGTAGGCCTGAACATTTTGGGTTTAAAGATGCCTACCCGGCTGTTAAAATATTCCATATGGGCCCAGAGATGGCATATCTTATCCTACGCTATTTTTTCCCCGTAAAGTAGGCTAACACCATGGATTTTGGATGTCATCAAAAAATATTGCATATAATTGGACAAACCATTTGTCTGTCATTTACTTCAACCACTAACATCAAAACCGACCTGTTGCATCCCGTGATCCAATGCGATTTGGAGTTTTTCAACTGTGCCAAACAAACATAAATTCTTGTATCTGCACCATAATTGCCACAATAATGGTTTTAATTCGCATATATAGATGTCTCTTTCACATATAACTGTTAGTAGTGTTTTGTAAGTGTTTTGCAAGAGATAAGCTATGTCAAAAATCCCGGCCGGCGGTTCATACGGTCTTCTGGTTGGTCCGTCCGTTCAATAGCGGTCCTTAAATCCCTTTCAATGGACGCGATCTCAGATGCTTGAGCCCAAGGGGGCGCTGCATCTGACGTGAGTGAGGTTACACAATGAATAAAAAATTGGTTGATGAATTGATTTATTGACTGATGTAGATATTGTTCTCTTAATAGACAAAAGTTTAGTAAAGTTGAAAACACATACTGTTCTGTTGGCTTGAATGTAACTTAAATTAATATAAGAGTTAATGATTATTGTAAATCTTATGCACATACAAACAGTGGATATGATAATCTTGAATTCAGTGTTGTGTTGTAATGTCCTGTGTGCCACTAAAAACATTGTCATTGTTTTCCAGACTGTAACGGTGAAAGAGGATGAGATCTTCGCCATGAATCCTCCAAAGTTTGACAAAATTGAGGACATGGCCATGATGACCCATCTTCACGAGCCTGCTGTGCTGTTCAATCTCAAAGAGCGCTACGCAGCATGGATGATCTATGTAAGATTGTCATGGGATGCCATTTGACAGAGCTATTGTATTCAATCATCCCATGCACTGCTGGTTTAAAATCGTCCTCTCTCATTCCAGACCTACTCTGGATTGTTCTGCGTCACTGTTAACCCCTACAAATGGCTCCCAGTGTATGATGCTGTGTGTGTAAATGGATACAGAGGCAAGAAGAGGATTGAAGCTCCACCCCACATCTTCTCCATCTCTGATAATGCCTATCAGTTCATGCTCCAAGGTGTGTAAGGTTTAAAATGTTTTGTAACTTTTTGTAAATTAGTTTGTTTAAAATCAGCATATGTTAATATATATGTTAATATACTTTCCCTTGCAGATCGCGAAAACCAGTCTATTCTTATTACGTAAGTACAAAAGCTAGTGTGTGGATAGAGACACAGGCAATGATCATTGAAGACAAAGTTAATAATATTTTTTTCTATGTGGTCTCCAGTGGAGAATCTGGTGCTGGGAAAACTGTGAATACCAAGCGTGTCATCCAGTACTTTGCCACTATTGCAATGACTGGGCAGAAGAAAGCTGAACCAGTGCCAGGGAAAATGCAGGTAAAGTTTTTTTTGTAGATTAATGAATGGCTAAATATGAGGGGAAAAATTAAGCTTCCTGTTTCATTCCCATAAAGTTGTTGCAGCATGATAGTTGTTATCAAAGTCTGTGTGTACATTGTTTTTTAAAAATGAAATTACTGACTAAAAGCCAAAACCCACATCACTTTCTACCTAAAACATGTTGTAAAACATGGTCTGATAAAATATGGTGCCCAATCCTAGATTCTGTCTGATTCAGCTTGGAAAGACCCTAATAACCTTGACACTCTGAGCCAGGATTACCCAATGAGTTGTTTATGATGGCATACAGTTTATTATGGTTATTAGCTGGCTGAAACGAAAACTTCCTTTTCACAAACTTGCCCTTTGGTGTGTTTCATGATTATAATCTTTAAATTTATTGCACATTAGCATTGTACAAACATAAATCATTCTCTCTAAGGGTTCACTGGAGGATCAGATCATTGCAGCCAACCCCCTGCTGGAGGCCTATGGTAATGCCAAGACTGTGAGGAATGACAACTCCTCCCGTTTTGTAAGTATTTAAATTTACAAGCAATATGGTGCCTGTAAGAGTGAAACACGTAAATGAGTTTAATCTGTTTTCTCACAAAATGTCTAGGGTAAATTCATCAGAATCCATTTTGGATCAAGTGGCAAACTAGCCTCAGCCGATATTGAGACTTGTGAGTGTCCATTTATAAAATAATAAAGAATGTTTTATTCAGTATGGATACCTGATCATATAATATTTAAGTAATGGTAATGGTCTTACCTCGATCCTATCAGATCTTTTGGAGAAGTCAAGAGTGACATTCCAGCTGTCTGCTGAGAGGAGCTACCACATCTTCTACCAGCTTATGACTGGTCACAAGCCTGAGCTGATTGGTAGGATAATGATCATACACAACCTGTAAAATAATGAAGAAATGATAGTAACACTTTCGATGAAGCCAGAATTCATAAAGCATCATAAATTCATTCATAAGGGGAGCTCATAGCTACAGCACATTATATTCTCACAACTGTATTCATTAGGCATTATCACAGCCTATAAACTTTTACAACTTGTATTATATGTTTACACACTTTACTTTGAGCACTACCTCTTCATTGTATAAACACTTACAAACACTAATTACCATATTACATGACTAATTTAACCCTCTATGAACATGCTCATAATGTTTTATGAATATTGCATTCATAGACAGTGTATTATAAATACTTATATAACAAATAATTGTATTTCCAGACGGACTTCTTATCACCCAAAATCCATATGATTTTCCAATGATCAGCCAAGGTGAAATCACTGTCAAGAGTATCGATGATATAGAGGAGTTCATTGCCACTGATGTAAGATATCAAATCTGATGTATCTATATTACAAACGTGACGAAATAGCATCTAAAAGAAGTCTTGTTTTTCCATCTCATCAGACTGCTATTGATATCTTGGGCTTCACCGCTGATGAGAAAATTGGCATCTACAAGCTCACTGGTGCTGTGATGCATCATGGAAACATGAAGTTCAAGCAGAAGCAGAGAGAGGAGCAGGCTGAGCCTGATGGCACTGAGGGTGAGAAATATTAATTTCTCAGTATTTAATGATGTCAATAATTTTTTCATAGCCTACATTAAAGACAAAACTTCATATTGGAACTTTTCCCCATACTTTTGTTTTTGCTTTCAGTTGCTGACAAAATTGCCTTTTTATTGGGCCTGAATTCTTCTGATATGTTGAAGGCTCTGTGCTACCCCAGAGTGAAGGTTGGAAATGAGTATGTGACCAAGGGCCAGACTGTGCCACAGGTTGGTGTTGTTCTTTTTTTAAAATCAGATGTGTAGAGCTTTGCAAAATAGAGTGTGCAGAATGAATAAACTTGTAATGCTTTTACAGGTTCACAATTCTGTCATGGCCCTCTGCAAGTCAATCTATGAGAAGATGTTCTTATGGATGGTAATCCGTATTAATGAGATGCTGGACACAAAGCAAGCAAGGCAGTTCTTCATTGGTGTGCTGGACATTGCAGGATTTGAGATCTTTGATGCAAGTAAATCTCTATGTTGCCATACAGATATTACAGTAATGTTGATCTATGAATTTTACTGTGGTGGTCTTGAAAAAGCCATGTATCAACAGAAGTACTTTACATATTCAAACAACAGTATAATAGCTTGGAGCAGCTCTGTATCAACTTCACCAATGAGAAACTGCAGCAGTTCTTCAATCATCACATGTTTGTGCTGGAGCAAGAGGAGTACAAGAAGGAAGGAATTGACTGGGAGTTTATTGACTTTGGTATGGATCTGGCTGCCTGCATTGAGCTCATTGAGAAGGTAATGTAGTTGAGGGTGCATGATTCTTTGAACATTGTTCAATTGAAAATAATCTTGCATCATCTGTTTTGTCATTGACAATTATCTTTTTCAACAGCCAATGGGTATCTTCTCCATCCTTGAGGAGGAGTGTATGTTCCCCAAGGCCTCAGACATAACCTTCAAGAACAAGCTGTATGACCAGCATCTTGGTAAAACAAAGTGCTTTGAGAAACCCAAACCGGTAAAGGGTAAACCAGAGGCCCACTTCACCCTTGTGCACTATGCTGGAAAAGTGGATTACAATGTAACCGGCTGGCTGGACAAGAACAAGGACCCATTGAATGACACAGTTGTGCAGCTGTACCAGAAGTCTTCGGTGAAACTTCTGGCCTTCTTGTATGCAGCTAAAGCTGAGGGTATACATCATAATTTGGCTATTTGAATTACATCCCGACCCACCCCCCCGAACAACCCTACATTACGCATACTAAGTGCTTAAGACAACAACAAAAAAAACAAAAACAAATACATAATAATAATAATAATAATAATAACAGTATATAAAAATGAATGAAATAAAGAAATGGCTTAAGTACACTATATGAAATAAGAATGTATTATAATTGCTTTTATATTTCTGCTGTTCTCTATACACATACTTTTCTTACATTTGTCATTTTTAGCTGATACTGGCGGTGCTAAGAAGGCTGGCAAGAAGAAGAAGGGTGGTTCCTTCCAGACAGTGTCTGCCCTGTTTAGGGTAAGCTCAGCACTGGTTTATTAAATTTCAATTTTTAAATACTTCTATGAACACTCAAAAGAACAAACAATATTCTGTGTATCCACCCTGACAGGAGAACTTGGCGAAGCTGATGACCAACTTGAGAAGCACTCATCCTCACTTTGTGCGTTGCTTGATTCCCAATGAATCAAAGACACCAGGTAAGCTATATCTGCCTAAAGGATTTAACTTGAAATGAAAAAGGTCCCTGACAACAGAGGCTATACCATTTCAGGTCTGATGGAGAACTTCCTGGTCCTTCACCAGCTGAGGTGTAATGGTGTACTGGAAGGTATTAGAATCTGCAGAAAGGGTTTCCCCAGCAGAATCCTTTATGGTGACTTCAAGCAGAGGTAACTGATTCATAACTGAGGGTTATGTGAGTAAATGGCAATTCTTAACAACACACTCACTACCTTCTTTCACTGTACATTCACTGACAGTAGCAGACTCTTGATGAACAATGTCTACTATGTACTATGATTACGCGTATGATGATAGGCTACTGTTTTTTATATTCATTTTTAAATGCCTTTTGGGACACCCTAATACACATTAATAATGGATTAAGTGGACATTAAAGGGTACATAGTGTCATTTTAAATTGTGTTTTGCTCAACCTGTTCAGATATAAGGTGTTGAATGCCAGTGTTATACCCGAGGGCACGTTCATGGACAACAAGGTGGCTTCAGAGAAATTGCTTGGCTCTATTGATGTAGACAAGGACATGTACAGGTTTGGGACCACCAAGGTAAAGTATTTAGAACTTTGTCACGTCAGACCTGCTAAGTATCTACATTTGAAAAACGTATAACCAACAGTGTAAATGTGTTTTGACTTCAGGTGTTCTTTAAAGCTGGTCTGCTTGGTACCCTTGAGGAGATGCGAGATGAAAAGCTGGCAAATCTCGTCACAATGACTCAGGCCCTGTGCCGTGGCTACCTCATGAGAAAGGAATTTGTCAAGATGATGGAGAGGAGGTAGGCCTAAGCTAAATGGGAAAAAAATACTTTTCAAGATGCACTATAGTAACTTATGTCTTACTCATTAGCCTTATTTCAAAATGAACGTCATACAGCCGTATGACAGATGCTGTCAGATGCAAGATTGCGCCCTCTAGCATGTCTTGCTAGCAGCCTTGATCAAGACAAAATTCTTGTGGGTTGCCATGTAAAGACTAGCCCAAGACGCTCTAGAATCTTTGTTGTAGCCTAACTTACTCTGTGAATGTACTGTATTTCGTCACATCATGTTTTAGTAATAAGTGTTGTAGGCCTACATGCCGTAATAATCCAGGCAGCTCACGCTATTCAGAAAAGCCTAAGAGCATATAAACCGGAATAATCACCAAGGACAATTACTCTTTCTCTAAAGCAAAGTGAAATTTGTGATGGTTACATTCTCATCATTGTAGACTAGAGCCTTCACTGTTCTAGTTCTATAGGCCTACAACAATAGCAAAATAAATGTTACCACAACTAGGAAACTTGTTCAAATCTACAAGCAGTCTAATTTGTCAATCTCACTGTAACCAGAATATGACCTTATTCCAAATAAGCCTATGAGGCAAAAGGTTGTGTAGGCTAGAAGATTTAGCAAATTTTGTGACTCTTAAGCCACACCGTTTTTGAACCGTTTCATTGCATAATTTTAAGTTTTGGGTTCAGAATTTACTCACACAGTGTAAGCAGTTGCGTTGTCCATCGTGGCTTACGCCAGTAATCCACTAGCACACACCTGGGTAAACTGAGGCCCGGGGGCCACATGCGGCTCTTTGAGCTATTTTATCCGGCCCATAGAGCCTTCCCAAAATAGAATAATTTCTCATTTAGCCAAGGTGACTTAGATTATAGGCCTGATTTTTTGTATTCATGTCATACAATTCCCCCCTATTAACCCTGCATGTTAACATGTCCTCTGAAGAAAGTGGGGCTACTGGTTTGAGACATACCAATGTACTGGCATCAACCCCCATCAACCAGTTGACTGTTAACATCCGGCCTGTTAGTCAAAATGTAAAACCCTGTGTGGCCCTTCGGCCAAAATAATTCCCCACTCGTGCACTAGCATATGATGCAAACTTCTTCACAACGCATACACATCGCTCATGTCCGTCGAGATGTTTGTTGCCTAACCATTGTACTCCGCATCCGCAAAGCATTCTGGTTAAGCAACGCGTCTCAGTAACTTGCATAAAGTTCAGTGATGCAATTTTATGCAAATCAAAGTGTCCAACGTGAGCTGCTATCCCAATGACAGATAAGCGGTTGGGAGGGTTAACGTGATTTAACTACTGAACAGCAACTGTATTTGGAAACACACTCACAACAAACATCTCAACGAACATGAGCGATCCAAAGAAATTAGCATCACTTGCTAGTGGATAATCAGCATTAATATGTAATCGCACTGTGTGAGAAGATCAATGATGGTCTGTAAACCTTTAACCCCTGTGAATTAATCATACAGTTTGAGCTGGTTGTACAGTGTACAATGTTTAGGGTAAAGTTTTTTTCCCCTGCAAACTAGCAGGCCTGTACAGAATACTTTATACAGATCTAACAGTGTTAACATACAGATCTAACAGTGTTACCTACATACCTTGGATAACATTTCCAAAAATAAAAGCCAACTTCTTCACAGCCTACAATCCATTCCAGCCATTACTGTAACACATTTGCCAATACTGGCAACCCATTTTCTAATGTGATTGGTAGGGCACAAGGAACCAAAACAAAAACAGGACTTGTGGGCAGCTAATGCCAATTTCAGCAGCAGATTTACAGGCTGTAGCATTGTTGTCAGTAAAATATAATTTTAATCAAATGTGATTCCTCAACCGCTAATGATAACCTACATGAAGGATATTTTTAAAGATTATTACAATAATTGTAATTTTTACATTTTAATTTAAATGTTTATATTTGAATGCTACTTTTGCACTTTTCCATATTTAATCATACAGGCCTTGTGTATGTAAGACATGAGACATTAAGTCCAGACTTACAACTATGAACAGTACCTGGAAGTAAGTGCAGAGTAATCTTTTATTCTACATTTCAAACGTTATTTCATACAGAGAGGCCATCTTCACTATCCAGTACAACATCCGTTCATTTGTGAATGTGAAACACTGGCCATGGATGAAACTGTACTTCAGGATCAAGCCCCTTCTGAAGAGTTCTGAAACGGAGAAGGAACTAACAGAGATGAAGGATAACTATGAGAAATTGCAGAAAGATCTAGAGGCTGCTCTAGCCAAAAAGAAGGAACTTGAGGAGAAAGTGGTTACTTTGAACCAGGATAAACAAGACCTTGAATTAGCTATAGCATCCGTGAGTACTGTTTTATTGTTCACAACAAAACTGTTTTGTGGGTACAAAAGTTCATGTATATAGCATGAAGTGGATTGTTTTTGATCAACTGTTCTCACCATCTACATTAGGAAGCTGAAACTATATCAGATGCAGAGGAGAGATGTGAGGGTCTGATTAAAAGTAAAATCCAGCTGGAAACCCAACTGAAAGAAGCAACTGAGAGGCTGGAGGAAGAGGAAGAGCTAAATGCTGAGCTGGCAGGAAAGCGCAGGAAACTCGAGGATCAGGTCATTGAGCTGAAGAAAGATATTGATACCATGCAGCTTGAAAAGGCAGCAGTGGAAAAGGACAAAAGTGCCATAGCAGCCAAGGTAAATGAATAATAGAGATTCTTTCCTACATGTTTTCACTAAGATATACTGTATGAGGATGAAATGCACTTGAAAATAACTTGTACATATAACTTGTGGAATAATCAAATCCTTCCAGCTTAGAAAATTTAAAGAGGAAATGGACACTCAAGATGAGCACAATGCCAAGCTCGTTAAGGAGCAGAAAGCTCAACTGGAGGCACAACAGCAGATGATGAATGATCTCCAAGCTGAGGAGGAAAAAGTGACCACACTTACCAAAACAAAGACCAAACTTGAGCAACTAACGGATGATGTGAGGCAGCTGTACAAAATAAGCCAAAAATAGTCACTAACAAGTTATGTAGCATTTGAAAATATTCATAAAAGTTTTGTATGTCTATGTAACAGCTGGAGGGAACACTGGGGCAGGAGAAGAAAATCCGTGTAGAGCTTGAAAGAGCCAAAAGAAAGCTTGAGGGTGACTTGAAACTGGCTCAAGAAGCTATCATGGATTTGGAAAATGACAAGCATCAAGCTGATGAGACAATTAAGAAGTATGAATGGTGTTTTCAGTTTTACAGAAAACAATTTAATGCACTAAACTGATTGATTTAGTCTTTTTAGTCACACTTTTAAAATTCCAACAGGAAAGACTTTGAAATAAGCCAACTACTGATGAAAATGGAAGATGAGTTGTCAATTGGCGGTCAGCTTCAGAAGAAGATCAAAGAACTTCAGGTACTGTATTTAGAAGACATGTAAATTCTAGTACATGTAGTTTTTCAATGTAAAATATATCTATATATTCAAAGCCATACATTCATAGAATCGAATTGAGGAACTGGAAGAGGAGACTGAAGCTGAACGCGCTACTCGGGCCAAAGTGGAGAAGCAGAGAATTGATCTCGCCAGGGATATGGATGAGATCACTGGGCGTCTTGAGGAGGCGGCTGGGATCACTGCTGCTCAGATTGAGTTGAACATGAAGCGTGAAATAGAGTATCAGGAACTGTGTCACCAACTTGAGGAGACCACCCAGAGACATGAAGCTTCTCTCAACTCTCTCCGCAAGAAGCAGGAGGATGCATTGGCTGAACAGGCTGAGCAGATTGAAACCCTCCAGCGCATGAAGCAGAAGCTGGAGAAAGAGAAGAGTGAGTTCAAAATGGAGATTGATGAGCTCACCGTTAGATTGGAGTCTGCTACAAAGTCAAGGGTATGTACAGATAAATGATTTGGTATAGGCCTAATATGACTCTGAAATGAAAACGACTCAATTAACTTCAGATTGAAAATCCTTTAGGCTAATATGGAGAAGATGTATCGCGCCCTTGAGGAACAAATGAATGACCTGAGAGCAAAGAATGAGGACATTGTAAATCAGCTACTTGAATTAAACGCACAAAAAACAAAGCTTCAAACTGATAATGGTAAGTAAAAGTAAAAAGTGAATATGAAATTTTGCTCAAATCAAATGGTTTAAAACAACAATGGCATAAAGAGAAAATATCATTACTCCCCATGAGTTATGTGGAAATCATTTTAGATGTTAATTAACTTTTTTGAGTTACTCTTGCATTTGCATGCTTTATGCATTTTATTTCTTTCTACATCCCATTGCAAATATGATTAATTTCCTTTAAAATGATCCTAGTTGAATTCAGCCGCCAAATTGAGGAGAAAGATGCGCTGATCTCTCAGCTGTCCAGAAACAAGCAATCTAACACCCAACACATTGACGAGCTGAAAAAGCAACTGGATGATGAAGTCAAGGCAAGTCTAGAAACATCATAACTCAAGCACAATCTTACAGTGACCTCACTAACTAGGATTGGGTATCGGGAACCAATTCCAATTCAGAACTGGTTGAAAATGATCAATTCCATCGATATTTTACGTCTCCAAACGTTATCAATTCTCTTATCAATTCTTTAGTTTCTCTGCCCGCATGTGCTAAGTGCAATTTTCATCGCAAGCTATCACATTAACTCCAGTGATTCACATAGCCTACCATATTGAGGAGACGGAGACACATAGCTTTTCTCAAGCCTATAAAGACTGCCTTTTTTGGCATGAACAAGGCTACTAAGGAATCGATAAGAGTATTGATATGGAATTGGATTGATAGGCAGAATTGATAATGGCATCCCTATCACTAACTAATATCAAAATGTTCCCTGCAGGCTAAGAATGGCCTGGCACAAGCACTAACAGCATCCCGCCGTGACTTCGACCACCTGAGGGACCAGTTTGAGGAGGAGCAGGAAATCAAAGCTGACCTTCAACGTGTGGTGTCCAAGGCCAACAGTGATGTGGCTATGTGGAAAGCTAAATATGAAACTGATGCCATTCAACGTAATGAGGAGCTGGAAGATGCCAGGTAAAACATGAAAAAAAATATTAGAAAAACAGTGAACTGCTACAGGCGTTTTGTCGGAATCAATGATATGAAAAGGCACCCTAGTTTTCACCTGTTGTTTTAATCATACGAATTTGAGTTATATGGTGCATGTGAAAAAGTAATAATGTCTTCTCTGTCGGTAGTAGCCAATGACAGGACATAAACAATAAATAAAGAGTAATCTGGCCAATTTGGTGAAGCCACAGAAACCTGACTATCATGGAATATCCGTGAAATAATGATCGCAGGCAACATACTGAGTACCAGCTTAGGACCAAACGGCTGCAGTGAAATTTTGAAGAAGTCCATCATTATTTATAATGTCCAGCGCATTTCGAAAAATAATGAGTTCACACTTGCCAAGTCTACACTTATAATAACAAAGTAGTAATCTGGTTATGTTGGGTAGTGTGACCTCCATCCTTACAAGCTCATCATTGTGAAGTGTCTGTTTACAATCTCATAAGCTATCCTCTTCCTCTGTTTCCTCTGTAATATTCCAACATTTTCTGTTCCTCGTCCCTTGCAATTCTAATATATTAGTGAACCAATTTAAATATTCAGTCAAGATCCTTTGAAACACTGACATCATTTAGCAGCAGACCTGAAAAACCAAGCAATTCACTCAAGGCTGTTTCATTAGTTACATACCATACCATATTTGAGCTGGATGGTCTTTGGTATTTATTGCCCTCAATGGTGCCTTCCAGGCAGCGCTGCCTTCAAGGCACTACTCCACTCAGTTTAGGGTTAGGATGAGGGTTGAGGGGGTTATGGTTAGGAATAGGGTAAGGGTAGTGCCTTTTAGGCTGTGCTGCCTGGAAGGTGCCGTTGGGGGCAAAAAAAAAACATTGAGCATATTTGGATAGCCCAGAGAACAATTTAAAACACCTTATAGCTGCATGGCAGGGCATGTTTAAGCTATCAGATGTAAACCGCCCATTTGACAATCTTTTTAGGAAAAAACTTGCCCAGCGCCTACAGGAGGCTGAAGAGTTTATTGAGGCTATGAACTCCAAGTGTGTCGCTCTGGAAAAGACCAAACAGAGGCTCCAGGGTGAAGGAGACGACCTCATGGTTGATGTGGAGAAGGCTAATGCAGTTGCCAGCAACCTTGATAAGAAACAGAGGAACTTTGATAAAGTAATCAACAAGTTCACTTGAGCATGCATGTGGTGAATAAATAATAGCTAACCTCTCTATTTGAAGATCTGCTATAAAGATTTCTATATTTTGTAACAGATTCTGGCAGAATGGAAGATGAAATATGATGAGGTCCAGGATGAGCTAGACAATGCAGGCAATGAGATTCGCAATTTGAACACCCAACTCTTCAAGATGAAGAACGCCAAAGACGAGGCTGTAGATCAGCTGGAGATGCTGAAGAGGGAGAACAGGAACCTGCAGCGTATGTCAATACCAACACAACATGCATTCATGGAGTGACATGTATCATTTGAACTGATCATTTGTGGTGACACACATGATGAATCATCATTATCCAAACCTTTCCAACAGAGGAAGTCACTGACCTGACTGTGCAACTTGGTGAGACTGGCAAGAGCATTCATGAGCTGGAGAAGACTAGGAAGACAGTGGAGTCTGAGAAATCTGAGATCCAGACAGCACTTGAGGAAGCAGAGGTAAGATTTTCATAATATATAATATCTAATTATCTGATGTTACTTGCTTGATGCTAATCATTATGATAAATGAATAGCCTAACACAATTTAAACTTCCCTTAAAATAGGGTACAATTGAGCATGAGGAGGCCAAGCTGGTTCGTATCCAGCTGGAGCTTAACCAAGTGAAGACTGACCTTGAGAGAAGGCTGGCTGAGAAGGAAGAGGAGATGGAGATGTTGAAAAGGAACAGCCAGAGGGTGACTGACTCCATGCAGACCACTCTAGATGCTGAGGTCAGGAGCAGGAATGATGCCTTGAGAATTAAGAAGAAGATGGAGGGAGACCTCAATGAGATGGAGATTCAGCTCAGCCATGCCACCCGGCAGGCAGCTGAAGCCCAGAAACAGCTGAGAAATGTCAACGCACAGCTCAAGGTACCAAGAATCAGCCCTACATTACGAGTTTAGATTCTCTGTCCAAGCGTGGCCAAGATTTCCTACTACTTTTCTTGGGCTTCTGTTGGGTCGGGTCAGTGATCACAATGGGTTGTTGTTTTTTTGTATAGTTTGTATCATTATAATTAAATGAAGCAACAGAAATGTTTTAGCCTGTACATTGTAATAAAGTAGCATAACAAATTACACAATCCATATTACAACATAATTTGTTAAAGTAAGTCAACATGACACTTGAAAAAAGGTATCAAATTAAAACCCACTTGGTGGGTTGGGCTGGGCAGGGCTCAGACAGACAGCACATGCTCAGGTAGGGTCTGGCAGGATTTTTTGGGGGGCCTGATCTGAGTTCTATCTATTTTACTGTGCTTGATCTAATCAATTTTATTCCAAACAGGATGCGCAACATAACCTTGATGAAGCTCTCAAAGGACAAGAAGAGATGAAGGAGCAAGTTGTCATGATTGAGCGCAAGAACATCTCCATGCAGGGTGAGGTTGAAGACCTAAGAGCTGCTTTGGAGCAATCAGAAAGAGGCCGCAAATTGGCAGAGCAAGAGACATCTGATTCATTTGAACGTGCTGGACTGCTGCAATCCCAGGTGAGCTACAAGCAATCACTTTTAATCTTCTAAACCATCTTCTTATACATATAACCTAGATGAGAACCAATGGGAGCATTTTTATTTTTTATTCAGAACACCAGCCTGCAAAACACCAAGAAGAAACTTGAGGCTGAGGTTGCTCAAGTTCAGGCAGAGGTGGATGAGATCATTCAAGTGGCCAGAGCCGCAGAGGACAAAGCCAAGAAAGCCAGTACTAATGTAAGCTAAAATAAGTCATATGACAGATACAAATTGATTAAATCAATCCAAGTTCAGAGAGAGAATATTTTGTAGTTGACAAAAATCTTTCCTGACTTCCTATTTAACTCTGCAGGCTTCGGAGTTGGCAGAAGAGCTGAAAAAGGAGCAGGATACCACAGCTCACTTGGAGAAGATAAAGAAGAACCTTGAGAGCTCCGTCAAGGACCTGCAGCACCGCCTGGATGAGAGTGAAAATCTTGCTATGATGGGTGGCAAGAAACAACTTCAGAAACTGGAGGCAAAGGTACAGTTTTATTCTGTATAGTTAAATAGGTGAATCATGGTCAGAGTTTGACCTACACTATGCTGGATTCTGAAAATCTGAATTCATAGGTGCGTGAGCTGGAAGGAGAGGTAGAATCTGAACAGAAGAGCAGAGCTGAAGCAGTTAAAGGTGTCCGCAAATATGAGAGGAAAGTCAAGGAGCTCACCACCCAGGTAGAGTAATCTTCTTCATCATAAAAAAAAACTATGAGCTTATTCGACAGACTAAATTATTTATGACAAATTATGATAAAAAATGTGCAGACTGAGGAAGACAAGAAGAATGTCACCAGGCTACAGGACATGGTGGAAAAGTTGCAAGTTAAAGTGAAGGGCTACAAGAAACAGCTCGAGGAGGCTGTGAGTAAAGATTTATATATGATCCTTGAACTTTATACTTACCATAAACACTTTTGTCACTAGTATCTTCACAACCAAGCACAAGATAAACATCTCATTATAATGACAGGAGGAGAACACTACCCTCAACCTGTCCAAGTTCAGAAAGCTACAGCATGAGCTTGAGGAGGCTCAGGAACGTGCTGACATGGCTGAAACCCAAATCCACAAGTTGAAGGCCAAGAGTCGTGAGGTAACAGAGAATTTCATTAGCAAGAAATGTTGCACTCTAAGTCAAAATATCCATGCCTTACATTCCTTTTTCTTTTTTTCTTTTTAGGGACAGGAGGAGCAATAAACCCTCTGCCTGCATTCTAAAAAAAATATTTCTTTGAGCATGCTCATCATGACGTGTTCATGACAACGCTGTTCCTTTGACTTGCATTATATGTAAACAGCGCCACCCAAGGAATAAAGAGGTATTACAAGAGAGATGTCCTGGCACTGGCTGGTTAGTCTGATAGCTTTAGTGGATACCTGGGCAACATGGTGCATAGGAGTATTACACAATTCCTCCAAAACTAGTTTTCACATTCTCTTGTTAAAGCTAGGGACTCATTTATGAATGTTTTAAATGAAAGAAAAACAGCAGTTTTAGAAGTATGGAGTCCTTGGAAGAAAAAAAAAAAAAAAAAAACAGAACAAGCTTGCTTTTTGAACACACAACATCAAATTGGTCCTATCCCCTTTCTTCGTACCTCCCTCCAAAACCATACACACCACCTAAGCACATTGACATGCAAGTCGTCTTCATCCTTTGTTAGTTGTGGACAGTTTGTATGATTGAATGGGATCTTTAAAGTCAAACGCATAGTAGAGTTAGCCTATATTTTTAGAACATTGATCAGTACATTGATCAGTTGACTCATTGGGTTTTGTACAACATTTAGCAAAAAATAGCTTCAGATAAGAATATTACAGCTCTGCTTAAATGCATATAATTATACCTGAGAAATACGCTCTACTTGGTTTAATAATGTCAGAATGACATTGATATCATCACAAATAAATCAGATCAGAATAAATCAGACCAGTTTTCCCCACTGATCTGCATGCAGGGCCGTCGCAACAGGACAGGCAAACCAGGCAATTACCTGGGGGCCCAAGCTGAAAAGGCCCCGAAGATTGACTGTTTAATCATTTTAGTAGTTTAGCAATAAAATATGTCTAGACTCAAGTTAGTTCAATTGTAAGGTCAACACAAATAATTATATTAAAGAAAGATGCTTGGGGATTATATCAATGTGATTCATAGGTGTTTATGGGGAAGTCAAGGGCCCCAATGTCCTGTTTGCTTGGGGCCCCCTAAGTACCTTGAAATGGCCCTGTCTGCATGATGATGGACCACGGTAATTGAACAAACTGATCACTGAAACATTTAGAAAGTAGGCCAACCATAGCTGAATGGACTCATTAGCTTTTGTCTTCCATTCTTTGTATATTTTTATATAGCCTACTTTTATTGCAAATGGCATGCATGTTGCAAGTATTATGGATCCCTTCCATCAATTCAACTTTCCTGCAATATTGGGATGCAATTCTGATGTATCATTCTTTGGTAGCCCAGGAGACCTTCAGTAAACGTGATCTTGTTTCATTTGTGTGTCATTTTTGTTTTCATAAAACCATTGATTAAAAAAAACAATACATAATTTATTACAATACAATAAATTGCTATATTGACCATTTGTGTTGCATCAAACACCACCGATTTCTTATAGTTTCCCTCTGCAAACATGAGTTGCTCTTTTTCTTTTTTTTTTTTTTTTTTTTTTACAAAATTACCACTTTCAACACTGAAATATGGCTTTTAATATACTGGTAGCCTATGTTGTCCACAGCACACAGTTTAATGAAAAGTAATATACAGGTAGTAGTAATACCATCACTTGTTAATACTTCAAACATTGAAGTGGATGACTATGATTGACTATGCTATTGTGCTTGAAAAATGTGCTGACGCTTAGCAGAATGACTTTACTTTGAGATAGATAAACTGTTTTGATAGAGTTAGTGTATATAAAGAAAAGGTTTTGGATTTACAAATTTAGACTTTATGTTGCATTTATTTTATCTTTTGGACAGAAAACTGTTTGGTGTGATGTAGGTGTATTGCTGTGTTTTAGAGTAGAAAAAGTAAGTAGACCCACAGTAAAGGTTAAAGGAGGCCAAAGAATGGAAAACCTATTTTTACCTTGGCTTTGTTGAAATAGAAGTCAAGTTAATTCATTATAAAGTCATAATTAAAAAGGCTGTGCAGTTCTTCATATGTCAATCTTGAATTTGGAAATAGCAAATTAGAACTAAATCTGTCTCTGATGTCGACTTCGGCAAAACTGGCAACTTCAATCCCAAGCCTAAATTGAAGGTGTTAATTGGCCTTTTAACATAACATTAAGGTCCAATTTTAATATCAGAGAGCCAGGTATAATGCTCCTTTTGTCCATTCTATGGATCCTGTAACACTTACAAGAGAATGTGAAAATAAATACATTTCTATTCAGGCAATGCTCTTGATTTTATTTCCAAATTTACCTCCAGCAAAAATGCTTTCGGATGTAAACACATATCCATACACATTTTCTTTCTTTCTTTTTTTTTGAATGAATGAATTATAACATTTTGAGTGGACTTTCTCAAGAGCTTTTTTATTGCTGTTTAGTCCTTGATACAAATACAAAGTAAATTCTATTGGACTAAAGCGTCTTTTAAGAAATTTACACATAAACACAATATCCAGGTTAACTCACCACCTTTATTTTGCCTTTGTTTAGAAGCACGTATTGTGTTCCTGATAAATTTGCAAAATTATGTGCTGGGTCAAAAACATCTGCAAGCAAACAAACACTATCAATACATTGTTAACAGTGTAAGTGAAAAATAAAATCTCTCTTGAATCTTGGATATCTCTCTTTGAAATCCTTTTTAGTCCGTATAGACAATCTGTGAGTGAGTGAGTGTGTGTGAAAGGAAAGTGGAAATACACATATTGAGAGATTCTGCATCACAGATTTTATATCAACTTTTAATCGACCTAGTGACAAAAATGACAAATGTTCTAGCCTACAGTAGGCCTGAATTTGATAGGTTAGGCTACTTCAAAATAGAAGCCTATAGGCTACTGTTCCATACAGCCACAAAGTAAAATGCAATGTTGAGAAATACAGTAGGCCCATAAATCAATCATTTGGGCACTCTTCGTCTATAGGCCTGCTTCATTATGTTTTCCCAGTATTTAAAGAAAATGTCTTCATTTTGACTTTAAATATTCAGGCAACGTCGGCCTAAGTAAAAAAAACAAAACAAAAAACAACAACAACAACAAAAACTCTTAGGATAGATCTATCCTGAAGCATCAACTTTTAGGCTGCTAACTTCTAAAAAAGGATCACGATTGAAGTAGGGTAAGGTCTGCACTTACCTTATTTTCATCTTCAGAGCCAAGCCTACCGGACTTTGGATCAACTCACTTGTTGTTGTGAACCCAAACTTACTTGCCTCAGAAAGTAGGCTAGGCTACATGATACCATGCACTCAAAGGAGGAGCTGTAGTCTATTCTTGTCTTACGATTGAAACTTGCCGCGGAAAGAACGTCACGTTTCATTTCCACAAAGCCCTATAAATCAACATATGTCATAAAATCGTAGTGTGACATCTAGTAGTGAGAAGAATGAAATGACGGTCAGTCAATGTAATCGAGGCAAATACAGTGAAAAGAAGGCTTCTGCAGCACAATCACTGAAATGAATGGGGTAGGATCACACAAATGCAATCAGAACCTAGGCTAAAATGTGGGAAAGCTCTAGAAGCTTTGCTGCAGTGTGCAGATCAGAGGGCTCAGCCCCGAACACAGGCCTCACTGATGAATGTCATGAATCTTGATTTAGAATTCATTGGATTATTCTGGTTAGAGAGGTAAAGAGGTTTTAGAGATGTAGAGGTTTTTGCAGCAAAATATTCAGGTAGGCTATTTAGCAGTTTTAGCCTCTTTACTGGGCTTATGCTTATGGACAGTTTTTCCTTGTTTGTTATCACTGAATGCTCCTGAGCTTTTACTGTCTGTATAGTCCATGAGGCAATTGTAAGCTATTCGTTGCTCTACTAATAAAAGGGAATTGAATCATTAAGAACTCACTCAGTCTGAAGAAAAATACAACATCCACAGTTTCAACATGGACAGTGAATGGACAGTAATGATGGTGACAGTGACAGTAACAGGCTTGAACGGGTGACTGACTTCTACCACACAACTTGATTGTATTGATAAAGGGACTTCAAATCAGACTTTTTCTCAGACTTGAACTTGCATTTGAGATGTGTTTAAGACTTACTTGGAAACATAGAGAGATTTAGTTACATCTTTTGCCTTTTTAACACAGAGGACAGGATAGGTCTAGGCAAAAGATGCTACCACTTGATAATGTAGCCTACTCCTCAATTAAAGCTACTATGTCAGTCTTAACTGATTATAACTAGTGTTTTAAAAGTTAAAACTTGAATGATTCAATTCTAAATGTTATTTATACAAAGACAAAACCATAATAAACCAGAAACAAGATCATAGATTTTTTTTAATCACAGATTGCATAGTTTACCAATACTGACAGTGAAACTTCCAGAGCACAGCTATGTCAGCATTCACCATGTTTGACAAACTATCTATGGACCTACAAGATTTCCTTAAATTTATACCAGTTTGTCAGTGTAACCCCTCATAGGTGTGTTGTGAGTTTCAGTCAATAACAAGGAGACGTGGGACCATGCAGTGTGTTACATCATTACACACTTTTTGTACAGCATGACTTTATATTTTTTGCAAGTTTGCAAACCAACAACACTTTTTAACCCTTTAATTAAGAAATTAAACATTTAACAAGAAACCTTTAATTCACGTCAGCAAAGTTTGTCATAATATGAGACACCATTGTAGACTTCAGACTTTTCAAACTGACATTTTTTCTCAACATGTTGGTACAGACGGCCGAGGAACTAATCTGCAGTGCATCACTGTTAACCACTGCATAGTTTTTATCTTTCACTATTATTTCTTCTGAATACATAACTTTACATTAGGCTACACTTTACACTATTCATTACAGCTATTCCACACAAAAACAGGACTAATAGAGATGTAATACAGTGACTGTTGCTGCAACTAAATTGATTGGTATGTCACATTAACAATACAACTGAAGAACCTATTTTCTTTATTTATTTATTTTCATGAAATACTGAAAGTTTTAAAAGTATTCCTGACTGGTTAGACATGTTGGTCTTGTTAGATTGACACACCTACAGTGTACTTAAAAAAGCTCATAACATTCAAAATACTTTATTTTCTATTCAAATATAACCGCTTGATTGCTGCACCTTGATTGGACCTTGATTAGATGCAACCAGGTGATATCACTTTTTAGCTCCTTACTAGAAAAATAATTTTTATAAACCTTTGAGAAAGCCAAAAATATTGTGGATGTTTTTTCACCTTTATGTAGCCAATGCCAAGATCAATCTTATAAGGCCAACATGTCTTTCATGTCAAGGATCCCTTTAATTTAAGAAGGGTATTATCACACATATTCCTGTCACAGTAATGGCATGCATTCAATTGCATATTGGATTATATTGTTTTAGCTGCATTTTTAGTGACTCACCCAATGGGTTGAAGATTTTTCCAAGCGCTTCAGTAATTGTTGCTGTTCTGAGCATGGCGCAAGTCAGATATCTACCCAGACACACTACTGAATGTCAACACTGAAATCTATATTTGGACAAATTCCTAATAAGAGCACTGCCCCTTGAAGAGTGTCTTTGCAGGATCAGATGTCTAATAACTGTACTTCAACCTCACGTGCCAAGTTTTCTTCCTGACCTTATTTTAATTAGGACAAGAGGCTTATTGCACTGATGTGGACCTAAGACAGCCTCCATACATGTTAATTCAAGTTGTTTACAGTTGTATTATAGACTGTATTGAATGTGTCTGGTTTAAAATGTAATTTAGGTCAGCGCTGTCACTGAAGTGCCCGTGTTTACTCTCAAGTGCACACATGGGTTTAGGGTATAATTTGAAGTATGTCTTGTCTATTTAAAGCAGCATGCTCAGATTCAAGACTGTCAAGTCGTGTGATGAAATGTGATATGACCACTAATTTACTTTTGAGGTCAAGGGAACATACTGAGGAGTTCAAATATTTCTGTTTGCTTATGTGAGAATTATAAAGTGATACCCAAGGAATCAATTTATGAACATAACCTAATAAAGACATGTAAACAGTCGGCTCAAAATAGGCTACTGAAGTTAATCAGGGACTATCTGTATTATCAGGTCATGGCACTGAAGGAAATGTGACTATGAAGTCAGAGAGAAATTCTGAATAAACATTTAATATTGGATTTGGATTAAAAAAAAAAAAATCCAGAAAACAGAATAGGTTTCAAACCAAATTTATTGCAAAACAAATAACACAATATCCAGATCAGTTGTTAGAATGGTTATACTGTATGTAGTTCTTAGTTCCAAAAATAATGCTATCTAAAAGGCACAAAAATCTTCAAAGCATTTCCTAAAACCTTGGCACTGTTTGATGATGCTCATTGGTGATTGATAGCGATGCTGCAGCCATTTTTGTCTTTTATTTTGAATTTGGTATAGGTTCCTGCCCACCACTGCACTGTGCACATTCTGGAGGGTTAGTGGTACTTATAGTGGTGTTTATCCACCCTTCATTTGACTACCTGCCATCCAAATTCATTTGTAGATTGACCAGAACAAAATTTTAAGTTTGTTGACCAAAAGCTGCAGCTGATCCAATTATTTAAGTTGCATATTTTAAAATATGTTGGTAACACTTTGCGGTAAGGGTATATGAATTATCATGAATTCATGCATGATTTCATTCATGATTCATTCGTGATTCATGCATTACTTCATCTCTGAATATCTAATGAATCAGGTATTAGCATGAATTCATTGTTTATCATTGATGACCTCCTGCTGAAATAGCAGATGATCTTAAGCATTAATTACTCTGGGTACATCATCATGAGTCATGACTAATTACACATGATCATGATGTTTTTGTTCAAAAGAATTTGATATAATTTGATATAATAAAAGTACTTATTTAGCCTACTTTGGCCTACGTCAACTACCCATACGTCAACTAAATTTTACCAATTTAACCATGTCAACACTTTAGTTGAGGGGGCACAAATATGATGAATTCATCATGATCATGCTAATTAATCATGACTCATGCTAATTAATTATGACTCATGATGATGTACCCAGCGTAACTAATACTTAAGATCAAGTGCTATTTCAGCAGGAGGTCATTAATGACAAACAATGAATTCATGTTAATTCCTGATAACACATTAGACTTTCAGAGATGAAGTAATGCATGAATCATGAATTTATCATGAATGATTTAATGCATGAATTCATGATAATTGATGTACCCTTACCGCAAAGTGTTACCATAGCATTTACTCAGTCACACTGAGGGCCCTATTTTGACAACGCAAAGTCAACTGTTGTTTGACGGATGGCGCATATGGTTTTGGGGGCGTGTCGGGCGTGTTTTTGCTATTTTCACAGCGCAGAAAATTAACGCGCCGGCGCAAAGTTAAAAAAGGTTGGACTTAGGATGCCTAATTAATCATGGGTGTGTTATGGGTATAACACAGACATAACCAATGACAGATCAGAACGAAGAGCGCAAAGCACCTGGTGAATTGCTATCACACCAGCTGATCTCCTCGTGCATTTAAAGAAATTAAGATATTGAATAGCAAGCAAATTCACACATCGGGTCTAGTCATAGTCAGAGTCATAATGGGTATGGTAATAATAAATTGATGTCTACAGGCTGCACAAGACATGAAGGAAGCTGATTTAGTCCTGATAGATATCTCAGAATATTCATTCGAAAGCGAAAGTAAACTTGATTCTCCATTTAACGTCCCCCCTTCTTATATCCTCACGCGTTTTCTGTTGCAGGCTAATAAATTGTGGTTAATTTCGTGACTTGACGAATGACCAGGTTTTTCGCAGTCAGTGGCGGATCCCTTTCTGCGTCTGTATAATAGCATCTGTTGCGCTTTGCGCCTAGCCACACCTTCGACACACCTCCGAGGACGCAAAGTCACTTGCTAATTAGACAACGTGAATTATTTGACAGAAAAACTAACCATGTGCTTGCACAAAATAGCAATGACAGCTTGCGCGAGTCGTGAGGGCATGGTGCGCCGTCTCTGCTTTATAGGGCCCTGAGACAATACAACAGTAGTACCTAGAAGTGTGGAGTCGATGAGTTGAGTTGCTCAGTTGCATCAAGTTATTGTAAAACTACTGATGGTAGCATGATGTGGGATTTTTATGACATGTATTAGCATAATCAGTTCCTACCGTACCTGTGTTTTCCAAGTTTTTTTTTCCTGGTGAGGTTTCAATGTATATATCAGCCAGTCAACATCACTACAAATAGAAGAAGGAGATACTTACAGTATATGCAAGACACTTCAACCAATGCAATTATACATTTTTGTAATTATTAAAAGCACTTCTAAACTGGACAGTTCCAGTCCATGACTGGTTGAATCATGTTCTATGCTGTTCCACTGTCCATTCTCACAGCAGTGGCTCGAGGAATAAGGCCACACCAATTTAATTCATTGGTTCTCTGATTTTTTCATGAAAAAGGTGGAGCAAGATAGCAAAAAAAAAAACAACAAAAAAAAAAATGCCCTGAAGGTAAATTAGCGGTGGAAATGGAAGGCTTTAGAGAGGACAATACATTATTTCACAGACATGTTTCTTCTTGCCTCTGCTGAAGTGAAAGGGGCGATTTGATTGGTTTTCAACGTCACCTGAAGGCAACATACAGTCTTCAACATTATAGCCATCAGCCACAGTGTTTTTTATGTTTGTGGGAGTTCAAATTGCATTTTATTTTTATTCCATTTTGCATTTTTTCAAGCGGCAAGTCCGAGAACGAACTTATCAAATTTGGTGTGGTCTAAGGTGGATATGTAAGGGATAACATTCTGTGAGGTAGTCATTATCATGTAATATCTCCCTTCAGAGTGATGCCACAGCATTCGACTATTAATTATACCGCAACTTGCCAAAATGACGAGAAAGAACTTCACACAAACATTTAACATGTTGCCGTTTTCTGTCTCAAGAATAAGCATGAATAAGTCTTGCCATTTGTATGTATGTTATCATCAAGACATCAGTAATGAATTGTTAGTAAAAAAAGGACCCCGACAGAGACGTAAACTGAAATGATATTAAAGAGTTTTTTTTAATTTTGAGTGTGCCACATTTTTTTCTTTATTGATAGTAATAAACTTTTATATTTCTTGATATGGGACTTTTGTCTAATGAAACTGAGCTAGGTATGTGTGGTAACCTCTTTAGAAAAGTAACAAGCCCCTTCAGTCCATTCTATACCACCAATATGGCACAGCTGAGGAGTTTTAATGCCACTCATCTTCGGTCCACTAACTTCATGCCTAACAACACCCCTAGAGTGGCCTCTGCCTGTACAGTATGATGGCAATATTTTTAATTGTTGATTTTTTTTTACCTTTTCTGATTTTTTCCTGAATTTTTCCTCTTATCGGAGCATTTCATTGAGGGCAAGGAGGCTATTGAGTTATATTCAGTTACATATAAATATTTAGTTACATACATATTGAGTTACATATATTGAGTTACATATTTAGTTACATACATATTGAGTTACATATAAATATTTAAAGGCTGGGCAACGATTATAAAATGTAATTGCGATTAATCACATGCTTCCACCGATTAATAGCATTAATCATATTGTTATACGCAAAATCCAATAATGAATTCAAAATTAGTGTTGGCTATACATTTGAGTGGTCTTCTATATGAATAAAAGAGTAATAGGCCTAACATTTGTTCTGCAAACATGATTTCTACAGTAGCATTAAATGCCTCATAGCATAACTGCAGTCATTTGTTTCATTGTTTTGCTGACTGTTTAATGCAGGGTATTTATTATAACGAGTAGTCAGATATAGATAAGTTAACTTAACTTTACCTGTGTGCAAGCAATCCTTTAGGGGTAAACATAGGGGTTTCTGACTTTTAATGTCCTATTTTGATACTAAACTATTTGCTGGTGTCTGACCATAGCTTTCTACTGTACGTGATATTTTGTACCTGATTACAGTGTTAACTTAAATTTAGTGTGGGCAACCCCTTGTGGCCGACATAGGGGTCACTGACTGTTAATGTCCTTTTTTGATACTAAATTATTTGCTGGTGTTTGATCTATAGCATCTTGTATTTGTATGTGTATTGGTATTTGTAAAAGAGTACTGGAATGTTATGGTGGTCATATGACCATATCATGTGACTGAGCACTACCTTTTTTAATGCACTTGTGTTATCAATTTTAATTAAGCCCTGAAGAAGGTCGTACGTGACCGAAACGCGTCGGCTGGTCCATTTCCTTAATAAAGGACTTTTATACGGCAGAGTGCCTCAGATCTCCTCTCTCTTTTCCTGGATATAGATTCTATATGATCCAGATTCTATATGATCCAGATTTTTTTTATGAGGTGGAAACTGGCTTCCATAATGTTTTTATATAATCAGATTTTTTCCCATGTTCCCCCTTCACACTGAAGCCCGTAACTATCTATACTATGTGATAATTTCACCTGCCTTCTCCCACACAATGCATAACAGTCGGCAGAAACCTAGCGCTACAGCTAAAGTGAGCAACTTTTTCAACAGAAAAGCCTTTGAGCACAAGACTTTTACAGTAGGCGATAAAATTATTGTCAGCGTTAATTAACTCATGCGTTAAAGCTATAATAACATGTTAACTTGCCCAGCCCTAATAAATTTACTGTATACCACTACTTCCTTTTGTGATGCTGTATTTGGAATGTGCATTATTTTCAAATAACCGCTCACCTATGAAGTAGTTCCACTTTTCGGTTCATATTAGACTTGTCTATGACTGTGTTCACATGGACATTAATATTCTGACTATTGACCATATTCTGAATATGACCATATTCTGATTATGCTGTTTACATGAGCGGCTAATAGAATATTCCGTTCATATTCCCCGTTTACATCGCCACATCGCATATTCTGATTAATAGAGTAGAGACGGTTCACCAAAGTTCTGAAGAATCTTTTTCAACTATCGTTTAAGTTCCATCCGCGATTCTTCTCTACTGTGTAGATTCCAAAAGGTGAATAATGCGATCATAATGCGATTAAGGTGTTTACATGATCAGAACGCACCTCAATAATCAGAATATGATCGGTATACTCCACCTACCTTATTCTGATTATGCTTATTCGGAATATGACCTTATTCGGGTTAAGGTAATCAGAATATTGCTTTTACACAGCACTTTCATATTCAGAATAAGGTCATAATCCGAATAATATCGGAATTAGTGGTGGGCATAGATTATTTTTTTAAATCTAGATTAATCTCACTGTAAATTTGAAATTAATGGTTCATTTGAATTCTGCCGAAGGCATTTATAAAGTAAGTCTTTGAGAGCAGGTCTCTCAAGCCAGGTGGCACATAAGAAATATTTGGATGGTGTTTGTGCCTCCAGTTTTCCAAAAAAAAAAAAAAAACTATTTAGTATATTTAGTAGTACTGTTTTGATTCAATTATGACTGTTTTTAAACCTACTACTGCCTGAGATGATAAGATGAATGTAACACAGTAGGCCTGCTTTATGGGTGCATTCTATTTTTTATGTTTATGTTCCCTTGAATCTTAGATGTAACACAACATGCAGCGTGCCAACAGTAATTATCAACTTACAAATAAGAAATAATTCCACACAATGAGCAAGCATGACACCTTACAGTCTTCTGAAATAAATAATGACTTAATACAATTTAAATTTGTACTTTTAAAGTACAGTAGGCCTAGATTAGGCTGAGCACAAAATTAAGCTCTATACTTATCTGAGATGCATTTCATTCATATCTGCCCATAATGGCTTATTTTGATTTCTGAAAGTTGGCAACCCTAACCAAGAATAGAGCTACCAGTAGGCTAAGCTTAGCATAGGCTACTATATCCTACTACTTCATTAATAATTGACCATTAATTTAACATGGCATGAGTTAATTTTGAGGACATACCATAAAAGGATAAGGTTTAGCAAAAGCTACTTAATGTGAGGTAGCAATGGGGTTTGGTGTTCCCTCCTCCAGTGGCAGCTTGCATGTTCACTGCTTGCACTGACGACTCTCATCACATTTAGCTTACATGCGGTGAGTTGTTGTTGGTAATGCAAAACCCGGAAGCGGATTCCCAGCGGTATGCATTCGCTATTCCATAAAACGGAATGGATTCTTTTGCGCGATGCAATAGAGACAACTTGAGAATAGAATAATGGCGTTAATTTATTTATCGCCCGATAAGAGTCTGTCATTAACGCCGCACGTTAACGCCGTTAACGGCCCACCACTAATCGGAACATTAATGTCCATGTAAACACAGTCATTGTCTCCCGACCTAAAATTTACTAAATATTGTCATTAAACTTATAACATTACAATTTTTTTGTGAATACAAGTATAGCAAATCCAATAAAGCCACTGAAGCACTAGCCTACATGACATATCATACATTCACCATCAGCACCAGAACTACTTTTAGTGGGGATGTCTTAGTGGGGATGGGTTTTGCCTCTGGTTGAATCTGCTTGACAAAATGCAATTCTGAATACATTTTCCACTTTTTCATTTTGAAAACGAACTCAGGACATTGTTAGAACAAAAACTTTGTTCTATGCGTGGTCGTTACAGGGTGGAAAGGTATGATGCCGAAACCTGTATTAATTAAATTACAGTTTGTTAGTAACAACACAAAGTGCAGCAATCCAAAGTGGGTTGCTGGAGAAGGTGTATTTCTGGACGTCGGCAGAGCTTTTAGAGGCCATTGCATACATTGTTGCAAACCTGGTTGCTCCACAGTATGTAAGCATTTCATTTTGTTAGAACACAGTGTCCAGAACAAATACTTATTCTTACACTCCCTCCTTTGCACATTCATGCAATCCATTTTGGCTGAATTTATTTTTCATTGCAATTTTATTGCATTTTATTTATTTATTTATTTTTTCATATAATTTCTTGTGCTAGCTCCAATTTATTAGCAGTTTTTTCAATTTTACCACCGCTTTTAACCTTCTTTACATACCAACTATTTTGTATCAGCTCTATTTTTGTCACAACTTCTGAGTGTAATTTGTGGTACTCTTTAAGACTGAAGAATTGACTATTTATGCCTTTTTTATACAGGTTATCTTTGGTCCTTTTTTATCGCATCCCCTGCTATCAGTAAATTCACCATTGTTACTCCTATTTTGCCTGTGGCAGCACCCAGTCTAATTGAAGTTCAATTGAAGTTACCCAGTCTAATTGAAGTTCAATATTTGTTTATTCTCCCAATTATTTATTAGAGTGCATGAAAATGCACTCTACTGTTCTTCGGAGGCTTCTTCTTATTCTCTTTCTTCATCTTGTTTTCTGCACTTAATTCAGCTAGAACTGCTTAACGTAGAAACTTCATTCATGCACTTTGTAGGTCTCACTCGTGTGTGCTCTGCTATGTAACTTTTAACTTTGTAGGTTTTATAGTTTTAAAACTATGACTTATAAACTATTTCTAATCTTTCCCCATAGACTTAACATTGAGCTGGTTAGAGTGAGCTAGAGTGGGTGATGTCATAAAGATGCCTTAGCCAATCATCTTAGGGATATACAAATGTTCAACTGGTGATAACCAATCAGTGGTCAGATGATTTGGCCAGGTGCTCCAACTCACTTAATCAGCTCTATATAGACCCTTTTTGAAGCTACGTCACAATTCCATGAGTTGAGTTTTGGAGGCAGAAAATCGTCTGTTCTGATAGACATGGCTGTAAATTTGACAACTTTCCCCATCTTTGAAAATATAGCTTGTCTTCATAATATAACTCAAGAATCTATTTCTTAACACGATATGATTCACAAACAACAAAATATATGTCCACCAACATGATTGAACGAGTACCCAAAGTTCAGAGACTGAAAGTAGCACAGGTGGCTATCTGCCTGCTGGATAACGTAGTGATGCCTACTGCCGACCTCTCTCGATTTAAACCACTTGTCAATGCAAACAAACTTATCGACAGTCTCCACATATTTAACTGAACACAGGGATTTTGTATCAGTTTAACACTACGCCTAAAAGCCAAACTTTACCACCGAATAACCCGCTAGCTTGTTAGCTGACGGTAGATCGCCTACCTTGTTAAGTGACGTTACTAACGTTAGTCGTTTTCCCATAGAATTAAGCGCATTTCTCTTGAAGTGCACATTAACTCATACAATTTGTAAACACTGTAAGGCATACAGGATCGCTACTGTAGTTGGATATTATTTAGTATACATCTGATAGATAATTATAAAATGTAGGATTAGCTGTTGAGAAAGCATTAAAAGACAGTGCTGAAAACGGTCACTTTTGTATTGGTTCTGATCGCTTCTGGAGGCTTTCTGCCTCCAGTTGCAGTTTATAGAATGTTAGAACACGGAATGTTTACAAACACAGAAAGGGTCTATACAGCTTAGAAGCTTTTCCCCATAGACTTACATTGGGCTGATGTCAGGCAGCTGGCTCGTTAATTAGACTGATTAGCCAGGTGTTTCTGGTCACCTGGAGCAAATGTCCCTTTCTCAGGCTGGAAGACTATACTATTGAGTCTCTTTAAACTACAAATCCTGTTTAACTGTTTAGCATTTTTTGTTTTTTGATGTTATTCAACTCAGCTAAGTCTTGTGGTCATCATGTTAGCATTATTAACATGCTAGCTAACATAGTTAGCATGCTAACTAGCATTTTTGTTTTTTGATGCCATTCAACTCAGCTAAGTCTTGTGGTCATCATGTTAACATTATTAGCATGTTAGCTAGCATAGTTAGCATGCTAATAAATATTTTTGGTTTTTGATGTCATTCAACTCAGTTAAGTCTTGTTGTCATCATGTTAGCTTTATTAGCATGTTATCTAGTATAGTTAACATGCTAATTAACATTTTTGGTTTTTGATGCTATTCAACTCAGCTAAGTCTTGTGGTCATCATGTTAACATTATTACCATGCTAGGTAGGGTGGTTAGCATGCTAATTAGCACTTATGCTATTTGATGCTGATGCAACTGCATCTCTGAAATTACATTCTCTAGTTAGATTATGTGTTCTAATCCAATTTGTCCCTACAAAGACATTGTTTTCAGTTATTATGTTATTTAGTTATTATATAAAGTTATTATTATCCATATTTCTAGCCGGCATACATTTTTATATCACAACTGTTAATATAGCACTAGTACTTATTGTAATACTAGTACTCAGCCAAATGACTATGACATACTATGACATACCACATACACATGCAATAGGCCTAGTTTTACAGGACGCTAGCTTTTTTTTCTTCTTCTTTTTTTTTAAACCTTGTGCACTATTTCACCGTTTTTTATATACTGGTTTCACTCATTCACTGAAGAAGGCACACGGTCTCTGACTGCAGACGACCCCTTGTCTCACTTTTTGCTGCAGAAGGCACACGCTCTTTCACCGCAGGAGACCCCCATTTTCTCTAATTCACTGCAGAAGGCACATGCTCTCTGACTGCAGAAGACCCCTTGTCTCTATTTTTTGCCGCAGAAGGCACACGCTCTCTGACTACAGGAGACCCCCATTTTCAGTAATTCACTGCAGTAGGCACACGCTCTCTGACTGCAGAGGACCCTCTTTTCACTAATTAATTGCAGAGGACCCCTTGTCTCTATTTTTGCTCCAGTCCCGGCAGACAGACAAAAATTCTATGCTATCTGAACAATTCTAACTATGGAGAATTCAATGAAATAGGTTCCTCCTTACCCGATTATAGACGTTGCTGCAGCTATTTGTCTGTCCACTGGACTGGATGTAAGTCCCCTAGGCTGGAGTCCAGAAGCCCCTTTCCTCCCCCGAACGTCGTAAGGTCACTAACTGTTTGAACAAAATCTTTGTTCTATGCATGGTCTTTACAGGGAGGAAAGGAATGATGCCGAAACCTGTATGAATTAAAAGACGGTTTATTAGTAACAACACAGCAAATCCAAAATGGGTTGCTGGAGAAGGAGCATTTCTGCATATTCCTCTCAGTTTAGAGATTTGGCATAGATTTTAGGGGACATTGCATACATTGTTGCAAACCTTGCTGATTCCTAAAATGTCAGCATTTCATTTTGTTAGAACAGTGTCCAGAACAAATACTTATTCTTACAACATGGTGAGCTTTAAACATTTAAGTGACTGTTAATGACAATAAAATTTGAAAATTTGGGATTGCCTTAAAATTTTGCTTTAAAAAACGTTAGCGCCCCCAGTGGTAATGCTGGAAAACCACGAAAAACATTCTTCTCAATTATTTACTTAATATCTAATAATTGATCACCCCATCTTGCATATTCTCCTTTACAATGACAATAATGTCACATGTTTATAGCAGAAAATGAGATGCAACAGAAGGTATTTAAACAGGTGAGGTGAAACCTGAATGTTCAGGAATGGGGCATTCTGAATACCATCTTTGTTTATGTTGTAGGAAATGATCTAGGACGCAAGTTCGAGTTCATGATAGGCACCAGTGCTAGATTGCCTTTATTTATATAAATGCATTGCTTGCAAGACCACTGCAACACTATAGTGGCAACTGAGACATCCCTCAAATCAGAAGGAGAGATGATTTTTTTTTTAAATTCGTCTTAAAAGACTAAATATCATTGCCCTGACTGTATGTAAACAATATAAAATGTATGATGCCCTAGATACAGGGCATCATACAGTATAACACATACAGTATAACAATAAAAAATATTCTTTCTAGGGCTTATATAAGACTAAAATACTTTGTGTAGGTGCAGTGTAAACACTTTTATTTCTCTTTTTCCCTCTTTTTGCATTTCCTCAGCCCTGTGGCCAAAAATATATTTATTGCATGACCTATTTAACCATACATTCAACCAGAACCTATAGGCCACGATGACACACCTGATCATGTCACCCAATACATGCCCAAAACTAGCAGAGTTGTTTTGCTGACTTGCGACTAGACTGCCTATATAAAAGAGAGCCCCTGGTCTCCTCCATGTATTTTGGTACCTACTGTACTAGAGGTGAGTAGCAATCTTCAGACAGCTAAAGCTCTGATGTTGACAGTTGCTTATAAAAAGAGTTGAAGCTTGGGACATAGGGATTTGGGATTAGAAAGATAGTAATTCAGGTACTATAATAGACTGTTTTTATGAATGTTTTGCAGAACATTACTGAGTGCTTATCTCTTCTGTCCACTTGGTGAGGAAGAAAAATGTAAGTTAGGCTGTTGGTTGGAACAATTCAGATAAATAAATATGGTGCTAATATTACGTGTTGTTACTTGTAGTAGTTGCTACATCAACACAATACAAAAAAACAACTGCTACAAAAACATCTACAAAGTAACAACTAGTAAGTACAAGCCAACTGCAGCCTAATACTAACTGGTCATTTTCCCTCATAGTGAAGAACAATCATGGGTGATGGAGAAATGGAATGCTTTGGCCCTGCGGCCATTTACCTCCGCAAGCCAGAAAAGGAACGTCTTGAGGCCCAGACCAAACCATTTGATGCCAAAACAGCCTACTTTGTGATTGACAAAGAGCAGGATTATGTAAAAGGAACTCTGGAAAAGAGGGAGGGTGGCAAAGCCACAGTTAAGCATCTTGAAGGCGGGAAAGTAAGTGCAATATGTGATATGGCTTATGCTCATTTCTAATTTATGCTAATTAACAATTATTGGTTACCCACTGTCAAGAAAAAGAATAGTTAAAGGTACATTGCATGCCTTGAAATATTTGATTCATTATTTCATATAAAACCAAGTGACATTAATTACACAAAAACTAAGAAATAAGATTATTAATAACAGATTAGATTAGATTAATCATCAGATTAATTCTTATTGAGCACTGAAGATCAGCACGTTTAGTTTGGTATATCTAGCTTTGGTCCAGGAATGTCAACATCACGTGAACACGTGTGCGTGATGTTCTACTTGCAGGGTGTAATATGACCTAGTGAAAAGGAGGTGGGGAGGGGGGAAGCTCTGCAGCGTCAGTACAAGTGACATAGTGAGAAGTAGGTTAGAAGGGCAGCAATGGAAGTGGGCGGCTGTAAACCCACCCTGTGGGCCCTCAACTACGTTTCAGAAAAATCATTATATACTGTAGTTATTGTTCTGAGTGCATAAAACAACTAACACTAATAAAGCACTGTTCATCTAATGTATAAGCAGTACAACAGCAGAAAACTCACCACCCGCCACCACTGTACTGTATAGCACCCCACCACTATGATCCGTAACCCCCATCACTCACCAGCTGAGGTAACTAGTGAGGGAGATTAAAGCAAAGAAATGTGTAACTTCTGAAAGAGGCAAAGCTATGTGTTTCTCAGCATCTAATACTAGTCTCTGTCTCATAAATTCTAGACTTAGATTAATTAGTCTTGATAATGAAAGTCAGTGATATCCAGTGCTATAACATTGATTACCATTGTCTTTCAGACAGTCACTGTGAAAGAGGATGAGATCTTCGCTATGAATCCGCCAAAGTTTGACAAAATTGAGGACATGGTCATGATGACCCACCTCCATGAGCCTGCTGTGCTGTACAACCTTAAAGAGCGTTATGCAGCATGGATGATCTATGTAAGTTTTATACTGTAGAACTTTTCAAAATGGTTAAATGGTTACACAATTTAAATTACTGGTGAATCAATTGGATTTTCAATTTGTTCATATTTTTATTTATTCTATTTCAGACCTACTCTGGGTTGTTCTGCGTCACTGTTAACCCCTACAAATGGCTCCCAGTGTATGATGCTGTGTGTGTAAGTGGGTACAGAGGCAAGAAGAGGATTGAGGCTCCACCCCACATCTTCTCCATCTCTGACAATGCCTATCAATTCATGCTGCAAGGTCAGTACATGTAAAATATTTCCTATTTGTTGCACAATTCCACGCATATGAACAGTAAATGTGAATCTAATATTTCCCCCCTTAGATCGTGAAAACCAGTCTATTCTTATCACGTAAGTTTTCTTTTCAGTTTTGCCATAACAGTGACAATGGAATTATAGTTTTTGATGACAAAATTGAAAATATTCACTGAAAAAAAACTTTTTAACCCCTAGTGGAGAATCTGGTGCTGGGAAGACTGTGAATACCAAGCGTGTCATCCAGTACTTTGCCACTATTGCAGTGTCTGGAGCTAAGAAAGCTGAGCCAGTCCCTGGCAAAATGCAGGTGAGAGAAAACTGTCAGAAAACTGTCTCTTCTTGAATTCCCTATGGGATAAATAAAGTAATATCCTGTCCTATTCAAATTCCATATTGCAATCATAAAAAAACATTATATTAAGTCAGATGATATTCTACAGGGATCACTGGAGGATCAAATCATTGCAGCCAACCCTCTGCTGGAGGCCTATGGTAATGCCAAGACTGTGAGGAATGACAACTCCTCTCGTTTTGTAAGTATTTATTGTCCGGTGTTATAAACTGTACTGTGCTGCACTGAAGCATCATTTTATTTTAATTTGTTATCTCCCAATTATTCAGGGTAAATTCATCAGAATCCATTTTGGATCAACTGGCAAATTAGCCTCAGCTGATATTGAGACTTGTGAGTGACCGTTTTATACAATAAGTCACAATTTTATAATTATTCACGATTAACTTTGGACATCTGATTACATTGTACATTGTGTTCATGAATTAAACACATTAGATCTGCTGGAGAAGTCAAGAGTGACATTCCAGCTGTCTGCTGAGAGGAGCTACCACATCTTCTACCAGCTTCAGACTGGACATAAACCTGAACTTATTGGTATTGTTGCAATTCTACATAATCAATAAAATATTTTTAGAGCATAAACTATCCAATTGCAAAACTGATGTTTGTTATTTATCTTTATAGAGGGGCTTCTCATCACTAAAGACCCTTATGACTTCCCAATGATCAGCCAAGGTGAAATTACTGTCAAGAGCATCAATGACGTGGAGGAGTTCATTGCTACGGACGTAAGATATCCATATACAGTAATGTTTTCTTTATTAACATGAAAGTGGGCAAGTCAGTTACTACTCTAATTGTTTTTTCAGGAAGCGATTGATATCTTGGGCTTCAATGCTGAGGAGAAACTTGGCATCTACAAGCTCACTGGTGCTGTGATGCATCATGGCAACATGAAATTCAAGCAGAAGCAGAGAGAGGAGCAGGCTGAGCCTGACGGCACTGAGGGTGAGAAATTGATCTCAATTTTTACAAAGGCTATTTCCATACTGCTATTTATTCACAAAATTTTTAAACCAGTGACATTCAATAAGTAATACTAGATTTGTTGCTTCTGTTCAGTGGCTGATAAAATCGCTTTCCTCATGGGCCTGAACTCTGCTGACATGCTGAAGGCTCTGTGCTACCCCAGAGTGAAGGTCGGAAATGAATATGTAACCAAAGGCCAGACTGTACCACAGGTTGGTGTTTTTATTCAGTTAACGATGTAAATATATAGATCCCTAGGTAATTATGCATAGAAGATAGTAATCTATTAATTACTGTCCACAGGTCAACAATTCTGTCATGGCCCTCTGCAAGTCAGTGTATGAGAAGATGTTCTTGTGGATGGTCATCCGCATCAATGAGATGTTGGATACCAAACAGCCAAGACAGTTTTTCATTGGTGTGCTGGACATTGCAGGATTTGAGATCTTTGATGTAAGAACAATACTTGTCCTTCAATATTGATTTTAATCTATTCATTTGACTTCCATACTCTTCCAACAGCAATGTATCATACACTTAATTTTCTATTCAACAGTTCAACAGTTTGGAACAGCTTTGTATCAACTTCACCAATGAGAAACTGCAACAGTTCTTCAATCACCACATGTTTGTGCTGGAGCAAGAGGAGTACAAGAAGGAGGGAATTGACTGGGAGTTTATCGACTTTGGTATGGATCTGGCTGCGTGCATTGAGCTTATTGAGAAGGTAATGCAGTTTACCTATTCATTTTAAAGTATTCATAGGGTGATTTTTTGGATATGACTTAGCTTTCTCTTTTTCAACAGCCATTGGGCATTTTCTCCATCCTTGAAGAGGAGTGTATGTTCCCCAAGGCCTCAGACACTACCTTCAAGAACAAACTGTATGACCAGCATCTTGGTAAAACCAAGTGCTTCCAGAAACCCAAACCAGTGAAGGGTAAACCAGAGGCTCACTTCTCCTTGGTGCACTATGCTGGCACTGTGGATTACAACATTGCTGGCTGGCTGGACAAGAATAAGGACCCACTGAATGACACAGTTGTGCAGTTGTACCAGAAGTCTGCAGTGAAACTCCTAGCCTTATTGTATGCATCTCATGGCGCTGAAGGTATATAACATTATTTTGTAAGAATTATTCCCAAATAACTTCAAATAGTATTGGTTTACTGGTTTGTTTATGATGTAACAAAATTTCATTTAATACTTTCAGTTGATGTTGCTTAGTACAAGGGCAAGAAGAATACTTTGTATTTCTGCTGTTCTCTGTACATGTGCACATACATCTCTACTTTCTCATTTTTAGACGCTGCTGCTGCTAAGAAAGGTGGTGGTGGTAAGAAGAAGAAGGGTGGTTCCTTCCAGACAGTGTCTTGCCTGTTTAGGGTGAGCTTGTCACTGCATAATTAATTTCAGTTTCCAAATAATTCTATGGAACTTGAAAAGGGGCGACTTCATTCTGTATATTCTTACCTACAGGAGAACTTGGGCAAGCTGATGACCAACTTGAGAAGCACTCATCCTCATTTTGTGCGTTGCTTGATTCCCAATGAGTCAAAGACACCTGGTAAGCTAATTTGACTACTTTTTTTTTTGGTGAGTTGTTTTGAGCAAATATCATTTAAAATTATGTTTGGTATTCTTTAAGGTCTGATGGAGAACTTCCTGGTCCTTCATCAACTGAGGTGTAATGGTGTACTGGAAGGTATTAGAATCTGCAGAAAGGGTTTCCCCAGCAGAATCCTTTATGCTGACTTCAAGCAGAGGTAACCATGGAAAAAAACAATACACTGCAATAATTTGCAAATATAGGACATATTCAATATTGCAAATAATATAAATACGAGTACATTATGTACTTTGAACAAGCAATATTTTCTTGATATTTGTTAAAGCAGTTTAGTACTTCATGAACTGACAATGACCTATAAACCATTTTCTTAAAATTCTTTAGAAAATCTGTTTCCCTATTATTGGAAAGCTATACTAATATTTCATCATTTTAAAATGTGGGCTGATTACACAAAATACCATTTATGTGTCATCCTTTAGATATAAAGTGCTGAATGCCAGTGTTATCCCCGATGGACAGTTTATTGATAACAAAAAGGCTTCAGAGAAATTACTGGGCTCCATTGATGTCGACCACACTGAATACAAGTTTGGACACACCAAGGTAAATGACCAGATAACATATCAATGACCAATAATCTCATCTGGTGCACTTAATGGACTTGATTTCAGAATATATGCTTTTACCATAGGTGTTCTTCAAAGCTGGTCTGCTGGGTAACCTTGAAGAGATGCGAGATGAGAAGCTGGCTTCCTTGGTCACAATGACTCAGGCTCTCTGCCGTGGATACCTGATGAGGAAAGAGTATGTCAAGATGATGGAGAGAAGGTGAGCTTGCAGAAAAATCCTAATTACATCCTACAAGACTATTGTAAAATTTTATTTAAAATACATTTGAAGTATGAATTCTTAAAGAGCATTTCCTTTCAAACAGAGAAGCCATCTTCACTGTCCAGTACAATGTCCGTGCCTTCATGAATGTGAAACACTGGCCATGGATGAAGTTGTATTTCAAGGTCAAGCCACTTCTGCAGAGTGCTGAAACTGAGAAAGAACTCGCCAATATGAAGGAAAACTATGGAAAAATGGAGAAAGATTTGGAGGCTGCCCTGGCAAAGAAGAAAGAGCTTGAGCAAAAGATGGTTTCTTTGATTCAGGAGAAAAATGACCTGCAATTAGCTGTAGCGTCTGTGAGTATTTAAATTATTTTCTTTTATGTTACTACATATCTGTTGCTATATTTGTTTTGGTTTGCTTTAAGAAGACAAATCTCCTAATTTAGGAAGGTGAGAGTCTCTCAGATGCTGAGGAAAGGTGTGAGGGCCTAATTAAAAGCAAAATCCAGCTGGAAGCCAAACTCAAAGAGACGTCCGACAGATTGGAAGATGAAGAGGAGATCAATGCTGAACTAACTGCCAAGAAGAGAAAACTAGAAGATGAGACCTCTGAGCTCAAGAAAGACATTGATGACTTAGAGCTAAATCTAGCCAAAGTGGAAAAGGAGAAACATGCCACAGAAAACAAGGTAAATACATTGAAATTACATTCATTACATTCAATAAGTTTTTATTTAATTCATGGCTTCATTTAATTATATAAATAATGGAAACAACAGTTTTTATGCATAAAGGAATTATTGAATCCTTTTAGGTTAAAAACCTCACAGAGGAGATGGCTTCTCTGGAGGAAAACAATGTTAAGTTGAACAAAGAGAAGAAAGGCCTCCAAGAGGCACATCAGCAGGTTCTGGATGATCTCCAATCAGAGGAAGACAAAGTGAACACTCTGACCAAATTTAAGACCAAACTTGAGCAACAAGTGGATGATGTAAGGGAATTCTATAATCAAGAAAATGTAATTACTCAGTTATAATATTAAAAAGTCTGTCTTACAAAGTTTTTATGTCCCTGTAACAGTTAGAAGGATCACTGGAGCAGGAGAAGAAGCTCCGCATGGACCTTGAGAGGGGCAAGAGAAAACTTGAGGGAGACCTGAAACTAGCCCAAGAATCCATCATGGATCTGGAAAATGACAAGCAGCAAGCTGAAGAAAAAATTAAGAAGTATGCATGTTGTTGTGTATCGCTATCATTATGCTATTTTCGCTATTTCACTATGATTTTTAAGTTTCAGATTTACTGATTGTCCTTAAATAATCCAACAGGAAAGACTTTGAAATAAGCCAACAACAGAGCAAGATTGAAGATGAGCAGTCAGCTGGAAGTCAGCATCAAAAGAAGATAAAGGAACTTCAGGTATTATCCCAGACTGATTATTTGTAACGCATGTTCCTATTTGAAATGTTACTATTTCTGAGGAAATGTTTCTCATAGACTCGAATTGAGGAACTGGAAGAGGAGATTGAAGCAGAACGCGCTGCTCGAGCCAAGGTTGAGAAGCAGAGAGCTGATGTCTCCAGAGAACTTGAGGAGATCAGTGAGAGGCTTGAGGAGGCTGGTGGAGCCACTGCTGCTCAGATTGAGATGAACAAGAAGCGCGAGGCAGAGTTCCAGAAGCTGCGACATGATCTTGAAGAGTCCACACTGCAGCATGAAGCTACTGCTGCGGCTCTCCGCAAGAAGCAGGCCGACAGTGTGTCTGAATTGGGTGAGCAGATTGACAATCTGCAGCGTGTCAAACAGAAGCTGGAGAAAGAAAAGAGTGAATACAAAATGGAGATTGATGACCTTGCCAGCAACATGGAAGGTGTTGCTAAAACAAAGGTATCTATCGATATTGATAATGTATGATGATATGCATGATGGAGTGAAAACCACTTAATTTCAATTGAAAAAATCCTTTAGGCCAATCTGGAGAAGACGTGTCGCACTCTTGAGGACCAACTGGCTGAGCTCAAAGCCAAGAGCGAAGAAAATGCTCGTCAAGTAAATGATTTAAGTGCACAGAAAGCAAGACTTCAAACTGAATGTGGTAAGTAAAAGAAAGAAAGAAAATTTTGTTGAAACAGAGGAAGAAATAAAGCGCCCCTTATCTTTTTTTATACTTTTTGCTGGGGATCTATTTTTTTCCTTCACAATCTGTCTTACAGTTTTGTATTTCTTCAGAATATTTTTTTGTGTTCTTTTGCAAACATCTACATAACATTGCCTTTTGTCTCAACTTTTTTTGAATTTTTAGAGGTGTCTTTTTTAAAAAAAAATCCCTCATTCATGTTGTAAAAAGTTTAAATTGTGTGATCCAAGGTGAATTCAGCCGTCAACTTGAGGAAAAAGAAGCTCTTGTATCTCAGCTGACCAGAGGCAAGCAAGCTTACACCCAGCAGATTGAGGAGTTGAAGAGGCAAATAGATGAGGAAGTCAAGGCAAGTTTGGAAACATCTTGCTGCAAGCATTTACAGTGACTACTAGACTTTGGCTAACTATTATTTTCTAAATGCTTTTTTAAGGCCAAGAACTCCCTGGCTCATGGTGTCCAATCAGCACGTCATGACTGTGACATGCTCAGAGAGCAGTTTGAGGAGGAGCAGGAGGCCAAGGGTGAGCTCCAGCGTGGCGTGTCTAAGGCCAACACCGAGGTGGCTCAGTGGAGGACCAAATATGAAACTGATGCTGTCCAACGCACTGAGGAGCTGGAGGAGTCCAAGTAAAATATTACATAAAATTATACATGACTATACAAGACGTTCTATCTAAATCTATGAAGGTTTAAGCAGTTTGACCCAAACCGCACATATCATCTTTTTTCAGGAAAAAACTTGCCCAGCGCCTGCAAGAGGCTGAGGAGACCATTGAAGCTGTGAACTCCAAGTGTGCGTCCCTGGAGAAGACCAAACAGAGACTCCAGGGTGAAGTGGAGGACCTCATGATTGATGTGGAGAAGGCTAATGCATTGGCAGCCAACCTTGATAAGAAACAAAGGAACTTTGACAAGGTAAATAAAAGGGTCCCTGATTTGGTCAAAACTGAGTTTAGCATGCTGGAGACTTAGTCTGTAGTCACTTCTGTTGTTTCCATGCTTGGTTAAGATGTGTATGGGCAAATCGATTTTCTATCAGGCTTTCAATGATGAATAGTGCAATAGATATGTGGTTATCCACCCAACATGTAGGTTGATTTATTTTAATAGTAACAAAACCATCCCTGTTTTAGAGGCAGCATACAGTATAATAGACTGACTCATACATGTCACTGCCAAACATTCATAACATTATTTTGGTTATTTTTTTTGACCATGGAACATGTAATGAGAGAGATATAATCACTGCATAGTGAGCTTTTCTGCCATGGTTCAAGCAACAGGGAAGGTAAAAAGCCCATGTTACCATGTCAAGTGTATAGGGCATGCTGAACCAATTTAGTCTAGCTATACTCCCTTGAGTGTCTAGATCTCTCATTTTCAAGGCTTTACATCTATAAACATGTCAATGTTGAATATCAGGTTCTGACAGAATGGAAGCAGAAGTATGAGGAGAGCCAAGCTGAGATGGATGGTGCTCAGAAAGAGGCTCGCTCTGTCAGCACTGAGCTCTTCAAGATGAAAAACTCTTATGATGAGGCTCTAGATAACCTGGAAACCCTCAAGAGAGAAAATAAGAACCTACAACGTACGTCAACATTTACATACACACATACAACATAATAATGAAATGTATTTATGCAAAAACATATTTTTGGATTATGATAAAATTATAACGTATACATATCCGTTTGTTTCCATATATCTGTCCTACAGAGGAGATCTCTGACCTGACTGAACAGCTTGGTGAGACTGGCAAGAGCATTCATGAACTGGAGAAGTCCAAAAAGACAGCAGAGACTGAAAAGGCAGAAATCCAGACAGCACTGGAAGAAGCAGAGGTACTGTAGGGTGGTCATAGATAGGGCTTGTCTAATGTTCTTACTTGATTGAACATTCTAAATATTCATTTCCATCATTGCAAAACTCCTCCATAACAGGGTACACTAGAACATGAGGAGTCCAAGATTTTGCGTGTCCAGCTGGAGCTTAACCAGGTCAAGGGTGAGGTTGACAGGAAGCTGGCTGAGAAGGATGAGGAGATGGAGCAGATCAAGAGGAACAGTCAGAGGGTGATTGACTCTATGCAGAGCACACTAGACTCTGAGGTCCGCAGCAGAAATGATGCCCTCAGAATCAAGAAGAAGATGGAAGGAGACCTCAATGAGATGGAAGTTCAGCTTAGCAATGCCAATCGCCAGGCATCTGAAGCTCAGAAACATCTGAGATCAGTTCAGGGACAGCTCAAGGTATCAAAAGGCCTGTGAAACATTCAGTTCTTAAAGTGTACAAAATAATGCTCTATCTAACCAACATCATTTGATATAGGATGCCCAACTGCACCTTGATGATGCTGTCAGAGGACAGGAAGACATGAAGGAGCAGGTTTCCATGGTGGAGCGCAGGAATGGCCTTATGCAGTCTGAGATTGAGGAGCTGAGAGCTGCTCTGGAGCAGACAGAGAGAGCCCGCAAAACAGCCGAGCAGGAGCTAGTGGATGCCTCTGAACGTGTTGGACTGCTCAGTTCACAGGTAAATACGGAATCAAATTGTTAACCAGCATTATCTGCCTCTTAATGTCACATAACCTAACAATAATCCCCTTCATTCAGAACACCAGTCTCATCGCCACTAAGAAGAAGCTGGAGTCTGACCTTCTTCAAATCCAGGGAGAGGTGGATGAGATCTCTCAAGAGGCCAGAAATGCAGACGATAAGTCCAAGAAAGCAGTCACTGATGTAAGCTCAATACGTCAATAAAGCAGATACAACCTCCTACCAAACTACTCTTAACACCTCAAAAAACCTACAACCTACGGCAAAAATTGCATTCCACTTACAATACATTTATTTTCATCTGTAGGTAGCCATGATGGCTGAGGAACTGAAGAAGGAGCAGGACACCAGTGCTCACTTGGAGAGGATGAAGAAGAACCTGGAGGTCACTGTCAAGGAGCTTCAGCACCGCCTGGATGAAGCCGAGAACACAGCCATGAAGGGTGGCAAGAAACAACTGCAGAAATTGGAGTCAAGGGTATGGCTTTCAGCAATGACTGAGTAATGGTCCAATTTGACCCATGTAACATAAAGGGGACACAGAATGAAAGACCTTTTAGCCAAACCAAACCACCACCAGCTTAAATACAAGATAGTAATTGGAAATTGCATTTTTTTTTTTAAAATAAATCAATGTTACATATTCTAACATCACAGAGATTATCCAATTTTCCATTTTATGCCCCCCCCCACCATACCACTCAATATGTGCCTGACAAGCATGATTTCTGATGTTATAGGTGCGTGAGTTGGAGGCTGAAGTCGAAAATGAACAAAAGCGTGGCTCTGAGTCTGTGAAAGGTGTCCGCAAATATGAGAGGAGAGTCAAAGAGCTCACCTTCCAGGTAAAGTTGCCCTTTCTTTCACATAAAATTGCAAGAAAATTGTTCAAATTAAAATGGTTGACTCTAATTAATTCATAATGTCAATAATTGTGCAGACTGAGGAGGACAAGAAGAATCTCGCTAAACTGCAGGATCTTGTTGACAAGCTGCAGTTGAAAGTGAAGGCCCTCAAGAGACAGGCTGAGGAGGCTGTGAGTAAAGACTTAACACTGCTCAAACTTCAAATGACACATGCAAAAATAGTAAAAACAAAGACTTCATAGTAAGAATAGTATGTTAAGTCTCATATGAAAAGGGGGCTATGTGAATTAATACCAAAATTAGTGGGTTTCTAAATGCAAATTCTGTTTTGTGCAATGTCTGGGCTCTCAAAGTTTGGGTAGAGTGGGGATGGGGCACTAATACGGAATGGGGACATGACACTACACAAGGAAAGGTGTAAATAGAAATATTATTTAGAAATTGGCTTACTTGTACATATCACACTCCAAAAAAGAAGATAAGATCTAGGGGATTATTAGGAAAAACTACAAGTCCTCAGTCCTTCATTCCAGTGCTCCATGTATTTCTTTTTTCCTTGCTCTTTTGTACATTTAGACTACACATACGGGGGAGGATGGGCAAGTCATATAATGCTTTTAGTTATCCAAATATCTTCTGTTGTGATGAACTGCAGACCAGATTTTTTACATTTTCATTGTTGTTGCCAAGTGGAAGATAATTATCAGTGTCATTGACATTACAGGAGGAGCAGGCCAACACTCACATGTCCAGGTTGAGAAAGGTGCAGCATGAGCTTGAGGAGGCTACAGAGCGTGCTGACATGGCGGAGTCCCAGGTCAACAAGATGAGGGTCAAGAGCCGTGATGCTGGCAAGGTAACAAAGAATTGAATTCAATGAACTGCTGCAGGATTTGCAAACATACTTTGAAGTGCTGAATTAGTTCATGTATTTGAAATTTACCGCATTCAGCTCACTTTGAATATGTGAAGTTCAATATAAAAAACTAAACTTCTAAATTATTACATCTTATTGTACTCTTTAATGAAGTAGCAACATGCAACTAATATGCAAGGATCAGAAGTTTATCCAATACATGTTTTTTTCTGCCCTTCTTACAGGGAAAGGATGAGGAATGAGCGCTTTCCTTGCAGCGTCCTACGGTGTTAAATCCTATCTGCAGAATTCTGTTGGCTTGAGCAGAATTTCAGTCGGCTTGAACACATCATTGCGTTTGTGATGGTACTGTACTATCAACTTGCATTGTACTGTGTGTAGACAGTAGACATCCAAAGGTGAAAGGGAGTATTACAGGAGAGATGTCCTGGCAATGTCTGCTTAGAATACTACCTTTAGTGGATGTCTGGGCAACACATAGCATGGGTGTTTTTGACCTTATGTCAAAATGTTTGCTCATTCACATTCTGTTGCCATGTCTAGGTCATTTCCAAATGACTCAAATTAGACAACCACACATAGCAGCTTAATTTACGCTTTGAACTTGTTTTATGATTAACATTGCTGTTCATAATTTCATAAATAATGATAATGACTAACTATACTATTAAGAATATTGTATTTTGTAAATCCAGAGGATGAAAGAGTCGAACAGTTTTAAAAACATATAGCATCATTAAACAATAGTTAAAGTCTCAAAGGTGGTGTTGGAGTGCAGGGCCGGTGCTAGGCATAGACGAACTAGGCGATTGCCAAGGGCACCAAATATCAGGGGGCATCACAAGACATTTATTACTTTTTTTCTTCAGTTTTTCAGATGTATTTCTAGAAAAGAGGGGGCAAAACTCAAATCTGGCCTAGGGCGGCAAAAAAAAGGCAAGAAACAGGCCTGTTGGCGTGGCATATTGAGCATCACTGCCTTGTACCTCCTGAATTTTTGAATTCATACTGTACTTTGTTAAAAAAAAGGCTTCCATCTTTTTTCTGTACATAATATCTGACTAAAACTCATTCTAACTGTCAAAAGTGAAGAACTGGGCAAAGAATGTGAAGCTAGCAAACAATGTCAATGCAGTTTGCATTAAGCAAATGAGGGGTAGGCCTATGCAGAGAATCTACTGATACCAAGTGCTTCCTGTCTGCAGTTGCCTTCTAAATGTTCAAATAAATACATTTTCATTTGCCCGTAATATGCATAAGGAATTGTTTTAGGAAATGCAATGTATATTGAGCATCTGTGTGCAAATTAATCATGTTCCTTTGTAGCACTTTTAATGTTTTGATTTTTAATTCTACATGAAAAAACTGTTTTATATCAACAAACCTTATTAATTAAGCATTGTAATTAATTAATTAATTGATTAAGCATTGTATTTCCACCAGTATTGTTTTTTTTAGCCACCACTCACTCCGGATGATGTGAGTCTCCATTTGCAAATTGGTAATAAATATTGATTTTTTTTTTCTTCAATAAATTGTGTCACTCGTCTTGCATTTTCACACAAACACAAAAATGTGAACACTCTCATGAAAAAGCAGGTATGCTGAGATACAAGTACAGAGTGCTGGATATAAAAAATGTAAACTGAATACAGACTAATTGACAAAAGAAAAGAAACATACAAAAAGAAAAGACAGGAAACAAATGAAAAAAGTAATAAAGAAAAGAAAAAATAGCACAATAAGAAATCACAGACTGACAAGACACACTAAAAAATGGACCTTGCCAACATCCAGTCACTATAGCAAGAGTAAAAACACATGAGAAAAAAAAATCTGTAGTGCTGAGGTTTTCATTTCACTCGACGCAAGTGTAAGATAGAAAGCTCTAAATATTGTAATCAAAATTATTTCACAACAAGTGATGGTCATGTCATATAACAAAACAATGTTTGTGTTTTGGCCAATAAGACTGCATGCTATAGGGAAGCATGCCAGATATACGTACTGTATATCACTTTTTATCAGGGGTGAAAGTAGTTTCAATTTCTTGCCGGTACTACAACTTTATCGACACACTTTCGGGGAAAAAAAAATAAAATAAAAACTTTTTAGTGGGCCTATGTGTTATGTGTATGGTTGGCCTACATGGATGTATGGAGCATCCCCAGACATCCAAACCTGCTCCTTGCTCATTTCCAATATATATAGCTAAGAATCAGGAAAGGAGTTCGCATATTCACATATAACTCATGTTTGACGGACTACACTAATTAAGTCTCACAATTTTATAGCAATGGCAATCACTTTGAGTTCAGGCTATTTTTATTTTGGTTTACCCTTACCATTTAGGGACATCACATCGAGTGATAAGCCTGCAGATAAACCCATCTGGTTTGCTCCTGGTCGGCTCTGCTTGACAAAACATAATTCTGAATATGTTTTTCTCGTTTTCATTTTGAAAACATACTCCGGACATGGTGACAATGTCCATTTATACATTTAAGTGACCGTTATTTACGATAAAAGTTTAAAATTTGGGATACCCTTAAAATTCTAGAGCCCCCAGTGGTAATGCTAGGCTGTACCACCCTTTACAATGACAATAATTTCATAGATTTATAGCAGATAATGAGAAGCAAACAACCCAACAGACTATTTAAACAGGTGAGGTGAAACCTGAATGTTCAGAACTGGGGCATTCTGAATACCATCTTAGTTTATGTTGTAGAAAATGATCTAGGACACAAGTTCAAGTTCATGATAGGTACCAGTGCTAGATCACCTTTATTTATAAAAATGCATTGCTTGCAAGACCACTGCAACACTATAGTGGCATCTGCGACATCCCCCAAATCAGATGGAGAGTTTATTTATTACCTCCCCCAAGGAGGTTATGTTTTCGGTCGCGCTGGTTTCTCTGTCTATCTGTCTGTTTGTCTGCAGGATAACTCAAAAAGTACTGCACGGATTTAGATGAAATTTTCGGACAATGTGTATATTGGGACAAGCAAGAACTGATTCGATTTTGGTGGCAATCAGTGATCCAGAACATGATATGGAATTTATAATGTGTCTGTGACCACATTGCCTTGGCGGAGGTCTGCGCTCTCTGAGCGCTTTTCTATTTTTTTTATTTTTTTTTTAATTGGTTTTAAGAGACTAGATATCATTGCCCTGACTGCATGCAAACAATATAGAATGTATGATGCCCTAGATACAGAATAGGTCACATATAACAATAAAAAGTATTCTTTCAAGGGCATATATCAGACCAAAATGCTTTGTGTATGTGCAGTATAATTATAGCAAAGATCATGAAATTACTGAATGCAAAGCACTATATTGTTATCTCCTGTCATTTTATTATTATTATTCCACAGCGTTTTTGTGCGATTAATTCAGCTTCAACTACTACTACTACTCTACTTCAAGCAACTACCATCGCGTAGCTCTAGAATTTGTGACTTGAGCTAAATTGAAACTTTTTCCTCAACGTTTATGGTTTTCAATGCTACTTGTAATGTCTTAGTGATCACTCCAATAATGATGATCTACCTGATCAACATAGCAACCAGCATAGCATCCGACATGTCCGCCCTAGCAACGACCTGGCAACAGCTTTCCGCACCCTTGTAATGTCTATTGTCACGTGGCAACCAGCATAGCAACCGAAATGTCCACCCAAGAAACCATATCCGCCATAGCAACGGCCTAGCAACAGTCTAAATGTCCTAGCAACTATGTCAGATTTTAGTTTTATTGCTAGATATTTGTGCACAAAAAAAAAATGTTTTAAATTTTAAAAACCTTTTGCATGCTCTATGCAATTTCCATGGAATTACAAATCTAGTTACTTTTTTTTCTCTTCTGTATTTCCTCAGCCCTGTGGCCAAAAATATATTTATGGCATGACCTATTTAACTATACATTCAACCAGAAGCTATAGGCCACGATGACACACCTGATCATGTCACCCAATACATGCCCAAAACTAGAGTTGTTTTGCTGACTTGCGACTAGACTGCCTATATAAAAGAGAGCCCCTGGTCTCCTCCATGTATTTTGGCACCTACTTTACTAGAGGTGAGTAGCAATCTACAGACAGCTAAAGCTCTGATGTTTACAGATGTTTATAAAGAGAGTTGAAGCTTGGGACATAGGGATTTGGGATTAGAAAGATAGTAATTCAGGTACTATAATAGACTGTTTTTATGAATGTTTTGCAGAACGTTTACTCAGTGCTCATCTCTTCTGTCCACTTGGTGAGGAAGGAAAATGTAAGTTGGGCTGTTGGTTGTAACAATTCAAATAAATAAATACAGTGCTAATATTACGTGTTGTTACTTGTAGTAGTAGCTACATCAACACAATACAAAAAAACAACTGCAACAAAAACATCTACAAAGTAACAACAAGTAAGTACAAGCCAACTGCAGCCTAATACTAACTGGTCATTTTTCCTCATAGTGAAGAACAATCATGGGTGATGGAGAAATGGAATGCTTTGGCCCTGCGGCCATTTACCTCCGCAAGCCAGAAAAGGAACGTATTGAGGCCCAGAACAAACCATTTGATGCCAAAACAGCCTACTTTGTGATTGACAAAGAGCAGGAGTATGTCAAAGGAACTGTGGAAAAGAGGGAGGGTGGCAAAGCCACGGTTAAGCATCTTGAAGGCGGGAAAGTAAGTGCTCTGTGTGATATGGCTTATGCTAATTTCTGCCAAACAATTCTTGGTCACCCATTGCCCCAAAAAAGAATAGTTAAAGGTACATTGCATGCCTTGACATGGTTGATTCATTATTTCATATCAAACCAAGTGACACTAATGACACAAAAACACAATTATTATTAAGATTAGATTATTATAAGATTATCATTATTAAAATCAGATTAATCATCAGATTAATTCATATTGAGCACTGAACATCAGCACGTTTAGCTTGGTATCTACTGTAGCTTTGGTCCTGGAATGTCAACAGCACGAGAACACGTGCGTGTGATGTTCTACTTGCAGGATGTAATATGACCTAGTGAAATGGAAGTGATATGAGAGGAGGAGGGAAGTTCTGCAATGTCAGTGCAAGTGACATAGTGGGAAGTAGGTTAGAAGGGCAGAAATGGAAGTGGGCGGCTGTAAACCCACCCTGTGCGCCCTCAATTATGTTTGAGAAAAATCATTATACAGTTACTGTTCTGAGTGCATAAGACAACTAACATTTATAAGGCACTGTTCATACAATGTATAAGCAGTACAACAGCAGAAAACTCACCACCCGCCACCAATGTACTGTATAGCACCCCACCACTATGATCCGTAACCCCTATCACTCACCAGCTGAGGTAACTAGTGAGGGAGATTAAAATAAACAAATGTCTAACTTCTAAAACAAGCAAAGCTATGTGCTTCTCAACATTTAACTGTAAACTAGTCTCAGTCTCATGAATTCAAAAGACTTAAATTAAATAATTGATTAATTAAATAAGGGATAATGTATTATCCGCCGGTCATTATAGAAAAATATTTCCCGAGAGGAAGAACCAGAGGCCGACGCGCAGCGGAGGTCTCTGATTCGTCCTCAAGGGAAATATTCTTCTACAATGACCGGCGGACAATACATTATCCCGCTTATTATACGGGTCCTTGCCAACACGACGTTATAATATTTAACAGAAACGTCTTTTACATTTAATTTGTTAACGTTTCATGGCTTCTGCGGAGAAACAAATAGTTCGCAAAGAAACTTCAACTTGAAACATTCTATAGAACGCAGCTGATATCCTTTCACTTTCATTGTTGATATCTATGCGCAGAATGATACGGAGACGTGAATCTCAAGCAAAAAACCTGTTGCCATTGGCAGCGGTCATTGTAGTTTTTCAGCGGTCATTATACAAAAATAACTGACCTGCGAACGTTGAGGAGTCCCATTGAAAGTGAATGGAGCCTCCCCAAACATTCTAGAGACCCGTATAATAAGACTTGATAATGATAGTCAGTGTTCCGTGATATCCAGTGCTATAACAATGATTACCATTGTCTTCCAGACAGTCACTGTGAAAGAGGATGAGATCTTCGCTATGAATCCGCCAAAGTTTGACAAAATTGAGGACATGGTCATGATGACCCACCTCCACGAGCCTGCTGTGCTGTACAACCTTAAAGAGCGTTATGCAGCATGGATGATCTATGTAAGTTTTACACTGTAGAACTTTTCAAAATTGTTAAATGACACAATTAAAATTACCGGTAAATCAATTGTGTTTTTTTCATATTTTAATTTATTCTATTCAGACCTACTCCGGGTTGTTCTGCGTCACTGTTAACCCCTACAAATGGCTCCCAGTGTATGATGCTGTGTGTGTAAGTGGGTACAGAGGCAAGAAGAGGATTGAGGCTCCACCCCACATCTTCTCCATCTCTGACAATGCCTATCAATTCATGCTGCAAGGTCAGTACATGTAAAATATTTCCCATTTGTTGCACAATTCCACGCATATGAACAGTAAATGTGAATCTAATATTTCCCCCCCTTAGATCGTGAAAACCAGTCTATTCTTATCACGTAAGTTTTCTTTTCAGTTTTGCCATAACAGTGACAATGGAATTATATTTTTTGATGACAAAATTGAAAATATTCACTGAAAAAAACTTTTTAACCCCTAGTGGAGAATCTGGTGCTGGGAAGACTGTGAACACCAAGCGTGTCATCCAGTACTTTGCCACTATTGCAGTGTCTGGAGCTAAGAAAGCTGAGCCAGTCCCTGGCAAAATGCAGGTGAGACAGACAACTGTCTCTTCTTGAATTTCCTATGGGATGAATAAAGTAATATCCTATCCTGTCACAATTCCATATTGCAATAATAATAAAAATAAACATTATATAAAAGTCAGATGATTTTCTACAGGGGTCACTGGAGGATCAAATCATTGCAGCCAACCCTCTGCTGGAGGCCTATGGTAATGCCAAGACTGTGAGGAATGACAACTCCTCTCGTTTTGTAAGTATTTATTGTCCGGTGTTATAAACTGTACTGTGCTGCACTGAAGCATCATTTTATTTTAATCTGTTATCTCCCAATTATTCAGGGTAAATTCATCAGAATCCATTTTGGATCAACTGGCAAATTAGCCTCAGCTGATATTGAGACTTGTGAGTGATCGTTTTGTACAATAAGTCGCAATTTTATAATTACTCACGATTAACTTTGGACATCTGATTACATTGTACATTGTGTTTATGAATTAAACACATTAGATCTGCTGGAGAAGTCAAGAGTGACATTCCAGCTGTCTGCTGAGAGGAGCTACCACATCTTCTACCAGCTTCAGACTGGACATAAACCTGAACTTATTGGTATTGTTGCAATTCTACATAATCAATAAAATATTTTTAGAGCATAAACTATCCAATTGCAAAACTGATGTTTGTTATTTATCTTTATAGAGGGGCTTCTCATCACTAAAGACCCTTATGACTTCCCAATGATCAGCCAAGGTGAAATTACTGTCAAGAGCATCAATGACGTGGAGGAGTTCATTGCTACGGACGTAAGATATCCATATACAGTAATGTTTTCTTTATTAACATGAAAGTGGGCAAGTCAGTTACTACTCTAATTGTTTTTTCAGGAAGCGATTGATATCTTGGGCTTCAATGCTGAGGAGAAACTTGGCATCTACAAGCTCACTGGTGCTGTGATGCATCATGGCAACATGAAATTCAAGCAGAAGCAGAGAGAGGAGCAGGCTGAGCCTGACGGCACTGAGGGTGAGAAATTGATCTCAATTTTTACAAAGGCTATTTCCATACTGCTATTTATTCACAAAATTTTTAAACCAGTGACATTCAATAAGTAATACTAGATTTGTTGCTTCTGTTCAGTGGCTGATAAAATCGCTTTCCTCATGGGCCTGAACTCTGCTGACATGCTGAAGGCTCTGTGCTACCCCAGAGTGAAGGTCGGAAATGAATATGTAACCAAAGGCCAGACTGTACCACAGGTTGGTGTTTTTATTCAGTTAAAATGTAAATATATAGATCCCTAGGTAATTATGCATAGAAGATAGTAATCTATTAATTACTGTCCACAGGTCAACAATTCTGTCATGGCCCTCTGCAAGTCAGTGTATGAGAAGATGTTCTTGTGGATGGTCATCCGCATCAATGAGATGTTGGATACCAAACAGCCAAGACAGTTTTTCATTGGTGTGCTGGACATTGCAGGATTTGAGATCTTTGATGTGAGAACAATACTTGTCCTTCAATATTGATTTTAATCTATTCATTTGACTTTCATACTCTTCCAAGAGCAATGTATCATACACTTAATTTTCTATTCAACAGTTCAACAGTTTGGAACAGCTTTGTATCAACTTCACCAATGAGAAACTGCAACAGTTCTTCAATCACCACATGTTTGTGCTGGAGCAAGAGGAGTACAAGAAGGAGGGAATTGACTGGGAGTTTATCGACTTTGGTATGGATCTGGCTGCGTGCATTGAGCTTATTGAGAAGGTAATGCAGTTTACTTATTCAGTTTAAAGTATTCATAGGGTGATTTTTTGGATATGACTTAGCTTTCTCTTTTTCAACAGCCATTGGGCATTTTTTCCATCCTTGAAGAGGAGTGTATGTTCCCCAAGGCCTCAGACACTACCTTCAAGAACAAACTGTATGACCAGCATCTTGGTAAAACCAAGTGCTTCCAGAAACCCAAACCAGTGAAGGGTAAACCAGAGGCTCACTTCTCCTTGGTGCACTATGCTGGCACTGTGGATTACAACATTGCTGGCTGGCTGGACAAGAATAAGGATCCATTGAATGACACAGTTGTGCAGTTGTACCAGAAATCTGCAGTGAAACTCCTAGCCTTACTGTATGCATCTCATGGCGCTGAAGGTATATAACATTATTTTGTAAGAATTATTCCCAAATAACTTCAAATAGTATTGGTTTACTGGTTTGTTTATGATGTACAAGATTTCATTTAATACTTTCAGTTGATGTTGCTTAGTACAAGGGCAAGAAGAATACTTTGTATTTCTGCTGTTCTCTATACATGTGCACATACATCTCTACTTTCTCATTTTTAGATGCTGCTGCTGCTAAGAAGGGTGGTGGTGGTAAAAAGAAGAAGGGTGGTTCCTTCCAGACAGTGTCTTGCCTGTTTAGGGTAAGCTTGTCACTGCATAATTAATTTTAGTCTTCAAATAATTCTATGGAACTTGAAAAGAGGGGACTTCACTCTGTATATCCATCCCTACAGGAGAACTTGGGCAAGCTGATGACCAATTTGAGAAGCACTCATCCTCACTTTGTGCGTTGCTTGATTCCCAATGAGTCAAAGACACCTGGTAAGCTATTTTGACTACTTTTTTTGGTGATTTGCTTTGAGCAGACACACAAGCAAATCATTTAAAATTATGTTTGGTATTCTTTAAGGTCTGATGGAGAACTTCCTGGTCCTTCATCAACTGAGGTGTAATGGTGTACTGGAGGGTATTAGAATCTGCAGAAAGGGTTTCCCCAGCAGAATCCTTTATGCTGACTTCAAGCAGAGGTAATAATGGAAAAAACAATATGTAAATAATATAAATACGAGTACATTATATACTTTGATAAAGCAATATTTTCTTGGTATTTGTTAAAACAGTTTAGTAGTTCATGAACTGACTATTTGAATATTTCTGAATATTTCTTCATTTTAAAATGTGGGCTGATTACACAAAATACCATTAATGTGTCATCCTTTAGATATAAAGTGCTGAATGCCAGTGTTATCCCCGATGGACAGTTTATTGATAACAAAAAGGCTTCAGAGAAATTACTGGGCTCCATTGATGTCGACCACACTGAATACAAGTTTGGACACACCAAGGTAAATGACCAGATAACATATCAATGACCAATAATCTCATCTGGTGCACTTAATGGACTTGATTTCAGAATATATGCTTACCATAGGTGTTCTTCAAAGCTGGTCTGCTGGGTAACCTTGAAGAGATGCGAGATGAGAAGCTGGCTTCCTTGGTCACAATGACTCAGGCTCTCTGCCGTGGATACCTGATGAGGAAGGAGTATGTCAAGATGATGGAGAGAAGGTGAGCTTGCAGAAAAATCATAATTACATCCTACAAGAATACTGTAAAATTTTATTTAAAATACATTTGAAGTATGAATTCTTAAAGAGCATTTCCTTTCAAACAGAGAAGCCATCTTCACTATTCAGTACAATGTTCGTGCCTTCATGAATGTGAAACACTGGCCATGGATGAAGTTGTATTTCAAGGTCAAGCCACTTCTGCAGAGTGCTGAAACTGAGAAAGAACTTGCCAATATGAAGGAAAACTATGGAAAAATGGAGAAAGATTTGGAGGCTGCCCTGGCAAAGAAGAAAGAGCTTGAGCAAAAGATGGTTTCTTTGATTCAGGAGAAAAATGACCTGCAATTAGCTGTAGCATCTGTGAGTAGTTAAATTATTTTCTTTTATGTTACTACATATCTGTTGCTGTATTTGTTTTGGTTTGCTTTAAGAAGACAAATCTCCTAATTTAGGAAGGTGAGAGTCTCTCAGATGCTGAGGAAAGGTGTGAGGGACTGATTAAAAGCAAAATCCAGCTGGAAGCCAAACTCAAAGAGACGTCCGACAGATTGGAGGATGAAGAGGAGATCAATGCTGAACTAACTGCAAAGAAGAGAAAACTGGAAGATGAGACCTCTGAGCTCAAGAAAGACATTGATGACTTAGAGCTAAATCTAGCCAAAGTGGAAAAGGAGAAACATGCCACAGAAAACAAGGTAAATACATTGAAATTACATTCATTACATTCAATAAGTTTTCATTTAATTCATGACTTTGTTTAATTATATAAATAATGGAAAGAACACAGTTTTTATGCATAAAGGAATTATTGAATCCTTTTAGGTTAAAAACCTCACAGAGGAGATGGCTTCTCTGGAGGAAAACAATGCTAAGTTGAACAAAGAGAAGAAAGGCCTCCAAGAGGCACATCAGCAGGTTCTGGATGATCTCCAATCAGAGGAAGACAAAGTGAACACTCTGACCAAATTTAAGACCAAACTTGAGCAACAAGTGGATGATGTAAGGGAATTCTATAATCAAGAAAATGTAATTTCTCAGTTATAATATTAAAATGTCTGTCTTACAAAGTTTTTATGTCCCTGTAACAGTTAGAAGGATCACTGGAGCAGGAGAAGAAGCTCCGCATGGACCTTGAGAGGTCCAAGAGAAAACTTGAGGGAGACCTGAAACTAGCCCAAGAATCCATCATGGATCTGGAAAATGACAAGCAGCAAGCTGAAGAAAAAATTAAGAAGTATGCATGTTGTTGTGTATCGCTATTATTATGCTTTTTTTTCGCTATTTCACTATGATTTTTAAGTTTCAGATTTACTGATTGTAAATATTCCAACAGGAAAGACTTTGAAATAAGCCAACAACAGAGCAAGATTGAAGATGAGCAGTCAGCTGGAAGTCAGCATCAAAAGAAGATAAAGGAACTTCAGGTATTATCCCAGACTGATTATTTGTAACGCATGTTCCTATTTGAAATATTACTATTTCTGAGGAAATGTTTTTTCATAGGCTCGAATTGAGGAACTGGAAGAGGAGATTGAAGCTGAACGCGCTGCTCGAGCCAAGATTGAGAAGCAGAGAGCTGATCTCTCCAGAGAACTTGAGGAGATCAGTGAGAGGCTTGAGGAGGCTGGTGGAGCCACTGCTGCTCAGATTGAGATGAACAAGAAGCGTGAGGCAGAGTTCCAGAAGCTGCGACATGATCTTGAAGAGTCCACACTGCAGCATGAAGCTACTGCTGCGGCTCTCCGCAAGAAGCAGGCCGACAGTGTGGCTGAATTGGGTGAGCAGATTGACAATCTGCAGCGTGTCAAACAGAAGCTGGAGAAAGAGAAGAGTGAATACAAAATGGAGATTGATGACCTTGCCAGCAACATGGAGGGTGTCGCTAAAACAAAGGTATCTATAAATATTCATAATGTATGATGATATGTATGATAGAGTGAAAACCACTTACCGGTAATTTCAATTGAAAAAATCCTTTAGGCCAATCTGGAGAAGACGTGTCGCACTCTTGAGGACCAACTGGCTGAGCTCAAAGCCAAGAGCGAAGAAAATGCTCGTCAAGTAAATGATTTAAGTGCACAGAAAGCAAGACTTCAAACTGAATGTGGTAAGAAAAAGAAAGAAAGAAAATTTTGTTGAAACAGATGAAGAAATAAAGCGCCCCTTATCATTATTGATACTTTTAGCTGGGGATCTATTTTTTTCCATCACAAAAATATTCCATCAAAATATTCCATCAAAAAAATATTCTGAAGAAATACAAAACAGATTGTCTTCCATTCCATTTGTGTTCTTTTGCAAACATCTATATAACATTGCCTTTTGTCTCAACTTATATTTTAGGTGTCTTTTTTTTAAATCCCTCATTCATGTTAAAAAATGTTTAAATTGTGTGATCCAAGGTGAATTCAGCCGCCAACTTGAGGAAAAAGAAGCTCTTGTATCTCAGCTGACCAGAGGCAAGCAAGCTTACACCCAGCAGATTGAGGAGTTGAAGAGGCAAATAGATGAGGAAGTCAAGGCAAGTTTGGAAACATCTTGCTGCAAGCATTTACAGTGACTACTAGACTTTGGCTAACTATTATTTTCTAAATGCTTTTTTAAGGCCAAGAACTCCCTGGCTCATGGTGTCCAATCAGCACGTCATGACTGTGACATGCTCAGAGAGCAGTTTGAGGAAGAGCAGGAGGCCAAGGGTGAGCTCCAGCGTGGCGTGTCTAAGGCCAACACCGAGGTGGCTCAGTGGAGGACCAAATATGAAACTGATGCTGTCCAACGCACTGAGGAGCTGGAGGAGTCCAAGTAAAATATTACATAAAATTATACATGACTATACAAGACGTTCTATCTAAATCTATGAAGGTTTAAGCAGTTTGACCCAAACCGCACATATCATCTATTTTCAGGAAAAAACTTGCCCAGCGCCTGCAAGAGGCTGAGGAGACCATTGAAGCTGTGAACTCCAAGTGTGCCTCTCTGGAGAAGACCAAGCAGAGACTCCAGGGTGAAGTGGAGGACCTCATGATTGATGTGGAGAAGGCTAATGCACTGGCAGCCAACCTTGATAAGAAACAAAGGAACTTTGACAAGGTAAATAAAAGGGTCCCTGATTTGGTCAAAACTGAGTTTAGCATGCTGGAGACTTAGTCTGTAGTCACTTCTGTTGTTTCCATGCTTGGTTAAGATGTGTATGGGCAAATCGATTTTCTGTCAGGCTTTCAATGATGAATAGTGCAATAGATATGTGGTTATCCACCCAACATGTAGGTTAATTTATTTTAATAGTAACAAAACCATCCCTGTTTTAGAGGCAGCATATAAGAGTACTTAACTGACTCATACATGTCACTGCCAAACATTCATAATATTATTTTGCTTATTGTTTTTGACCATGCTACATGTAAAGAGAGAACTCTGCCATAGTTCAAGCAAGAGGGAAGGGATAAAGCCCATGTTACCATGTCAAGTATATAGGACATGGTGAACCAATTTAGTCTAGCTATACTCCCTTGAGTGTCTAGATCTCTCATTTTCAAGGCTTTACATCTATAAACATGTCAATGTTGAATATCAGGTTCTGACAGAATGGAAGCAGAAGTATGAGGAGAGCCAAGCTGAGATGGATGGTGCTCAGAAAGAGGCTCGCTCTGTCAGCACTGAGCTCTTCAAGATGAAGAACTCTTATGATGAGGCTCTAGATAACCTGGAAACCCTCAAGAGAGAAAATAAGAACCTACAACGTACGTCAACATTTACATACACACATACAACATAACACTGAAATGTATTTATGCAAAACATATTTTTGGATTATGATAAAATTATAATGTTTGTCTGTTTGTTTCCATATATCTGTCCTACAGAGGAGATCTCTGACCTGACTGAACAGCTTGGTGAGACTGGCAAGAGCATTCATGAACTGGAGAAGTCCAAAAAGACAGCAGAGACTGAGAAGGCAGAAATCCAGACAGCACTGGAAGAAGCAGAGGTACTGTAGGGTGGTCATAGACAGGGCTTGTCTAATATTCTTACTTGATGTTGAACATTCTAAATATTCATTTCCATCATTGCAAAACTCCTCCATAACAGGGTACACTAGAACATGAGGAATCCAAGATTTTGCGTGTCCAGCTGGAGCTTAACCAGGTCAAGGGTGAGGTTGACAGGAAGCTGGCTGAGAAGGATGAGGAGATGGAGCAGATCAAGAGGAACAGCCAGAGGGTGATTGACTCTATGCAGAGCACACTAGACTCTGAGGTCCGCAGCAGAAATGATGCCCTCAGAATCAAGAAGAAGATGGAAGGAGACCTCAATGAGATGGAGGTTCAGCTCGGTCATGCCAATCGCCAGGCATCTGAAGCTCAGAAACATCTGAGATCAGTTCAGGGACAGCTCAAGGTATCAAAAGGCCTGTGAAACATTCAGTTCTTAAAGTGTACAAAATAATGCTCTATCTAACCAACATCATTTGATATAGGATGCCCAACTGCACCTTGATGATGCTGTCAGAGGACAGGAAGACATGAAGGAGCAGGTTTCCATGGTGGAGCGCAGGAATGGCCTGATGCAGTCTGAGATTGAGGAGCTGAGAGCTGCTCTGGAGCAGACAGAGAGAGCCCGCAAAACAGCCGAGCAGGAGCTAGTGGATGCCTCTGAACGTGTTGGACTGCTCAGTTCACAGGTAAACAGGGAACCAAATTGTTAACCAGCATTATCTGCCTCTTAATGTCACATAACCTAACAATAATCCCCTCTATTCAGAACACCAGTCTCATCGCCACTAAGAAGAAGCTGGAGTCTGACCTTCTTCAAATCCAGGGAGAGGTGGATGAGATCTCTCAAGAGGCCAGAAATGCAGACGATAAGTCCAAGAAAGCAGTCACTGATGTAAGCTCAATACGTCAATAAAGCAGATACAACCTCCTTCCAAACTTCTCTAACACCTCATAAAAAACTACCTCTTACGGCAAAAATTGTACACTTACAATACAGTACATTTATTTTCATTTGTAGGTAGCCATGATGGCTGAGGAACTCAAGAAGGAACAGGACACCAGTGCTCACTTGGAGAGGATGAAGAAGAACCTGGAGGTCACTGTCAAGGAGCTTCAGCACCGCCTGGATGAAGCCGAGAACACAGCCATGAAGGGTGGCAAGAAACAACTGCAGAAATTGGAGTCAAGGGTATGGCTTTCAGCATCACAAACGACTGAGTAATGTCCCAATTTGACCCATGTAACATAAAGGGGACACAGAAAGAAAAACCTTAAAAGATGTATTTTTTTTGGCTATTTAGCCTAACCAAACCACCACCAGTCTAAATACAAGATAGTAATTGGAAATTGCATTTTTTTTTTTTTTTTAATAAATCCATGTTAAATATATTCTAACATCACAGAGAAGGGTACAATATCCAATTTTTCCACTTTATTTCCCCCCCACCATACCACTCAATATGTGCCTGACTAGCATGATTTCTAATGTTATAGGTGCGTGAGTTGGAGGCTGAAGTCGAGAATGAACAAAAGCGTGGCTCTGAGTCTGTGAAAGGTGTCCGCAAATATGAGAGGAGAGTCAAAGAGCTCACCTTCCAGGTAGAGTTTCCCTTTCTTTCACATAAAATTGCAAGAAAATTGTTCAAATTAAAATGATTGACTCTTAATTAATTCATAATTTCAATAATTGTGCAGACTGAGGAGGACAAGAAGAATCTCGCTAAACTGCAGGATCTTGTTGACAAGCTGCAGTTGAAAGTGAAGGCCCTCAAGAGACAGGCTGAGGAGGCTGTGAGTAAAGACTTCACCCTGCTCAAAAAATGTATATTGTATAGAAGAAGCCTCATTGGGGGAGAGCATATGATCCAGAATCTTCATACAACACATGCAAAAATAGTAAACACAAAGACTTCACAGTAAGAATAGCATGTTCTCATAAGAAAAGGGGGCTATGTGAATTAATACCAAAATGAGTGGGTTTCTAAATGCAATTTCTGTTTTGTGCAATGACACTACACAAGGAAAGGTGTAGATAGAAATATTATTTAGAAATGGGCTTACTTGTAAATATCACACTCCAAAAAAGACAATAAGATCTAGGGGATTATTAGGAAAAACTACAAGTCCTCAGTCCACCATTCCAGTGCTCCATGTATTTCTTCTTTCCTTGCTCTTTTGTACGTTTAGACTACACATACGGGGGAGGATGGACAAGTCATATAATGCTTTTTATAATAAATTGCATACTACGTACAAAAATGATTATTCAAATACTATCCTATGTTGTGATGAACTGCAGATCAGTTATTATGATTTTTAACATTCATTGTTGTTGCCAAGTGGAAGATAATTATTAGTGTCATTGACATTACAGGAGGAGCAGGCCAACACTCACATGTCCAGGTTGAGAAAGGTGCAGCATGAGCTTGAGGAGGCTACAGAACGTGCTGACATGGCGGAGTCCCAGGTCAACAAGATGAGGACCAAGAGCCGTGATGCTGGCAAGGTAACAAAGAATTGAATTTAATGAACTGCTGCAGAATTTGCAAACATACTTCGCAGTTCATGTATTTGAAATTTAAACCATTCAGCTCACTTTGAATGTGTGAATTTCAATATAAAAAAAACTAAGCTTCTTCTAAATTATTACATCTTATTGTACTCAAACAACCAAAGTAGCAACATGCAACTAATATGCAATGGTCAATGCAATGATTAGAAGTTTATCCAATACATGTTTTTTCTGCCCTTCTCTCAGGGAAAGGATGAGGAATGAGCGCTTTCCTTGCAGCATCCTACGGTGTTAAATCCTATCTGCAGAATTCTGTTGGCTTGAGCAGAATTTCAGTCGGCTTGAACACATCATTGCGTTTGTGATGGCACTGTACTATCAACATGTATTAAACTGTATGTATGTAGACAGTGCAATCCAAGGGTGAAAGGGAGTATTACAGGAGAGATGTCCTGGCAATGTCTGCTTAGAATACTACCTTTAGTGGATGTCTGGGCAACACATAGCATGGGTGTTTTGGACCTTATGTCAAAATGTTTGCTCATTCACATTCAGTTGCCATGTCTAGGTCATTTTCAAATGACTCAAATTAGACAACCACACATAGCAGCTTAATTTACGCTTTGAGCTTGTTCTATTATTAACATTGCTGTTTATGTTTTTATACATAATGATAATGGCAAACTATACTATGAAGAATATTGTTATTTCTAAATCCAGAGGATGAACGAGTCGAACAGTTTTAAAAATGTGTAGCATAATTAAACACTAGTTTAAGTTTCAAAGGTGGTGTTGGAGTGGCATATTGAGTATCACTGCCTTGAACCTCCTGCATTTTCGAATTCATACTTTTTCTAAAAGGCTTCCATCTTTTTTCTGTACAGAATATCTGACTAAACTGTTGAAAGTGAAGAGCTGTGCAAAGAATGTGAAGCTAGCAAACAATGTCAGTGCAGTTTGCATTAAGCACCTGAGGGGTAGGCCTATGCAGAGAATCTACTGATACTAAGTGCTTCCTGTCTGCAGTGGCCTTCTAAATGTTCAAATACATTTTCATTTGCCTGTAATATGCATAAGGAATTGTTTTAGGAAATACAATGTATATTGAGCATCTGTGTGCAAATGAATTATGTTCCTTGCTAGCACTTTTATATTTTTGATTTTTAATTCTACTTGAAAATGCCGTTTTATATTGACACACCTTATTGTCCGACAAAATGGTGTTGTGTTTTCCACCAGTATTGTAAAAGCACTGTCTTTTTTCAGAACACAGATTAACTCTGGGTGAGTGAATGTGAGTTCCCATTTGCAAATTGGTAATAAACATTGATTTTTTTTTTCCTCAATAAACTGTCACTCGTCTTGCATCTTGCATCTTCACACAGGCATGTGAATAACACTCTCATGAAAAAGCAGGTTTGCTGAGGTACAAGTATAGAGTGCTGGACGTAAAAAAATAAACTGAATACAGGCTAATTAACAAAAGAAAAGACAGGAAATAAATGAAAGAGTAATAAAGAAAAGAAAAAAAGCACAATAAGAAATCACAGACTGACAAGACATACTAAAAAATGGACCTTTCAAACATCCCGTCACTATAGCAAGAGTAAAACAAAAAAACAAAACAAAACAAAACAAAAAACTGTAGTGCTGAGCTTTCATTTCACTCGATGCAAGTGTAAGATAGAAAGCTTTAAATATTGTAATCAAAATGATTTCACAACAATGTGATGGTCATGTCATATTACAAAACAATATCTGTGTTTTGCCCAAATAAGACTGCATCCTATGGGGAAGCATGCCAGATATATATCACTTTTTATTGGTTTTATTCATTATTTTTCAATGGTTGAATGGGCTGAGACGGACAAATCACTTGTAATTCAAATCTTGAGCTCCAGCTCAGTCCCATGACATACAGTAGATTGTCTACTAACCAAAACAAACATGGCTGAACACTCCCAAAACTAAGTAACAACCGATTAGGGTAACACTTTAAATTAAGGTTCACATATTAGCCACTAATTCATACCTAATTATTGGCTGTATTAGTGACTTGTAAAGCATGTGTTAGGCAACATTAATAAATACATAATAATAAAAATAAAATAATAAATCATATTTTGGCGTGTATTCACAAGTTTCTTGTTCATGACTTATTAAGGCTCTATTCTTGATCTCTATTTAGCCTACTAAGGAGTAGTACCTACCAAAATAAAACATGTATAACCCACTAATAAACTGTCTGAATAAATCCTGAATAGTAGAAGAACACTTGTAGAATAAGCAAGTTAAGTGCTGTCTGACACAGCAACCTGGCAATGGCGTTGAGATAAATACTTATTTTACTTATTCTACAAGTGTTCTTCCACTATTCTGGATTTATTAAGACAGTACTAGTGGGTTATACATGTTCTGTTTTGGTAGGTACTACTCCTTAGTAAGTAGAGATCAAGGCTTACTAGGGCATTATTAAGAGTATATCAAGAATAGAGGCTTAATAAGTCATGAACAAGAAATTTGTGAATACACGCCTAACAAATGATTAATGTTGTCTAACACATGCCTGAGAAGTCACTTATACAGGCATTAATTAGGTATACGTATTAATGGCTAATATGTGAACCTTAAAATAAAGTGTTGCCCAGATTGGATTAGATTAATCATCAGATTAATTCATTGAAGATCAGCATGTTTGGCTTGGTATCTAGCTTTGGTCCAGGAATGTCAACAGCACGTGAAAACGTCTGCGTGATGTTCTACTTGCACGGTGTAATATGACCTAGTGATATGAGAGGAGGGGGGAAGCTTTGCAGCATCAGTGCAAGTGACATAGTGGAAAGTAGGTTAGAAGCTTGAGGTAACTAGTGAGGGAGATTAAAGTAAACAAATGTCTAACTTCTAAACAAGCAAAGGTATGTGTTTCTCAACATTTAACTGTATGCTAGTCTCAGTCTCATAAAAAGACTTAGATTAATTAGACTTGATAATGATAGTCAGTGCTCAGTAATTTTACTCCCAAGGATATTGCAAATGCAATATCTATGGCTAAGAGGCAGGGATGAGCACATTTTACTCTAGAACATGTCATTTATCAATCCCAAAGAGTTCCATATGGCTGCCATATTTGACCAGAGGCATATTCACATATATGTGAACGTTTGACTGACTACACTAATTAACCCTAACCCTAAGACTCACAATTTTATAGCAATAGCAATCACTTTGAGTTCAGGCTAATTTTATAGTGGTTTAATCTTAGCATCAAGGGACATGCAAGCCTGCAGGTTGCATGGCTTCCTCTCCAAACATTTGGGATGGTTACAAAAAGGTTAAAATAATTGTCGCTGTTAATTAATTCATACGCTAACGCAATAATAATGTGTTAACTTGCCCAGTCCTTATGTATTTACATCACTGTTTGGACAAATTTCCTTTTGTGATGCTCTATTTGGAATTTGCATTATTTTGAAATAATCGCTCACCTATGAAGTAATTCCACTTTTTGGTCCATATTACACTTGTCTATGTCTCCGGACCTAAATGTTGTCATTATTCAGTAAACTTATAACATTACAATGTTTCATGAATACAAGTATAGCAATTCCAATAAAGCCACTGAAGCAATCAATTCTATAGCCTAGCCTACATGACAATATCATACATTCACCATCAGCACCAGAACCACTTTTAGGGATGGGTTTTGCCCCTGGTTGAATCTGCTTGACAAAACGCAATACTGAATAATTTTTTCTCTTTTTCATTTTGAAAACACACTCAGGACTTGTTGAGCTTTAAACATTTAAGTGAACGTAATGACAATAAAATTTAAAAATTTGGGATCCCCTTAAAATGTAACTTTACAAAAATGTTAAAAGCCTTCTGGCGCCCCCAGTGGTAATGCTGGGCTGTACCACGAAAGACATTCTACTCATTGATTTACATAATATCTAAAAATTGATCACCCCATCTTGCATAATATTATTCACCTTTACAATGACAATAATGTCACAGATTTATAGCAGACAATGAGAAGCAAACAACCCAACAGACTGAAGGTATTTAAACAGGTTAGGTGAAACCTGAATGTTCAGAACTGGGGCATTCTGAATATCATCTTAGTTTATGTTGTAGGAAATGATCAAGGACTAAAGTTCGAGTTCATGATAGGTACCAGTGCTAGATCGCCTTTATTTATAAAAATGCATTGCTTGCAAGACCACTGCAACACTATAGTGGCATCTGAGACCTTCCCTGAATCAGATGGGGAATTGATTTTTTAAAATTTGTTTTAAGTGACAAAAGATCATTGCCCTGACTGTACGTAAACAATATAGAATGTATGAAGCCCTAGATACAGAAACCTCTTCTGCATTTCCTCAGCCCTGTGGCCAAAAATATATTTATTGCATGACCTATTTAACCATACATTCAACCAGAAGCTATAGGCCACGATAACACACCTGATCATGTCACCCAATACATGCCCAAAACTAGCAGAGTTGTTTTGCTGACTTGCGACTAGACTGCCTATATAAAAGAGAGCGCCCGGTCTCCTCCATGTATTTTGGCACCTACTGTACTAAAGGTGAGTAGCAATCTTCAGACAGCTAAAGCTCTGATGTTGACAGTTGCTTATAAAGAGAGTTGAAGCTTGGGATATGGGATCCCAATGACAGTAATTCAGGTACTATAATGGACTGTTTTTATGAATGTTTTGCAGAACATTACTCAGTGCTTATCTCTTCTGTCCACTTGGTGAGGAAGAAAAATGTAAGTTGGGCTGCTGGTTGGAACAATTCAAATTAATAAATATGGTGCTAATACTACGCGTAGTTACTTGTAGTAGTAGCTATATCAACACAATATTAAAAAAAAAAAAAAAACTACAACAAAAACATCTACAATGTAACAACAAGTACAAGCCAACTGCAGCCTAATGCTACCTGGTCATTTTCCCTCATAGTGAAGAACAATCATGGGTGATGGAGAAATGGAATGCTTTGGCCCTGCGGCCATTTACCTCCGCAAGCCAGAAAAGGAACGTATTGAGGCCCAGAACAAACCATTTGATGCCAAAACAGCCTACTTTGTGATTGACAAAGAGCAGGAGTATGTCAAAGGAACTGTGGAAAAAAGGGAGGGTGGCAAAGCAACGGTTAAGCATCTTGAAGGCGGGAAAGTAAGTGCTATGTGTGACATGGCTTAAGCTAATTTCTAATTTATGCTAACTAACAATCAATGGTCACCCACTGTCTAGAAAAATAATGGCTAAAGGTACATTGCATGCCTTGATATGGTTGATTCATTATTTCATATCAAACCGAGTGACACTAATGACACAAAAACTAAGTAAAAAGATTATTAATAACAGATTACATTAGATTAATCATCAGATTAATTCATACTGAGGCACTGAAGATAAGCATGTTTACCTTGGTATCTAGCTTTGGTCCAGGAATGTCAACAGCACGTGAACACGTGCGCGTGATGTTCTACTTGCAGGATATAATATGACCTAGTGAAATGGAAGTGATATGAGAGGAGGAGGGAAGCTCTGCAGCGTCAGTGCAAGTGACATAGTGGGAAGTAGGTTAGAAGGGCAGAAATGGAAGTGGGCGGCTGTAAACCCACCCTGTGGGCCCTCAACTAAGTTTCAGAAAAATCATTATATACTGTAGTTATTGTTCTGAGTGCATAAAACAACTAACACTAATAAAGCACTGTTCATCTAATGTATAAGCAGTACAACAGCAGAAAACTCACCACCCGCCATCAATGTACTGTATAGCACCCCACCACTATGATCCGTAACCCCCATCACTCACCAGCTGAGGTAACTAGTGAGGGAGATTAAAGTAAACAAATGTCTAACTTCTATAACAAGGAAAGCTATGTGTTTCCTACGCCGGGAGTTTGTAGCTTGCGGGGTAGCGGGTCCGAGACACGTGTGTGGTGCGGACCGCCACCGGCTACACTAGTCTCAGTCTCATAAATTCAAGACTTAGATTAATTAGACTTGATAATGATAGTCAATGTGTAGTGATATCCAGTGCTATAACATTGATTACCATTGTCTTTCAGACAGTCACTGTGAAAGAGGATGAGATCTTTGCTATGAATCCGCCAAAGTTTGACAAAATTGAGGACATGGTCATGATGACCCACCTCCACGAGCCTGCTGTGCTGTACAACCTTAAAGAGCGTTATGCAGCATGGATGATCTATGTAAGTTTTACACTTCTACACTGTATAAATGTTCAAAATTGTTAAATGACAAAATTAAAATTACCTGTGAATCAATTGTATTTTTTTCATATTTTAAATTATTCTATTTCAGACCTACTCTGGGTTGTTCTGCGTCACTGTTAACCCCTACAAATGGCTCCCAGTGTATGATGCTGTGTGTGTAAGTGGGTACAGAGGCAAGAAGAGGATTGAGGCTCCACCCCACATCTTCTCCATCTCTGACAATGCCTATCAATTCATGCTGCAAGGTCAGTACATGTAAAATATTTCGCATTTGTTGCACAATTCCACGCATATGAACAGTAAATGTGAATCTAATATTTCCCCCCTTAGATCGTGAAAACCAGTCTATTCTTATCACGTAAGTTTTCTTTTCAGTTTTGCCATAACAGTGACAATGGAATTATAGTTTTTGATGACAAAATTGAAAATATTCACTGAAAAAAACTTTTTAACCCCTAGTGGAGAATCTGGTGCTGGGAAGACTGTGAACACCAAGCGTGTCATCCAGTACTTTGCCACTATTGCAGTGTCTGGAGCTAAGAAAGCTGAGCCAGTCCCTGGCAAAATGCAGGTGAGACAGAAAACTGTCTCTGTTATTGAATTTAATAAATAAAGTAATATCTTGTCCTATTAAAATTCCATATTGCAATCATAAAAAAAAACATTATATTAAGTCAGATGATATTCTACAGGGATCACTGGAGGATCAAATCATTGCAGCCAACCCTCTGCTGGAGGCCTATGGTAATGCCAAGACTGTGAGGAATGACAACTCCTCTCGTTTTGTAAGTATTTATTGTCCGGTGTTATAAACTGTACTGTGCTGCACTGAAGCATCATTTTATTTGAATCTGTTATCTCCCAATTATTCAGGGTAAATTCATCAGAATCCATTTTGGATCAACTGGCAAATTAGCCTCAGCTGATATTGAGACTTGTGAGTGACCGTTTTATACAATAAGTCACAATTTTATAATTATTCACGATTAACTTTGGACATCTGATTACATTGTACATTGTGTTTATGAATTAAACACATTAGATCTGCTGGAGAAGTCAAGAGTGACATTCCAGCTGTCTGCTGAGAGGAGCTACCACATCTTCTACCAGCTTCAGACTGGACATAAACCTGAACTTATTGGTATTGTTGCAATTCTACATAATCAATAAAATATCTTTAGAGCATAAACTATCCAATTGCAAAACTGATGTTTGTTATTTATCTTTATAGAGGGGCTTCTCATCACTAAAGACCCTTATGACTTCCCAATGATCAGCCAAGGTGAAATTACTGTCAAGAGCATCAATGACGTGGAGGAGTTCATTGCTACGGACGTAAGATATCCATATACAGTAATGTTTTCTTTATTAACATCAAAGTGGGCAAGACAGTTACTACTCTAATTGTTTTTTCAGGAAGCGATTGATATCTTGGGCTTCAATGCTGAGGAGAAACTTGGCATCTACAAGCTCACTGGTGCTGTGATGCATCATGGTAACATGAAATTCAAGCAGAAGCAGAGAGAGGAGCAGGCTGAGCCTGACGGCACTGAGGGTGAGAAATTGATCTCAGGCTATTTCCATACTGCTATTCATTCACAAAATTTTAAACCAGTGACATTCAATAAGTAATACTAGATTTGTTGCTTCTGTTCAGTGGCTGATAAAATCGCTTTCCTCATGGGCCTGAACTCTGCTGACATGCTGAAGGCTCTGTGCTACCCCAGAGTGAAGGTCGGAAATGAATATGTAACCAAAGGCCAGACTGTACCACAGGTTGGTGTTTTTATTCAGTTAAAATGTAAATATATAGATCCCTAGGTAATTATGCATAGAAGATAGTAATCTATTAATTACTGTCCACAGGTCAACAATTCTGTCATGGCCCTCTGCAAGTCAGTGTATGAGAAGATGTTCTTGTGGATGGTCATCCGCATCAATGAGATGTTGGATACCAAACAGCCAAGACAGTTTTTCATTGGTGTGCTGGACATTGCAGGATTTGAGATCTTTGATGTGAGAACAATATTTGTCCATCAATATTGATTTTAATCTATTCATTTGACTTCCATACTCTTCCAAGAGCAATGCATCATACACTTAATTTTCTATTCAACAGTTCAACAGTTTGGAACAGCTTTGTATCAACTTCACCAATGAGAAACTGCAACAGTTCTTCAATCACCACATGTTTGTGCTGGAGCAAGAGGAGTACAAGAAGGAGGGAATTGACTGGGAGTTTATCGACTTTGGTATGGATCTGGCTGCGTGCATTGAGCTTATTGAGAAGGTAATGCAGTTTACCTATTCATTTTAAAGTATTCATAGGGTGATTTTTTGGATATGACTTAGCTTTCTCTTTTTCAACAGCCATTGGGCATTTTCTCCATCCTTGAAGAGGAGTGTATGTTCCCCAAGGCCTCAGACACTACCTTCAAGAACAAACTGTATGACCAGCATCTTGGTAAAACCAAGTGCTTCCAGAAACCCAAACCAGTGAAGGGTAAACCAGAGGCTCACTTCTCCTTGGTGCACTATGCTGGCACTGTGGATTACAACATTGCTGGCTGGCTGGACAAGAATAAGGATCCACTGAATGACACAGTTGTGCAGTTGTACCAGAAGTCTGCAGTGAAACTCCTAGCCTTATTGTATGCATCTCATGGCGCTGAAGGTATATAACATTATTTTGTTAGAATTATTCCCAAATAACTTCAAATAGTATTGGTTTACTGGTTTGTTTATGATGTACAAGATTTCATTTAATACTTTCAGTTGATGTTGCTTATACAAGGGCAAGAAGAATACTTTGTATTTCTGCTGTTCTCTGTACATGTGCACATACATCTCTACTTTCTCATTTTTAGACGCTGCAGCTGCTAAGAAAGGTGGTGGTGGTAAGAAGAAGAAGGGTGGTTCCTTCCAGACAGTGTCTTGCCTGTTTAGGGTGAGCTTGTCACTGCATAATTAATTTCAGTTTCCAAATAATTCTATGGAACTTGAAAAGGGGCGACTTCATTCTGTATATTCTTACCTACAGGAGAACTTGGGCAAGCTGATGACCAACTTGAGAAGCACTCATCCTCACTTTGTGCGTTGCTTGATTCCCAATGAGTCAAAGACACCTGGTAAGCTATTTTGACTACTTTTTTTTTGGTGAGTTGTTTTGAGCAAACATCACTGAAAATTATGTTTGGTATTCTTTAAGGTCTGATGGAGAACTTCCTAGTCCTTCATCAACTGAGGTGTAATGGTGTACTGGAAGGTATTAGAATCTGCAGAAAGGGTTTCCCCAGCAGAATCCTTTATGCTGACTTCAAGCAGAGGTAATCATGGAAAAAACAATACACTGCAACAATTTGCAAATATAGGACATATTCAATATTGCAAATAATATAAGTACGAGTACATTATGTACTTTGAACAAGCAATATTTTCTTGGTATTTGTTAAAGCAGTACTTCATGAACTGTAAACCATGACCTATAAACCATTTTCTTAAAAGTCTTTAGAAAATCTGTTTCCCTATTATTGGAAAGCTATACTAATAATTCTTCATTTTAGAATGTGGGCTGATTACACAAAATACCATTTATGTGTCATCCTTTAGATATAAAGTGCTGAATGCCAGTGTTATCCCCGATGGACAGTTTATCGATAACAAAAAGGCTTCAGAGAAATTACTGGGCTCCATTGATGTCGACCACACTGAATACAAGTTTGGACACACCAAGGTAAATGACCAGATAACATATCAATGACCAGTAATCTCATCTGGTGCACTTAATGGACTTGATTTCAGAATATATGTTTTTACCATAGGTGTTCTTCAAAGCTGGTCTGCTGGGTAACCTTGAAGAGATGCGAGATGAGAAGCTGGCTTCCTTGGTCACAATGACTCAGGCTCTCTGCCGTGGATACCTGATGAGGAAAGAGTATGTCAAGATGATGGAGAGAAGGTGAGCTTGCAGAAAAATCCTAATTACATCCTACAAGACTACTGTAAAATATTATTTAAAATACATTTGACGTATGAATTCTTAAAGAGCATTTCCTTTCAAACAGAGAAGCCATCTTCACTGTCCAGTACAATGTCCGTGCCTTCATGAATGTGAAACACTGGCCATGGATGAAGTTGTATTTCAAGGTCAAGCCACTTCTGCAGAGTGCTGAAACTGAGAAAGAACTCGCCAATATGAAGGAAAACTATGGAAAAATGGAGAAAGATTTGGAGGCTGCCCTGGCAAAGAAGAAAGAGCTAGAGCAAAAAATGGTTTCTTTGATTCAGGAGAAAAATGACCTACAGTTAGCTGTAGCATCTGTGAGTATTTAAATGATTTTCTTTTATGTTACAGGACTTGGGACTTGACTTGGACTTGAGTACAAAGACTTGAGACTTGACTTGGACTTGGAAAAAATGACTTGTGAACATCACTGCTACATATCTGTTGCTATATTTGTTTTGGTTTGCTTTAAGAAGACAAATATCCTAATTTAGGAAGGTGAGAGTCTCTCAGATGCTGAGGAAAGGTGTGAGGGCCTAATTAAAAGCAAAATCCAGCTGGAAGCCAAACTCAAAGAGACGTCCGACAGATTGGAGGATGAAGAGGAGATCAATGCTGAACTAACTGCCAAGAAGAGAAAACTAGAAGATGAGACCTCTGAGCTCAAGAAAGACATTGATGACTTAGAGCTAAATCTAGCCAAAGTGGAAAAGGAGAAACATGCCACAGAAAACAAGGTAAATACATTGAAATTACATTCATTACATTCAATAAGTTTTCATTTAATTCATGGCTTCATTTAATTATATAAATAATGGAAACAACAGTTTTTTATGCATAAAAGAATTATTGAATCCTTTTAGGTTAAAAACCTCACAGAGGAGATGGCTTCTCTGGAGGAAAACAATGCTAAGTTGAACAAAGAGAAGAAAGGGCTCCAAGAGGCACATCAGCAGGTTCTGGATGATCTCCAATCAGAGGAAGACAAAGTGAACACTCTGACCAAATTTAAGACCAAACTTGAGCAACAAGTGGATGATGTAAGGGAATTCTATAATCAAGAAAATGTAATTTCTCAGTTATAATATTAAAAAGTCTGTCTTACAAAGTTTTTATGTCCCTGTAACAGTTAGAAGGATCACTGGAGCAGGAGAAGAAGCTCCGCATGGACCTCGAGAGGGGCAAGAGAAAACTTGAGGGAGACCTTAAACTAGCCCAAGAATCCATCATGGATCTGGAAAATGACAAGCAGCAAGCTGAAGAAAAAATTAAGAAGTATGCATGTTGTTGTGTATCGCTATCATTATACTACTATTTTCGCTATTTCACTATGATTTTTAAGTTTAAGATTTACTGATTGTCCTTAAATAATCCAACAGGAAAGACTTTGAAATAAGCCAACAACAGAGCAAGATTGAAGATGAGCAGTCAGCTGGAAGTCAGCATCAAAAGAAGATAAAGGAACTTCAGGTATTATCCCAGACTGATTATTTGTAACGCATGTTCCTATTTGAAATGTTACTATTTCTGAGGAAATGTTTCTCATAGGCTCGAATTGAGGAACTGGAAGAGGAGATTGAAGCAGAACGTGCTGCTCGAGCCAAGGTTGAGAAGCAGAGAGCTGATGTCTCCAGAGAACTTGAGGAGATCAGTGAGAGGCTTGAGGAGGCTGGTGGAGCCACTGCTGCTCAGATTGAGATGAACAAGAAGCGCGAGGCAGAGTTCCAGAAGCTGCGACATGATCTTGAAGAGTCCACACTGCAGCATGAAGCTACTGCTGCGGCTCTCCGCAAGAAGCAGGCCGACAGTGTGTCTGAATTGGGTGAGCAGATTGACAATCTGCAGCGTGTCAAACAGAAGCTGGAGAAAGAAAAGAGTGAATACAAAATGGAGATTGATGACCTTGCCAGCAACATGGAAGGTGTCGCTAAAACAAAGGTATCTATCGATATTCATAATGTATGATGATATGCATGATGGAGTGAAAACCACTTAATTTCAATTGAAAAAATCCTTTAGGCCAATCTGGAGAAGACGTGTCGCACTCTTGAGGACCAACTGGCTGAGCTCAAAGCCAAGAGCGAAGAAAATGCTCGTCAAGTAAATGATTTAAGTGCACAGAAAGCAAGACTTCAAACTGAATGTGGTAAGTAAAAGAAAGAAAGAAAATTTTGTTGAAACAGAGGAAGAAATAAAGCGCCCCTTATCTTTTTTGATACTTTTTGCTGGGGATCTATTTTTTTCCATCACAATCTGTTTTACAGTTTTGTATTTCTTCAGAATATTTTTTTGTGTTCTTTTGCAAACATCTATATAACATTGCTTTTTGTCTCAAGTGTCTTTTTTTAAAAAAAAAAATCCCTCATTCATGTTGTAAAAAGTTTAAATTGTGTGATCCAAGGTGAATTCAGCCGCCAACTTGAGGAAAAAGAAGCTCTTGTATCTCAGCTGACCAGAGGCAAGCAGGCTTACACCCAGCAGATTGAGGAGTTGAAGAGGCAAATAGATGAGGAAGTCAAGGCAAGTTTGGAAACATCTTGCTGCAAGCATTTACAGTGACTCCTAGGCTTTGGCTAACTATTATTTTCAAAATGCTTTTTTAAGGCCAAGAACTCCCTGGCTCATGGTGTCCAATCAGCACGTCATGACTGTGACATGCTCAGAGAGCAGTTTGAGGAGGAGCAGGAGGCCAAGGGTGAGCTCCAGCGTGGCGTGTCTAAGGCCAACACCGAGGTGGCTCAGTGGAGGACCAAATATGAAACTGATGCTGTCCAACGCACTGAGGAGCTAGAGGAGTCCAAGTAAAATATTACATAAAATTATACATGACTATACAAGACATTCTATCTAAATCTATGAAGGTTTAAGCAGTTTGACCCAAACCGCACATATCATCTATTTTCAGGAAAAAACTTGCCCAGCGCCTGCAAGAGGCTGAGGAGACCATTGAAGCTGTGAACTCCAAGTGTGCGTCCCTGGAGAAGACCAAACAGAGACTCCAGGGTGAAGTGGAGGACCTCATGATTGATGTGGAGAAGGCTAATGCATTGGCAGCCAACCTTGATAAGAAACAAAGGAACTTTGACAAGGTAAATAAAAGGGTCCCTGATTTGGTCAAAACTGAGTTTAGCATGCTGGAGACTTAGTCTGTAGTCACTTCTGTTGTTTCCATGCTTGGTTAAGATGTGTATGGGCAAATCGATTTTCTGTCAGGCTTTCAATGATGAATAGTGCAATAGATATGTGGTTATCCACCCAACATGTAGGTTGATTTATTTTAATAGTAACAAAACCATCCGTGTTTTAGAGGCAGCATATAATAGTACTAAACTGACTCATACATGTCACTGCCAAACATTCATAACATTATTTTGCTTATTGTTTTTGACCATGCAACATGTAACGAGAGAGATATAATCAATGCATAGTGAGCTTTTCTGCCATGGTTCAAGCAAGAGGGAAGGTATAAAGCCCATGTTACCATGTCAAGTATACAGTCAAGTCACTTTTATTTATAAAGCACATTTCATACAACATAATTGATCCAAAGTGCTTTAAAAAAAAGGGTTTAGGGAGAATTAAAGGCTAGGGAAAAAAGATGTGTTTTTAACTTAGACTTGAAAAGATCAATGGTGTGAATGGACCTAATGTGGGAGGGGAGACTATTCCAGAGCTGGGGAGCAGAAACAGAGAAGGCTCTGTCACCTCTGGTTCTAAGGTGAGAGGAGGGAACAGAAAGAAGAGGTTTAGAGGAAGATCTGAGTGGCCAAGAAGTACAGTAAGGACTTACTAAATTGCAGATGTATTCTGGTGCTAATTCATGTAAGGCTTTAAAAACATAAAGTAACAATTTAAACTCAATTCTATATTTCACTGGCAACGAGTGCAGTTCACAGAGCACAGGAGTGATGTGATCACGCTTCTTAGTTCCAGTAAGCAATCTAGCAGCAACATTTTGAACCATTTGTAATCTAGCAATAGAAGAGTTGGGAAGGCCAAAATAAAGTGCATTACAATAGTCTAATCTTGAAGTGATGAATGAATGAATTAGAGTTTCCATGTCTTTAGCAGAGAGGAAAGATTTTAACTTTGCAATAGTTCTCAATTGGAAAAAACTGGCCTTCACCACACTGCTTATTTGATTACTGAATGTGAGTGAAGAATCCAGGTAGACTCCAAGGTTTTTGACTACACTACTGAAATTTGAAGATAAGGGACCAAGAGCATTACTCAGGTCAGATACAGAAGTAGGAGGCCCAAATATGATCACTTCAGTTTTCTTTTCATTAAGTTGTAAGAAATTCATGGCCATCCAACATTTGATGTCATTAAGACAGTTAAACAGGTTTACCAAAGAGCCAGAGTCACCAGGAGTGACTGGAAGGTAAAACTGTGTATCATCTGCATAGCAATGGTACTGAACACTGTATTTTTCAAAAATTGATCCAAGTGGGAGCATATACAGTGAAAATAAGAGGGCCTACAATGGACCCTTGGGGAACACCACACTTGATTGGAGCAGAGGAAGAGGAATAATTATCCAACCTGACTGAAAAGGCTCTATTGCTCAAATAAGACCTAAACCATTGCAGAACTGTGCCCTGTAGACCAACTTCAGCTTCCAGTCTTTTTACAAGAATGGAATGGTCTATTGTGTCAAATGCAGCACTAAGGTCGAGGAGAACTAGGAGGGCACAGGAACCAGAATCAACAGAGAGAAGGATGTCATTGTGGACTTTGATCAGGGCAGATTCAGTGCTGTGTAAAGATCTAAACCCAGATTGGAATTTATCAAAAATGCTAAACTTGTTTAAATATGGAGATACTTGGGAGAGGACTACTTTTTCCAGGATCTTAGACATAAAAGGTAATTTGGAAATAGGCCTATAATTCTTAAGATCATTGGCGTCAAGATAAGGCTTTTTAAGTAGTGGTTGCACTACCGCCTGCTTAAAACTAGATGGAGTTATTAATTATAGCCAGTGCAATAGGACATATGCCTGTAAAGACTTCCTTGAAAAGGCGAGAGGGTAAGACATCTAAGTGGCAAGTACTAGGTTTTAAATGAGACACCACCTCAGAAAGCTGGAAGGGAGACACAAGTTGGAAGTGTTTGAGAGAGCTGAGTGATAAAATAGGAACTGATGGGTCATTATCTGAGGGTGGAATAAGGGATTTGATATTGTCAATCTTATCAATAAAGAATCTGAGAAACTTTATATAGGACATATATATATATAAAATTATATAGGACATGGTGAACCAATTTAGTCTAGCTATACTCCCTTGAGTGTCTAGATCTCTCATTTTCAAGGCTTTACATCTATAAACATGTCAATGTTGAATATCAGGTTCTATCAGAATGGAAGCAGAAGTATGAGGAGAGCCAAGCTGAGATGGATGGTGCTCAGAAAGAGGCTCGCTCTGTCAGCACTGAGCTCTTCAAGATGAAGAACTCTTATGATGAGGCTCTAGATAACCTGGAAACCCTCAAGAGAGAAAATAAGAACCTACAACGTACGTCAACATTTACATACACACATACAACATAACATTGAAATGTATTTATGCAAAAACATATTTTTGGATTATGATAAAATTATAACGTATACATATCTGTTTGTTTCCATATATCTGTCCTACAGAGGAGATCTCTGACCTGACTGAACAGCTTGGTGAGACTGGCAAGAGCATTCATGAACTGGAGAAGTCCAAAAAGACAGCAGAGACTGAAAAGGCAGAAATCCAGACAGCACTGGAAGAAGCAGAGGTACAGTAGGGTGGTCATAGATAGGGCTTGTCTAATATTCTTACTTGATTGAACATTCTAAATATTCATTTCCATCATTGCAAAACTCCTCCATAACAGGGTACACTAGAACATGAGGAGTCCAAGATTTTGCGTGTCCAGCTGGAGCTTAACCAGGTCAAGGGTGAGGTTGACAGGAAGCTGGCTGAGAAGGATGAGGAGATGGAGCAGATCAAGAGGAACAGTCAGAGGGTGATTGACTCTATGCAGAGCACACTAGACTCTGAGGTCCGCAGCAGAAATGATGCCCTCAGAATCAAGAAGAAGATGGAAGGAGACCTCAATGAGATGGAGGTTCAGCTTAGCAATGCCAATCGCCAGGCATCTGAAGCTCAGAAACATCTGAGATCAGTTCAGGGACAGCTCAAGGTATCAAAAGGCCTGTGAAACATTCAGTTCTTAAAGTGTACAAAATAATGCTCTATCTAACCAACATCATTTGATATAGGATGCCCAATTGCACCTTGATGATGCTGTCAGAGGACAGGAAGACATGAAGGAGCAGGTTTCCATGGTGGAGCGCAGGAATGGCCTGATGCAGTCTGAGATTGAGGAGCTGAGAGCTGCTCTGGAGCAGACAGAGAGAGCCCGCAAAACAGCCGAGCAGGAGCTAGTGGATGCCTCTGAACGTGTTGGACTGCTCAGTTCACAGGTAAATAGGGAACCAAATTGTTAACCAGCATTATCTGCCTCTTAATGTCACATAACCTAACAATAATCCCCTTCATTCAGAACACCAGTCTCATCGCCACTAAGAAGAAGCTGGAGTCTGACCTTCTTCAAATCCAGGGAGAGGTGGATGAGATCTCTCAAGAGGCCAGAAATGCAGACGATAAGTCCAAGAAAGCAGTCACTGATGTAAGCTCAATACATCAATAAAAGCAGATACAACCTCCTACCAAACTACTCTAACACCTCATAAAAAAACTACCTCTTACGGCAAAAATTGTATTCCACTTACAATACAGTACATTTATTTTCATTTGTAGGTAGCCATGATGGCTGAGGAACTCAAGAAGGAGCAGGACACCAGTGCTCACCTGGAGAGGATGAAGAAGAACCTGGAGGTCACTGTCAAGGAGCTTCAGCACCGCTTGGATGAAGCCGAGAACACAGCCATGAAGGGTGGCAAGAAACAACTGCAGAAATTGGAGTCAAGGGTATGGCTTTCAGCATCACAAATGAGTAATGGTCCAATTTGACCCATGTAACATAAAGGGGACACAGAATGAAAAACCTTAAAATATATATGTATATTTTTTTGGCTATTTAGCCTAACCAAACCACCACCAGTATAAGATAGTAATTGGAAATTGCATTTAAAATAAATAAATAAATAAATCAATGTTAAATATATTCTAACATCACAAAGAATGGTACAATATCCATTTTTTCAATGTTATGTCCCCCCCTCACCATACCACTCAATATGTGCCAGACAAGCATGATTTCTGATGTTATAGGTGCGTGAGTTGGAGGCTGAAGTCGAGAATGAACAAAAGCGTGGCTCTGAGTCTGTGAAAGGCGTCCGCAAATATGAGAGAAGAGTCAAAGAGCTCACCTTCCAGGTAAAGTTGCCCTTTCTTTCACATAAAATTGCAAGAAAATTGTTCAAATTAAAATGGTTGACTCTTAATTAATTCATAATGTCAATAATTGTGCAGACTGAGGAGGACAAGAAGAATCTCGCTAAACTGCAGGATCTTGTTGACAAGCTCCAGTTGAAAGTGAAGGCCCTCAAGAGACAGGCTGAGGAGGCTGTGAGTAAAGACTTCACCCTGCTCAAAAAATGTATATTGTATAGAAGAAGCCTCATAGGGGGACAGCATAATGTTCCAAAATCTTCATACGACACATGCAAAAATAGTAAACACAAAGAATTCATAGTAAGAATAGTATGTTAAGTCTCATAAGAAAAGGGGGCTATGTGAATTAATACCAAAAATAGTGAGTTTCCAAATGTAAATTCTGTTTTGTGCAATGCATTGGTTCTCAAAGTTTGGGGTAGAGTGGGGATGAGCACTAATGTGGAATAGGGACATGAGTCATGACACTACAAGAGGAAATGTGTCTTTTTATGCCTACCATAAATGCCCTTCTTTATAGATAGAAATAGTATTTAGTAATGGACTTAAAATATCACACTTTAAAAAAGAGATAAGATCTAGGGGATTACTTGAAAAAACGTAACCTGAATTTAATATGTAAAATACAATTTATTTGTCAGTCCTCCATGTATTTCTTCTTTCCTTGCTCTTTTTTTAAGTTTAGACTTCACATATGGGGGAGGATGGTCATATAATGCTTTATATAATAAATGACATACATACAAAAATGGTTAGTTTTCCAAATACTATCTTCAGTTGTGATGAACTGCAGATCACTGAAATCATGGATAATGAATTTCCTCATGGGGGGGCATTGTCAACAAATTTGTAGTTGTTTATCTTGCTTCTTTAATTTTCATTATTTTTTAAATTTCCATTGTTGTTGAAGATAATTATCAGTGTCATTGACATCACAGGAGGAGCAGGCCAACACTCACATGTCCAGGTTGAGAAAGGTGCAGCATGAGCTTGAGGAGGCTACAGAGCGTGCTGACATGGCGGAGTCCCAGGTCAACAAGATGAGGGCCAAGAGCCGTGATGCTGGCAAGGTAACAAAGAATTGAATTTAATGAACTGCTGCAGGATTTGCAAACATACTTTGCAGTGCTGAATTAGTTAATGTATTTGAACTTTAAAGCATTCAGCTCACTTTTAATATGTGAATTTCAATATAAAAAAACTTACATCTTATTGTACTTATCTTTAAGTCAAGTCAAGTCACTTTATTTATACAGCACAGTTTTTACAACAGAGTTGATCCAAGGTGCTTTTCAAAAATAAACAACAAATATAATAAAAAATAAAATAAAACACACATAATAATGATAACAGTGTTCCTACACATTTTCCATTTAAAAATTCCACACTTTTTCCATACTCAAATTTGCCACTTCACGGTAAATGTTTCTGAACATGTTTGAGTAAAGGCCCTAATACTAAATAGTTGGCTGTCCCCTATCCCCAAGGATTCCCCAAACATGTTGTTGGACAGTCAGGAGCTAGGCCATAATCTTTGTATAGTTTGACTTGATAGCTGAGCCATTTTCTATCTGAAATTGAACATAATACATGCCATGAAAGTGGAACCATATTGAAACCACTTTCAGTTCCTTTTCTGGGGTGTCTAGGATGGAATAGAACAATCAACACCAAAATTTTGACTTTTGGTCCTGTCACGGCTATTTGGCTCATTTAGAATTCTCTGTCTGCTTCAGAATGGCTTACTTTGTGCATGTATGATAATGATAACCTTTATTTTAAAACATGTGCAACTCACTGAGTGGTTAGTAGTGTCCATTGACATTCCAAAACCATAACGAAATAGAGTTCCTATACATTTGGACATATTTATACTGTAGGAAGGGTATGCCCTGACTGTTTGTACTATTTATATTATGTGGATTTGGACAAGTGTCTGGCGTATAAACTGAATTGAATTGAATTTATGGCTAGACAGGGGCGCCAAAATAGTGTGCACATACTGGGCCGACATCAGAGAACTTAGCCCAAGGTCTGCCAATGGAGTGAAGTTGCAGATATTTCTAGAATTTGGCACATTGACACACGTACTCAATGTTAGGCTGAACCCTGCAAGACATCTGTCCACAGCCTGTCGTGCACTCACTGTATGGCCTCGAGCAGCACACATTTTGCCATTTAGGATCTGCTCCAATAGCCTAGTCTGGAATAACAAATATTTTTCCATATCATCTGTCTTCTTTGCCATACTTTTCCAGACCTGGAAAATTCTAAAATCAAATTCCATACTTTTCAAGACTGCGTAGGAACCCTGTAATAATAATAATAATAATAATAATAATAATAATAATAATAATAATAATATGGAAACAATCAAATAAAATATATATATATATTCATAAAATAAAAGAGAAAAAGGGGTTAGGGAGTAGTAGAGGATAGCTCCGGAGTGAATTCAATCATAGCCCTGTTGAGGGTGGAATAAGAGATTTGACATTGTCAATCTTATCAATAGAGAATCTGAGAAACTTTTCCCAGATCTCAGTGGAAGAGGCAATAGTGGAAGTGGCAGCAGGAGGATTTAACATTGAGTTGATAGAGCTAAACAAAATTCTAGGTCTATGAGCATTTTTATTAATTAAGTCTGCATAATATTCAGCAAACAAAGTAGCAACATGCAACTAATATGCAACGGTCAATGCAATGATTAGAAGTTTATCCAATACATGTTTTTTTCTGCCCTTCTCTCAGGGAAAGGATGAGGAATGAGCGCTTTCCTTGCAGCATCCTACGGTGTTAAATCCTATCTGCAGAATTCTGTTGGCTTGAGCAGAATTCGAGTCGGCTTGAACGCATCATTGCGTTTGTGATGGCACTGTACTATCAACATGTATTAAACTGTATGTAGACAGTGCAATCCAAGGGTGAAAGGGAGTATTACAGGAGAGATGTCCTGGCAATGTCTGCTTAGAATACTACCTTTAGTGGATGTCTGGGCAACACATAGCATGGGTGTTTTTGACCTTATGTCAAAATGTTTGCTCATTCATATTCTGTTGCCATATCTAGGTCATTTTCGAATGACTCCGCAGCTCCGCAACCACCGCAGCTTAATTTACGCTTTGATCTTGTGTTATGATTAACATTGCTGTTCATGTTTTTATACATAGCGATAATGGCAAAGTATACTATTAAGAATATTGTTATTTCTAAATCCAGAGGATGAACGAGTCGAACAGTTTTAAAAATGTGTAGCATAATTAAACACTAGTTTAAGTTTCAAAGGTGGTGTTGGAGTGGCATATTGAGTATCACTGCCTTGAACCTCCTGCATTTTCTAATTCATACTTTTTAAAAAAGGCTTCCATCTTTTTTCTGTACAGAATATCTGACTAAACTGTCGAAAGTGAAGAGCTGTGCAAAGAATGTAAAGCTAGCAAACAATGTCAGTGCAGTTTGCATTAAGCACATGAGGGGTAGGCCTATGCAGAGAATCTACTGATACCAAGTGCTTCCTGTCTGCAGTGGCCTTCTAAATGTTCAAATAAATACATTTTCATTTGCCTGTAATATGCATAAGGAATTGTTTTAGGAAATGCAATGTATATTGAGCATCTGTGTGCAAATGAAGTATGTTCCTTGCTAGCACTTTTAATGTTTTGATTTTTAATTCTACATGAAAATGCTGTTTTATATCGACACACCTTATGGTGTTGTGTTTTCCACCAGTATTGTAAAAGCACTGTCTTTTTTCATCCCACAGACTCACTCTGAGTGAGTGAATGTGAATTTCCATTTGCAAATTGGTAATAAAAATTATCTTTTTTTTCTTCAATAAACTGTCACTCGTTTTGCATCTTCACACATGTGAAATAACACTCTCATGAAAAAGCAGGCATGCTGAGATACAAGTACATAGTGCTGGATATGAAAAATATAAACTAACTGAATACAGGCTAATTAACAAAAAGAAAAGAAACATACAAAAAGAAAAGACAGGAAACAATTGAAGAAGTAATAAAGACAAGAAAAAAGAACACAATAAGATATCAGAGACTGACAAGACACACTAAAAATTGACCTTTCCAACATCCAGTCACTATAGCAAGACTAAAAAGAAATGGAAAAACAAACAAACAAAACTGGTGTGCTGAGCTATTTCATTACTTCACTAAATAGAAGAGTACGATAGAAAGCTCTAAATGTTTTAATCATAATGATCTCGCAGCAATGTGATGGTCATGTCATATAACAAAACAATAGTGTAATAATGTCTAGTGACCAAAACAAACATGGCTGGACACTCCCACGGATATTGCAAATGCAATATCTATGGCTAAGAGGCAGGGACGAGTACATTTTACTCTGGAACATTTATCAATCCCAAAGAGTTCCATATGGCTGCCATATTTGACCAGAGGCATATAAAACTCATGTTTGACTGACTACAGCGAGGCTAACCTGAACCGGGGCATGAGAGCAGCAAAGCGTGCCTATGGACAGGAAATCCAATCTCACTTCACTGACACAAAAGACTTAAAATGCCTATGGCAAGGCATTCAGACAGTAACAGGCTACAGGTCCACACCACCACTCTGCGAGGACAGCACAGACTTTCTGAATTCACTCAATGTCTTCTTCAGCCGGTTTGAAAAAGAAAACACCACCACCACCCCAACAAAAGCCCCTCACTGCTCGGATGACGCAACATTGCTCAAACCTCACATATTGCTGTAAACTATGTTTACGTTTGCTCTGTCCAGTTAAAATGAACTCAGTAATGTTACCCGCAGGCTGTCAATAAATTAAATCTCAAATATAAATGTAAAACATTACGTTAGCTAGATCGCTAGCGTTAGCTCGCTAACAACTTGAAATTTTAGTAGGCTATTTACTGCCTGGCAGCTTCATCTGATAGAAATACGAACAGTAGCAGTTTACAACATTAGTCTTGAAATCATGTTTAACACTTACAGAATATGAGAGATACATGCCAAAAAAACCTGATAACTCCAAAAAGACGATTTATTGGTAAAAGTCCTGACATCATTCAAAACTAGGTGGTGCCCCTTGTGAAAATAGAACTGCTATGCGCGAACGTAGGTGCTTCTCGTTTGATCCAACAGTCTTTGGTGCTAGAGCTCCTGTTATGGGTAGTTACACAAATCTCTGAAGACGGGGTTCTCCGACATCTCCACCTTGCCCGGAGTCTGTCTGCAACTGGACTCAGCTGACATGCAGAGGACCCTTGAAAATGTGAATCCCAAGAAGGCTGCTGTGCTGGCCCTGACAACATAACTGGGAGTGTGCTTAGAGACTGTGCTGACTCACTCACAGATGTTCTCACAGATATCTTCAACATCTCTCTATGCCAAGCTATCAAACCAGAATGCTTCAAAGCCACCACCATCATACCGCAACCCAATATATGTCCTGCAACAAATTACAACTAGATAAGCGCTCAGAAAGCGCAGACCTCCGCCAAGACAATGTGGTCACAGATGGTGTTCTGGGTCACCGATCGCTACCAAAATTGAATCAGTTCTTACTTGTCCCACTATACACGTCCGAAAATTTCATCCAAATCCGTGCAGTACTTTTCAAGTTATGTTGCTCACAGACACACACAGACACACACACAAAACATAACCTCCTTGGCGGAGGTAATGACTACTGGCCCATTACTGACTCCCATTATGATGAAGGCTCACATAACATCCAGCCTGCCCACCACTTTTGACCCTATCCAATTTACGTACCGTCCCAAGCGCTCCACTGATGACGTCATACCAGCAGCACTTCAACTCAACCTGGCTCATTTGGAGAACAAAAACAGCTGCGGGCGGATGCTGTTTATTGACTTCAGCTCTGCCTTCAACACAGTCATCCTACAAACTCCAAACCATAGGCATCAGCAGCCCACTCTGCAACTGGTTGGGGTGCGTGTTGAGTCCTCTGCTGTTCACCCTGATGACCCATGACTGTTGTGCCAAATAAAGGTCAAAACACATCATGTTTGCTGATGAAACAACAGTGGTTGGCCTCATTTTTAATGATGATGACTCAGCCTACAGAGAAGAGGTATACCATCTCATCAACTGGTGTGACATCAACAACCTACACCTCAACATCAACAAAACAAAACAAAGGAAATAACAGTGGACTTCAGGAAGAATCACAAGCCACACACACCTCTCACCATAAATGATAGTGCTGTGGAATCCGTGAAAAGCACCAAGTCCCTGGGAGTGCACATCACTGATGACCTGACATGGTCAACCAACACCACCTCCCTTGTCAAGAAAGCACAGCAACGTCTCCACTTCCTGCGCAGGACAAGAAGAGCCAGTCTCCCTCCTACAGCACTCACCACCCTCTACAGGGATGCCATCGAGAGCATACTCACCAGCAGTCTCTCAGTATCTGGTATGACAGCTGCCATGTTTCAGACCAGAAAGCGCTACAGAGCTTGGTGAGAGCAGCAGAGAAGATCACAAGATCAGCTCTACCGTCCATTCAGGACCTGTATCCATCCCACTGTCAAAGAAGAGCCATCAACATCATCAAAGACCCCACCCACCCCTCACACGCACTGTTCACCTTTCTCTCTGGCAAGCGTTACAGCAGTATGTGCTGCAGAACCACGAGACTCAGCAACAGCTTCTTCCCACAGGGCATCAGACTGCTAAACTCACTCCTGAGAGCAAGACCGTAAACCCGCTCCAGCAACACAAATCAAATTACTTTCTGAAACTCAGTACTATTGCACTCCAGCAACATACCTCTAATGAATTTCTGGAACACTGACAATCCAGAATGTATGCTCACAGTGTCTACAGTATGTTGCCTGATATCTATTACTCACCACTGTTACTGATATCTCTTATCATGCTTGATATCTTGATATCAAATTGCACTTTATGTCCTAGTGAGTTGTGATGACGTAAATACAGTTAAATATCTCAGTTGTATGTCTAATTTTAACTTTTTTTATTGCACAATTGGAGTTTGGAGAAACGCAATTTCAGTCTTCTTGCAATGTACTGTTGCAGAGTTGATTGACAATAAAGTTCGCTTTGACTTTTGACTTTTGACTACACTAATTATGACTCACAATTTTATAGCAATAGCAATCACTTTGAGTTCAGGCTAATTTTATTGTGGTTTACTCTTAGCATTTAGGGACATCTAGTGATAAGCCTGCAGGTTGCATGGCTTCCTCTCCAAACATGGGATGGGGTTACAAAAAGGTTAAAGGCCTCCAAGCCACCAGTGCCAGGTACCAGTGCTAGATTGCCTTTATTTATAAAAATGCATTGCTTGCAAGACCACTGCAACTCTATATCGGCATCTGAGAGAATCTCTAAATCAGATGGAGAGCTGATTTATGTCTTAAACTAAAGGTCATTGGCTGACTGTATGAAAACAATAAAAAATGTGTTTGGGTGATGCCTTAAATACAAAATAGGTCACATACAGTAAAACAATCAAGCTCATTTTTCTAGGTCATCTGTAAGACTAAAATGCTTTTTAGGTGCAGTGTAATTTTTTTCTTTTTTTTCCTCTTTAGTATTTCCTCAGCCTTGTGACCAAAACCATTTATGGCCTTGACCTATTTAATCATACATTCAACCAGAAACTATAAGCCATGATGACACACCTTATCATGTCACCCAATACATGCCCAAAACTAGCAGAGTTGTTTTGCTGACTTGCGATTAGACTGCCCATATAAAAGAGAGCCCCTGGTCTCTTCCATGTATTTTGGTACTAACTGTACGAGAGGTGAGTGACAATCTTCACACAGCTAAAGCTCTGATGTTTACAGATGTTTATAAAGAGAGTTCAAGCTTGGGAAATTGGGATATGGGATCCCAATGACAGTAATTCAGGTTCTCTAATAGTCTGTTTTTATGAATGTGTTGCAGAACGTTACTCAGTGCTTATCTCTTCTGCCCTCTTCTGTGAGGAAGAAAAATGTAAGTTGAGCTGTTGGTTGAAACAAAACAACACTGTTCCTAATACTACTGGTAGTAACTTGTGGTAGTAGTAACATCCATACAAGTAATGATAAAAGTACAAAGTAACTGTGATATTACACTACGGCTTACTACAAGCCAACTGCAGCCTAATAATAACTAATAATTTCCTTAATAGTGAAGAACAATCATGGGGGATGGAGAAATGGAATGCTTTGGCCCTGCGGCCATCTTCCTCCGCAAGCCAGAAAAGGAACGTCTTGAGGCCCAGACCAAACCATTTGATGCCAAAACAGCCTACTTTGTGACTGACAAAGAGCAGGATTATGTAAAAGGAACTCTGGAGAAGAGGGAGGGTGGCAAAGCCACAGTTAAGCATCTTGAAGGCGGGAAAGTAAGTGCAATATGTGATATGGCTTATGCTCATTTCTAATTTATGCTAATTAATTATTGGTCACCTACTGTCCAGAAAAAGAATAGTTAAAGGTACTTTGCATGCCTTGATATGTTTATTCGTTATTTCATATCAAACACTGACACAATGACACAAAAACTAAGTAACAAGATTATTAATGTGTGATGTTCTACTGGCAGCCCCATAGGGATAGGGTGTAATAAAACCTAGCAGTGAAATGGAGGTGATAGGAGAACAGGAGGGAAACTTTGCAGCGCCAGAGCAAGTGACAAAGTCAGAAGTAGGTTAGCAGGCCACAAATGGAAATGTTCTGTAAATAAATCTGATGGGCCCTCAATATTTTCGGGAAACATTGTTATACTTACTGTTCAGAGTGCATAAGAAACAACTTAGATTTATATAGCATTTTTCAACCAAAGTATAGAAACATTAGAAAAGTACAAAGGAAACCTCACTAACCACCATCAATGTGTAGCATCCCACCACTATGCACCAGAACGCTCACCTATTACCAGCTTGAGGTGACTATTGAGGGAGATTTAAGTAAATAAATGTCTAACTTGCAATACAAGCAAAGCTATGTGGAGATGCAACTTTTCTCAACACAGTTAACTGTATACTACGGCCTTAGTCCCACAACATAAATTAAAAAGATTTTTAGACTTGATAATGACAGTGTCAGTTAATGACAGTTATATCCATTGCTATAACACTGCTGACCATTGTCTTTCAGACAGTCACTGTGAAAGAGGATGAGATCTTTGCTATGAATCCGCCAAAGTTTGACAAAATTGAGGACATGGTCATGATGACCCACCTGCACGAGCCTGCTGTGCTGTACAACCTTAAAGAGCGTTATGCAGCATGGATGATCTATGTAAGTTTTATACTGAAGAACTTTTCAAAATGGGTAAATGGTTACACAATTTAAATTTTACATTTAAAATTTTACTGGTAAAACAACTGGATTATATTTGTATTTATATTTCAGACCTACTCTGGATTGTTCTGCGTCACTGTTAACCCCTACAAATGGCTCCCAGTGTATGATGCCGTGTGTGTAAATGGATACAGAGGCAAGAAGAGGATTGAGGCTCCACCCCACATCTTCTCCATCTCTGACAATGCCTATCAATTCATGCTGCAAGGTCAGTACATGTAAAATATTTCCTATTTGTTGCACAATTCCACGCATATGAACAGTAAATGTGAATCTAATATTTCCCCCCTTAGATCGTGAAAACCAGTCTATTCTTATCACGTAAGTTCTCTTTTCAGTTTTGCCATAACAGTCAGTGTTGGGAGTAACGAGTTACAAAAGTAACTAATTACTGTAATGCATTGCTTTTTGTGGAAACTTGGTAATGTAAGGCATTACAGAAACAAAACTGGTAATATTTTACTCGGTACAATTGTGAGTAACTCAAGTTACAATGCATTTTTAATTTGGAATGAGTGGTGTTTTTTCCTTCATACAAAAGCAAGAGTAAAATGTCTGCTGTGCCGGAATTAATGTAGAACTTTACAGTCTCCGCTTGTCATTCTCAACATTCAAAATGAATTAGTGAAGGTCATAGGCTACTGTGGGGCCCGAAGAGTAACTTAAATGTGATGCAACAGTAATGTAATGCCTTACATTTTCTAAACACTAATATTGTAATGTAAGGGATTACTTTAAAATGTCAGTACTAAGTAATAAATAACGCATTACAGTTTTGCAGTAACTTGCCCAACACTGATAACAGTGACAATTGAATTATGGTTATTGATGACAAAGTTGAAAAAATATTTGCTGGAAAAAAAAAAAAAAAAAAAAAAACGTTTTAACCCCTAGTGGAGAATCTGGTGCTGGGAAGACTGTGAACACCAAGCGTGTCATCCAGTACTTTGCAACAATTGCAGTGTCTGGAGCTAAGAAAGCTGAGCCAGTCCCTGGCAAAATGCAGGTGAGACAGAAAACTGTCTCTTCTTGAATTTCCTATGGGATGAATAAAGTAATATCCTATCCTATCACAATTCCATATTGCAATAATAATGAAAATAAACATGATATAAAAGTCAGATGATCTTCTACAGGGGTCACTGGAGGATCAAATCATTGCAGCCAACCCTCTGCTGGAGGCCTATGGTAATGCCAAGACTGTGAGGAATGACAACTCCTCTCGTTTTGTAAGTATTTATTGTCCGGTGTTATAAAATGTACTGTGCTGCGCTGAAGCGTCATTTTATTTGAATCTGTTATCTCCCAATTATTCAGGGTAAATTCATCAGAATCCATTTTGGATCAACTGGCAAATTAGCCTCAGCTGATATTGAGACTTGTGAGTGACCATTTTATACAATAAGTCACAATTTTATAATTATTCACAATTAACTTTGGACATCTGATTACATTATACTATGTGTTAATGAATTAAACATATTAGATCTGCTGGAGAAGTCAAGAGTGACATTCCAGCTGTCTGCTGAGAGGAGCTACCACATCTTCTACCAACTTCAGACTGGACATAAACCTGAACTTATTGGTATTGTTGCAATTCAACATAATCAATGAAATATTTTTAGAAGATAAACTAATCCAATACCAAAACTGTTGTTATTATCTATACATATATAATATCTGTATATATTATCTTTATAGAGGGGCTTCTCATCACTAAAGACCCTTATGATTTCCCAATGATCAGCCAAGGTGAAATTACTGTCAAGAGCATCAATGACGTGGAGGAGTTCATTGCTACGGACGTAAGATATCCATATACAGTAATGTTTTCCTTATAAACATAAAAGTGGGCAAGTCAGTTATTACTCTAATTGTTTTTTCAGGAAGCGATTGATATCTTGGGCTTCAATTCTGATGAGAAACTTGGCATCTACAAGCTCACTGGTGCTGTGATGCATCATGGTAATATGAAATTCAAGCAGAAGCAGAGAGAGGAGCAGGCTGAGCCTGACGGCACTGAGGGTGAGAAATTGATTGAAATTTTGACAAAGAATATTTCCATATTTAGTGACAAAATTTTAAACCAGTAACATTCCATAAGTTTGAATACTAAATGTATTGCTTCTGTTCAGTGGCTGATAAAATCGCCTACCTCCTGGGCCTGAACTCTGCTGACATGCTGAAGGCTCTGTGCTACCCCAGAGTGAAGGTCGGAAATGAATATGTAACCAAAGGCCAGACTGTACCCCAGGTTGTTTTTTTTATTCCGTTGAAGATTTAAATATATAGATCCCTAGGTAATTATGCATGGGAGATAGTAATCTATTAATTATTGTCCACAGGTCAACAATTCTGTCATGGCCCTCTGCAAGTCAATCTATGAGAAGATGTTCTTGTGGATGGTCATCCGCATCAATGAGATGTTGGATACCAAACAGCCAAGACAGTTTTTCATTGGTGTGCTGGACATTGCAGGATTTGAGATCTTCGATGTGAGAACAATGCTTGTCCATCAATACTGATATCAATTTTAATCTATTCATTTGACTTCCATACTCTTCCAACAGCAGTGTATCATAAACTTAATTTTGTATTCAAACAACAGTACAACAGTTTGGAACAGCTTTGTATCAACTTCACCAATGAGAAACTGCAACAGTTCTTCAATCACCACATGTTTGTGCTGGAGCAAGAGGAGTACAAGAAGGAAGGAATTGACTGGGAGTTTATCGACTTTGGTATGGATCTGGCTGCGTGCATTGAGCTTATTGAGAAGGTAATGCAGTTTACCTATTAATTTTAAAGTATTCATAGGGTGATTCAGGATATTATGACTTAGCTTTCTCTTTTTCACCAGCCATTGGGCATTTTCTCCATCCTTGAAGAGGAGTGTATGTTCCCCAAGGCCTCAGACACTACCTTCAAGAACAAACTGTATGATCAGCATCTTGGTAAAACCAAGTGCTTCCAGAAACCCAAACCAGTGAAGGGTAAACCAGAGGCTCACTTCTCCTTGGTGCACTATGCTGGCACTGTGGATTACAACATTACTGGCTGGCTGGACAAGAACAAGGACCCACTGAATGACACAGTCGTGCAGTTGTACCAGAAATCTGCAGTGAAACTCCTAGCCTTATTGTATGCATCTCATGGCGCTGAAGGTATATAACATTATTTTGTAAGAATTATTCCCAAATAACTTCAAATAGTATTGGTTTACTGGTTTGTTTATGATGTACAAGATTTCATTTAATACTTTCAGTTGATGTTGCTTAGTACAAGGGCAAGAAGAATACTTTGTTTTTCTGCTGTTCTCTAAACATGTGCACATACATCTCTACTTTCTCATTTTTAGACGCTGCTGCTAAGAAGGGTGGTGGTAAGAAGAAGAAGGGTGGTTCCTTCCAGACAGTGTCTTGCCTGTTTAGGGTGAGCTTGTCACTGCATAATTAATTTTAGTCTTCAAATAACTCTATGGAAATTGAAAAGAGGGGACTTCACTCTGTATATCCATCCCTACAGGAGAACTTGGGCAAGCTGATGACCAATTTGAGAAGCACTCATCCTCACTTTGTGCGTTGCTTGATTCCCAATGAATCAAAGACACCTGGTAAGCTATTTTGACTTCTTTTTTTTTTGGTGAGTTGTTTTGAACAAACATCATTGAAAATTATGTTTGGTATTATTTAAGGTCTGATGGAGAACTTCCTGGTCCTTCATCAGCTGAGGTGTAATGGTGTGCTGGAGGGTATTAGAATCTGCAGAAAGGGTTTCCCAAGCAGAATCCTTTATGCTGACTTCAAGCAGAGGTAATGATGAAAGAACAATGCACTGTAACAATGTCTTTCTAAATATAGGATATATTAAATATTACTGTTATTATTATTATTATTATTATTATTATTATTATTAAATGTGCTTGCTGTACACTTCAACATACGTCAAAGTGTTCGCCCATGGCAGCCGATGAAATTCGACTGCAAAGCAGCCAAACAGGAAGTGAGCTCAGATCTCGGAAACGCTATGACGTATCATGACCATATTTGGTGGCATGACGTATAGGACCATCCAAAGTACCCTCATAGAATTTATTGGTATTTTGCCAGTAGGGGACGCCACAATTAGCAAAACATGTATCTCATGAACGCTTCAATGTATCAGGCCCATATTTGGTAGGATGACCTTGGATACCATCCCAAATGGGATCCTCAAATTTGGTGTCATTTGGCCACCAGGGGGCGCCACAGTGGCATCTGAATTGGAAAAAAAGATTTCTTTCCCTTATATCTCAGAACTCTTTGACATTATCGCACTCATGCTTTGGGGGAAGCATTTGGGTACCACCAAAAGTGCCCTCCTAAAATTTGGTGTCATTGGGCTCAAAGGGGTGCCATTATTAGCAAAAACGTGTATCTCAGAAACACTTTCACGTATCAAGACCATATTTGGTGGGATGCCTTTGGACACCATCCACAGTGCCCACATCAAATTTGGCATCATTTGGCCATTAGGGGGCGCCATTCTGACAAAAGTGTGCTTTTTTCATATCTCTTTGCTCATTGATGCCCTATCTTGGCGTGACAATCTGCTTGGCGTCTTGAGACAGCATGACTGGTTGCCGTGGTGGTGCATCAGGGCAATCACACTTCTGCATTTTCTCTGGGAATACATTGTACTTATTATTATTACTAGCAGCAGCAGTAGTAGTAGTACTATATTAAATAATATAAATACAACTATATTAAAGGAATTGTTCATCTCTTTATGAAAATTGGTTATTCACCCCCTTACCTGGAGTTACATATGTGGGTAAGAACATCTTGGTTTCAGTGCATATGTTGTCCTATCTGGCAACCCCAATTTTACCTTTAGCTTAGCATAGACGCTTGAAAGTAAAGTTGCCAAAGAGTTGCTATCTTGCAACATTACATTACATTACAAGCTAAAGCTAAGACATGGAGATGACATACTAAGAAAATGCAAGCACTGAGACCAGAATGATTTTACCCACATATGTAATTCCAGGTCAGGGGGTGAATAACCAATTTTCATAAAGAGGTGAACCATTCCTTTAAGTTCTTTAAACAAAAAATATTTTATTGGTATTTGTTGTACCATTTTAGTACTTACAGCAGTATACTGATTCAGTTAATGAACTGACGAGGATCCATTTATTTCTTCAAATTCTTCAGAGTCTCTTTCCCTGATACCGGAAAGCTATAGGCCTACTAATATTTCTTAATTTTACAATTTGGGCTTATGAAAAAAAATACCATTCATTTCTCATCATTTAGATATAAAGTGCTGAATGCCAGTGTTATTCCTGAAGGACAGTTTATTGATAACAAAAAGGCTTCAGAGAAACTACTGGGCTCGATTGATGTCGACCACACTGAATACAAGTTTGGACACACCAAGGTAAATGACCAAATAACATATCAATGACCAATAACCTCATCTGGTGCACTTAATGGACGTTATTTCAGAATATATGTTTTTACCATAGGTGTTCTTCAAAGCTGGTCTGCTGGGTAACCTTGAAGAGATGCGAGATGAGAAGCTGGCTTCCTTGGTCACAATGACTCAGGCTCTCTGCCGTGGATACCTGATGAGGAAGGAGTTTGTCAAGATGATGGAGAGGAGGTAAGCTTGAAGAGAAATGCTGTTTACATCCTACAAGACTACTGTAAAAAGAAGCATGAATTCTTAAAGAGCATTTCCTTTCAAACAGAGAAGCCATCTTCACTGTCCAGTACAACGTTCGTGCCTTCATGAATGTGAAACACTGGCCATGGATGAAGTTGTATTTCAAGGTCAAGCCACTTCTGAAGAGTGCTGAAACTGAGAAAGAACTCGCCAATATGAAGGAAAACTATGGAAAAATGGAGAAAGATTTGGCGGCTGCCCTGGCAAAGAAGAAAGAGCTTGAGCAAAAGATGGTTTCTTTGGTACAGGAGAAAAACGACCTGCAGTTAGCTGTAGCATCTGTGAGTATGGCTGAATTATTTTCTTTTAGGTTACTTCACAAGTTGCTATATTTGGTTTGCTAAGAAGACAAATCTCCTAATTTAGGAAGGTGAGAGTCTCTCAGATGCTGAGGAAAGGTGTGAGGGACTGATTAAAAGCAAAATCCAGCTGGAGTCCAAACTCAAAGAGACAACCGACAGGCTGGAGGATGAAGAAGAGATCAATGCTGAACTAACTGCCAAGAAGAGAAAACTGGAGGATGAGACCTCTGAGCTCAAGAAAGACATTGATGACTTAGAGCTAAATCTAGCCAAAGTGGAAAAGGAGAAACATGCCACAGAAAACAAGGTAAATGGATTGAAATTACATTCATTACATTTAATAGGTTTTCATATAATTCTTGGCTTGACCAAATATAATTATACAAATACCTGTTAAGCAATAAAGGAAACAACACAATTTTTTATAAAGGAATTATTGAATCCTTTTAGGTTAAAAACCTCACAGAGGAGATGGCTTCAATGGAGGAAAGCAATGCTAAGTTGACCAAAGAGAAGAAAGGACTCCAAGAGGCACATCAGCAGGTTCTGGATGATCTCCAATCAGAGGAAGACAAAGTCAACACTCTGACCAAATTTAAGACCAAACTTGAGCAACAAGTTGATGATGTAAGGGAGTTTCATAATTAACAAAATGTCATTATGCAGTTACAATATCAATACGAAAGTCTGTAACTTTTTTATGTCACTGTAACAGCTGGAAGGATCACTGGAGCAGGAGAAGAAGCTCCGCATGGACCTTGAGAGGTCCAAGAGAAAACTTGAGGGAGACCTGAAACTAGCCCAGGAATCCATCATGGATCTGGAGAATGACAAGCAGCAAGCTGAAGAAAAAATTAAGAAGTATAAATTCTTTTGCTTTTTCCATTATGCTTCTTTCGGCATTTTTCTATGATTTTTAAGTTTCAGATTTACTGATTGTCCTTAAATAATCCAACAGGAAAGACTTTGAAATAAGCCAACAACAGAGCAAGATTGAAGATGAGCAGTCAGCTGGAAGTCAGCATCAAAAGAAGATAAAGGAACTTCAGGTATTATCCCAGACTGATTATTTGTAACGCATGTTCCTATTTAAAATATTACCATTTCTGAGGAAATGTTTTCTCATAGGCTCGAATTGAGGAGCTTGAAGAGGAGATTGAAGCTGAACGCGCTGCTCGTGCCAAGGTTGAGAAGCAGAGAGCTGATCTCTCCAGGGAACTTGAGGAGATCAGTGAGAGGCTTGAGGAGGCTGGTGGAGCCACTGCTGCTCAGATTGAGATGAACAAAAAGCGGGAAGCAGAGTTCCAGAAGTTACGTCATGATCTTGAAGAGTCCACCCTGCAACATGAAGCTACTGCTGCGGCTCTCCGCAAGAAGCAGGCCGACAGTGTGGCTGAACTGGGTGAGCAGATTGACAATCTGCAGCGTGTCAAACAGAAGCTGGAGAAAGAAAAGAGTGAATTCAAAATGGAGATTGATGACCTTGCCAGCAACATGGAGGGTGTTGCTAAAACAAAGGTATCTATAGATATTCATAATATATGATATGTATGATAGTATGCTACTCTGTGATGAAAACCATTTCATTTCAAGTTAAAAAAAATCCTTTAGGCCAATCTCGAGAAGACGTGTCGCACTCTTGAGGACCAACTGGCTGAGCTCAAAGTCAAGAGCGATGAAAATGCTCGTCAAGTAAATGATTTAAGTGCACAGAAAGCAAGACTTCAAACTGAATGTGGTAAGTGAAAGAAAGAAATAACATTTTGTCGAAACAGAGAATGAAATAAATCGCCCTTATAATTTTTGATACTTTTTGCCGGGGATCTATTTTTTCCATCACAATATGTCTGACATTCAATAGTTTTGTATTTCTTGAGAATATTTTTTTTGTGTTCTTTTGCAAACATCTATATAATAGTGCCTTTTGTCTAAACTTTTATATATATTATATATATTTTGGAGATGTCTTTTTCCAAAAAATCACTCATTCATGTAGCCTGGCGAATGCCAAACTAAAATCACAAGTGATATTTAGTCTGGGGACCTACCTATTGCATTTCTCGTATCGGAAGCATCGTTTACGATTGTCCAGAGCCGTTTATTGGGCGCTACGAATGTCTATCAGAGCGTCTGTGCATACCTCGGAACCAATACCAGAGCCACCACGTGACGTAAAATGCAATCGAGGGCCGTACAAATCCCTTTTTGTTTTGTTTAGCGTGCAAAGGAGCATGGGAACTCCCAGGCTATTATTCATGTTGAAAAAATAAATAAATAAATTGTGTGATCCAAGGTGAATTCAGCCGCCAACTTGAGGAAAAAGAAGCTCTTGTATCTCAGCTGACCAGAAGCAAGCAAGCTTACACCCAGCAGATTGAGGAATTGAAGAGGCAAATAGATGAGGAAGTCAAGGCAAGTTTGGAAACATCTTGCTGCAAGCATTTACAGTGTACTACCAGACTTTGGCTAACTATTATTTTCTAAATGCTTTTTTTAAAGGCCAAGAACGCCCTAGCTCATGGTGTCCAATCAGCACGTCATGACTGTGACATGCTCAGAGAGCAGTTTGAGGAGGAGCAGGAGGCCAAGGGTGAGCTCCAGCGTGGCGTGTCTAAGGCCAACAGCGAGGTGGCTCAGTGGAGGACCAAATATGAAACTGATGCTGTCCAACGCACTGAGGAGCTAGAGGAGTCCAAGTAAAATATCTGATAAAATTATACATGACTACACAAGACATCTTATCGAAATCTATGAAGGTATGAGCAGTTTGACCCAAACCGCACATATCATCTTTTTTTAGGAAAAAACTTGCCCAGCGCCTGCAGGAGGCTGAGGAGTCCATTGAAGCTGTGAACTCAAAGTGTGCGTCTCTGGAGAAGACCAAGCAGAGACTCCAGGGTGAAGTGGAGGACCTCATGATTGATGTGGAGAAGGCTAATGCATTGGCAGCCAACCTTGATAAGAAACAAAGGAACTTTGACAAGGTAAATGAAAGGGTCCCTGATTTGGTCAAAACTGAGTTTAGCATGCTGGAGACTTAGTCTGTAGTCACTTCTGTTGTTTCCATGCTTGGTTAAGATGTGTTGGGGCAAATGGATTTTCTGTCAAGCTTTATACAATGATGAATAGATGAGAAATAGATATGTGTTTATCCACCTAACATGTAGGTTGGTTTACCTTACTGTAATTGTAATAAAACCATCCCTGTTGTAGAGGCAGCATATAAGAGTACCAAACTGACTCATACATGTCACTGCCAAACATTCATCTCATTATTTGCTTATTGTTTTTGACCACCCAACATGTAACGAGAGAGATGCAATCACTGCATAGTGAGCTTTTCAGCCATGGTTTAAGCAACAGGGAAGGTATAAAGCCCATGTTACCATGTCAAGTGTATACAGTAGGACTACCCGACAGAATGCAATTAAAGAACAAGTATGATGTTATTGCTGTTCTTCCTAGGCTTTGACAGGTTGTTGGTCACGCTGACCAATCATATGCTGAACCAATTTAGTCTAGCTATACTCCCTTGAGTGTCTAGATATCTAATTTTCTAGGCTTTACATCTATAAACATGTCAATGTTGCATATCAGGTTCTGACAGAATGGAAGCAGAAGTATGAGGAGAGCCAAGCTGAGCTGGATGGTGCTCAGAAAGAGGCTCGCTCTCTCAGCACTGAGCTCTTCAAGATGAAGAACTCTTATGATGAGGCTCTTGATCACCTGGAAGGCGTCAAGAGAGAGAACAAGAACCTACAGCGTGCGTCAACATTTATATACATATATACAACACAACATTGAAATGCATTTACTGTATGTAAAAATATATTTTTGGATTATGATAAAATTATAACGTATACATATCTGTTTGTTTCCATATATTTCTCCCACAGAGGAGATCTCTGACCTGACTGAGCAGCTTGGTGAAACTGGCAAGAGCATTCATGAACTGGAGAAGTCCAAAAAGACAGCAGAGACTGAGAAGGCAGAAATCCAGACAGCACTGGAAGAAGCAGAGGTACTGTAGGGTGGTTATAGAATGTAGGGCTTGTCTAATTTGCTTACTTGATGTTGAACATTACAAATATTAATTTGCGTCATTGCAAAACTCCTCCATTACAGGGTACATTAGAACATGAGGAGTCCAAGATTTTGCGTGTCCAGCTGGAGCTTAACCAGGTCAAGGGTGAGGTTGACAGGAAGCTGTCTGAGAAGGATGAGGAGAATGAGTCGATCAAGAGGAACAGTCAGAGGGTGATTGACTCCATGCAGAGCACACTAGACTCTGAGGTCCGCAGCAGAAATGATGCCCTCAGAATCAAGAAGAAGATGGAAGGAGACCTCAATGAGATGGAGGTTCAGCTCGGTCATGCCAATCGCCAGGCATCTGAAGCTCAGAAACATCTGAGATCAGTTCAGGGACAGCTCAAGGTATCAAAAGGCCTGTGAAACATTCAGTTCTTAAAGTGTACAAAATAATGCTCTTTCTAACCAACATTATTTGATATAGGATGCCCAACTGCACCTTGATGATGCTGTCAGAGGACAGGAAGATATGAAGGAACAGGTTTCCATGGTGGAGCGTAGGAATGGCCTTATGCAGGCTGAGATTGAGGAGCTGAGAGCTGCTCTGGAACAGACAGAGAGAGGCCGCAAAACAGCCGAGCAGGAGCTAGTGGATGCCACTGAACGTGTTGGACTGCTCAGTTCACAGGTAAATAGGGAACCAAATTGTTAATTGTTGATCAGCATTATCTGCCTCTTAATGTCACATAACCTAACAATAATCCCCTTCATTCAGAACACCAGTCTCATCGCCACTAAGAAGAAGCTGGAGTCTGACCTTCTTCAAATCCAGGGAGAGGTGGATGAGATCTCTCAAGAGGCCAGAAATGCAGACGATAAGGCCAAGAAAGCAGTCACTGATGTAAGCTCAATGCATCAATAAAGCAGATACAACCTACTACCCAACTGTTCTAAACACCTCATAAAAAACCTACCTCTACGGCAAAAATTGCATTCCACATACAAGACTATTTTTCTTTTTATCTGTAGGTTGCCATGATGTCTGAGGAGCTGAAAAAGGAGCAGGACACCAGTGCTCACCTGGAGAGGATGAAGAGGAACCTGGAGGTCACTGTGAAGGAGCTTCAGCACCGCCTGGATGAAGCCGAGAACACAGCCATGAAGGGTGGCAAGAAACAACTGCAGAAATTGGAGTCAAAGGTATAATTTTCAGTATTACAAATGGGTGAGTGATGGAATTTGATGTAAATGGGGCATAGAATGTCACTTTATGTCACAGACATGCCATGAACGTGAAATATGTTTGTGCTTTGTTGAATACATACATTTTGAATTTAGACATTAAAAAATGGATGCATCTGAGCAAAGCCTGCTTAAGAAGTGACATCACAAGTCAACTGTAGTTCAATTCTAGTTGCCATGAGTGCGCTATTTGGCCAAACCAATCCATTTCAGTCACCATTCTAAATACAAGGTTGTAATTGGACTTAGGAATTGGTAATTGGAAATACCATTCATATATCAATGTTAAATATATTCTATTTTAACACCAGAGAAAAAAGTACAATAGTCCAATCATCCTTTCTTTCCATTGTATGTCCCCTTTCAGTTTTCCCCATGCCTTAAGATGTACCTGACAAGCATGATTTCTGATGTTATAGGTGCGTGAGCTGGAGGCTGAAGTCGAGAGTGAACAAAAGCGTGGCTCTGAGTCTGTGAAAGGTGTCCGCAAATATGAGAGGAAAGTCAAAGAGCTCACCTTCCAGGTAGAGTAGCCCTTTCTTTCATAGAAAATTGCAAGAAAATTAAAATGGTTGACTCCAATTAATTCATAATGTCAATAATTGTGCAGACTGAGGAGGACAAGAAGAATCTCGCTAAAATGCAGGATCTTGTTGACAAGCTGCAGTTGAAAGTGAAGAACCTCAAGAGGCAGGCTGAGGAGGCTGTGAGTAAAGACTTAACACTGCTAAAAAAAAATGTATATTGTATAGAGGAAGCCTCGTAGGGGGAGAGCATATGTACCAGAACCTTCATACGACACATGCAAAAATAGTAAACACAAAGACTTCATAGTAAGAATAGTATTTTATGTCTCATAAGAAAAGGGGGCTATGTGAATTAAGCTCAAAATCAATGGGTTTCTAAATACAAAGTTTGGGTAGGATGGGGCACTAATGCGGAATAGGGACATGACACTACAAGAGGAAATGTGTCCTTTTTTGCATACCGTAAATGCCCTTCTTTTATAGATAGAAATATTATTTAGAAAAGGGCTTAAATATCACACTCCAAAAAAGAGATAAGATCTGGGGATTATTAGGAAAAATGTAACCTGAATTTAATATGCAAAATACTATTTATTTGTCAGACCTCCATGTATTTCTTCTTTCCTTGCTCATTTGTACTTTTATACTACACATATGGGGGAGGATGGACAAGTCATATAATGCTTATAGTTAGTTATCCAAATGCTACCTTCTATTGTGATGAATTGCAGATCACTGAAATCATGGATAATGAGTTTCCTTATGAGGGGGGCATTGTGAACGCATTTCTAGTTGTTTCTTTCATTTTTATTATTTTTTAAATTTCCATTGTTGTTGCCAAGTAGAAGATAATTATCAGTGTCATTGGCATTACAGGAGGAGCAGGCCAACACTCACATGTCCAAGTTGAGAAAGGTGCAGCATGAGCTTGAGGAGGCTACAGAGCGTGCTGACATGGCGGAGTCCCAGGTCAACAAGATGAGGGCCAAGAGCCGTGATATTGGCAAGGTAACAAAGAATTTAATTTAATGAACTGCTGCAGGATTCGCAAAGATACTTTGCACTGCTGAATTAGTTCATTTATTTGAACTTTAAAGCATTCAGCTCACTTTGAATATATATATATAAAAAATTAACTAAGCTTCATCTAAATTATTACATATTATTGTACTCTTTTGACAAAAAACAAATTAGCTGCATGCAACTCTGCGTGCAAGGATTAGTGTATCCAATTTATGTTTTTTTCTGCCCTTCTTACAGGGAAAGGCTGAGGAATGAGCACTTTCCTTGCAGCATCCTACGGTGTTCAATCCTATCTGCAGAATTCTGTTGGCTTGAGCAGAATCCGAGTCGGCTTGAACGCATCATTGCGCTTGTGATGGTACTGTACTATCAACTTGCATTGTACTGTGTGTAGACAGCGCCATCCAAGGGTGAAAGGGAGTATTACAGGAGAGATGTCCTGGCAACGTCTCCTTAGAATACTACCTTTAGTGGATGTCTGGGCAACACATAGCATAGGTGTTTTGGACCTTATGTCAAAATGTTTGCTCATTCACATTCTGTTGCCATGTCTAGGTCATTTTCAAATGACTCAAATTAGACAACCACACATAGCAGCTTAATTTACGCTTTGAACTTGTTTTATGATTAACATTGCTTTTCAATAATGATAATGACAAACTATACTATGAAGAATATTGTTATTTCCAAATCCAGAGGATGAACGAGCTGAACAGTTTTAAAAATGTTTAGCATCATTAAACACCAGTTTCCATTTCAAAGGTGGTGTTGGAGTGACAAATTGAGTATCACTGCCTTGTAAATCCTCAATCTTCAATTTCATATTTTTTCTAAAAAGACTTAATCTTTTATTTGTACAGAGTATCTGACTAAATCTAATTCAAAACGTGGAAAGTGACAAGCTGGCCAAAGGATGTAAAGCTGGCAAACAAAGGCAAAGCAATTTACATTAAGCACATGCAGAAAATCCACAGATACCATATCCTTATTTTCAGCAGTGGCCTCTCATTCGTTCATTCATAAATTTCCATTTGTCTGTAAGCTGCAAGAAATTGTTATAAGGAAGTATGTGAAGATGTATATTCAGCATGTGTGTGCAAATGAATTATGTTCTTTGCTAGCACTTTTAATCTTTTGATATTTCATTCTACATGAAAATGCTGTTTTATATCGACACACTTTATTGTCCAACAAAATGGTGTTGTGTTTTCCACCAGTATTGTAAAAGCACTGTCTTTTTTTAGCCAAAAACACTCACTCTGGATGACGTGAGTCTCCATTTGCAAATTGGTAATAAACATTGATTTTCTTTTCTTCAATAAACTGTCTCACTTGTTTTGCAAGAAAAAGCAGGTGTGTTGAGATACAAGTACACAGTGCCAGATAGGGGGGAAATGAATATAGGCACATTGACAAAAGAAAACAAACTTACAAAAGGAAAAGTCAGGAAACAAACAAAAGGACAAAAAGAAATGAACAAAGAAAAGAAAAAAGAACAGAATAAGAAATCTCAGGCTGACCTATCCAATATTCAATCACTATAGCAAACAAACAAACAAAAACAACTGCAGTACTGCATTTAATTTCACTAGATACAAGTATAAAATAGAAAGCTCTGAATACATCCTACATTTACATCTTAGATCTAAGATGACTTCACAACAATGTAATGGTCATGTATGATAAAACGTAATAAAATGGCCATATCATAATATAAAACAATGACGCAGAGATTGTCTGCTTTGAAGATGCAATATTGAAATTAAAGTAGGATATTGACACTGGTTGGATTTAACTGGCTTTTAAGGGACGACGAGTGAGAAAAGCTAGTTAAAAGTACATATAGCCTTTCCGCCTCCTAGTGGACGGTTTCCACAGGAGCATTTGTTTTCCTACGTAGGCAGACTAGGTCATATGGCTCTTTATTTTTCCTTCTCAGCCCATTCAACCATAGATACATTTTGATAGCGGCTTCCACCATCAACTACAAAATTCCACATGGAGGACTATCGACAGAAACATTCAGTAACAGCTTTGCTTGTTTGTTTCACCTACTGAATGGTGCAACCAGACTTGCATAGAGCTTCTAGCATAGATGAGTTGGCACAATGATACATGGCTTGTTTTCATTTATAGTGCATCTTCTTAAATAAATCAATAAATCAATCAATCAATCAATCAATCAATCACTTCCTACACAGTGGCAACAGCTATTCAACTCTGAAGTGTCACAAATATTTCAGCATAGCACATCTGCTCTAGTTTACATCCTACAGAGGAGTCAAGTCGGACACCAATATACAGTAAGCATGATTTTTTAGCACGATACTACTACTACTACTACTAATAATAATAATAATAATAGTAGTAGTAGTAGTAGTAGTAGTAATAGTAATAATAGTTAAAACAAAACAAAAAATAACTTTAAACTAAGATCATATAGCAAGGTAAAGACAAAAACACTTGCCTTATGTACAGCTTAGTCACACCTTCACTGCCCTGTTAGACCCTACTGTAAAATGTCTTTATACACTTAAATCCTCAAAGCTGCAAACCAAAATGTAAGTCTATCGCTTGGAAAACTTTATGGAAACCTACCATATTCCTCAAAGAGAATATGATAGCAGCAGCAAATCCTAGATGGAGGGGGGTGGGGGTTGTGGGGCTATATTTGTGTTTTGACCAAATAAGACTGTGCTGTGGGGAAGCATGCCAGATACAGTATATCACTTTTTATTGGTTTTATTCGTCACCCCCCTCCCCAATGTCATTGCCAAAAACAGATAAAGTTTCAAACCAAGCCAGAAATAAGGTGCAGAGATGACAAATCTAGCAACAACCTATGCATCTTCAGTGTTAAATTAATAGTCTGACAATATCTAAAATGTAATATAACATAACTTTTTACTTGTTTTAGCAACAGACAAATACCTTCAACATCAATAAATGTATCTGCCAAAATAAAATGTTGATATGTTTGGTGTTTACTTTGAAGGTCAAAGCTTCAATAGGCCCCAAGTATTTCAAAACATGATATAAATCTGCTCTGTGGCCTCCAACTACACACATTCGTAAATCAGCAAATCTTTATCTTAGTATATTAAAGTCTCAGTATATTAACACAAACTTCAAATTATTTATGGGCTGTGGGTACGTGCTCATGTCTTTGTTGACTCAAATTTGGATGCCAGTCATACAACCACATGCTTTAAAGGCCAATGCTTGCTCTCATCCAAGTGTAAAGCCAGCAACAAGCCTGCCTTCCCCCCAGTCATGCAACACATGGAAAAAGTGGACAGCTGATATGAAATCCATCCCTCCAGAAATGGCATTACAGTGAGGTTATGAGTAGAAGATATATTTTGCTGACACATTCATATGGGAACTATCCTGCTGTGTAAACACCTTCACCATGTTGTTAAAGGTGTATGACAGACTGATTAACCCATAAAAAGGCAATAAAAAGGCACTGAAAGGATAGCAGCTTTTAAAAGATTGTTTAACTAGGAGATGAGGAGGAATCTTTCATATAAAACATTTCCAATTTTCTACCTATCTGTGACTGAAAATGGAAATAATGCAAATGTAAATTAATTGTATAAGCATAAGGCTTATCTCATACGTGTCACAGTTAAGGGTTAAGGGCTAAGGCCTGAGCCTGTTGGACACGAAAACACGGAAAGGATGACCTGTACAATATCTGTTGAAACAGATCACAACACTGTGTGTGTGTGTGTGTGTGTGTGTGTGTGTGTGTGTGTGTGTGTGTGTGTGTGTGTGTGTGTGTGAGAGAGAGAGAGAGAGAGAATACATGTGTATGCATGTGGGCATGGAGGTGGTTGAAAAACAAAAGCCTGGACAAAAGCTGAAGGATTTGCCATCTACGCTCAGTGACCTGTGGTTTAAAAACCTGCTGGATGAAAACCATGGAGTGGAAGCTGTCGTGCACCATTGCAAGACTCTCCTGCGTTGTTAATTAATAAGCTGCAGGTGCTCTACTTGACTGGCTGAGTCCCATATACTGTACGACTCCCCAGGATGCAACAGGCCTACAGACCACATGACCTGTACTTCACTAATTGACTAGAGGTGCTCTACCTGACTGAAAGTTAATTGAGCCCCAGACTACAACAGTGATTGCCGTGTTTGGAATTGCGTACTACTGTAGATACTACTCGTATACTGATCCTGGCATGAAGTAGTAAATAGTAAGTAGTATGTGGAAAATAAGATTTTACCAGTATGCAAACGTTTCCCGGATATTGTACTGATGGCATACTGATGGCGGCCAAATCGCCAGTATACAAGAGGAGCTCACTACTCGGATACTTCAATCCCACAATGCAACGCAATTTCCCATGATTCCTGCAATCTTTCCCTCCCGGAGCTTTCAAGAAATCAATGGCGGACAGTAGTGGTGGTTTTGCTGCCACTTGAGTAACTGTAAACTCAACTATTTCAAGCATAATTGACACAATAACCATTTACACTTGCAAAATGTACATATATCTTTGTGACAGAGTGCATGAAGCACGCACGTCAAGCGCACTACCTCTATCACAGTTAACGGCGCTTTCCCGCCAGTGAGAACAAAAGACTGAAATGGCAAAAGTAAAATAAATATTCATAATGAATTGGGGGAAATATTTGTGTGTTTCAATTCAATTCAATTCAATTTCAAGAATTTATTGTCATTGTCAGAAAAGGCAACGAAATTGTGTTAGGGGTACAATACTTAGTAGCAGCATATTTCCAAGTAAAGTGCACAAGAGGTAAAAAGTGACATCAGTGCTTGACCGCCCCCAGCCCCCCTCCATCCCACTTAAAGTGCAACAAGAAAGTGCCATAGTGCTTGGATCCCCCCTCCCCCATCCACCCACACGCACACGCACACACACACACACACACACACACACACACACACACACACGCACACGCACAGTGGCCCTAATAAATAAGGCAGTAATGCAGTGATTTAGGCAGTTCAGTCCTGTAGGTTCAGCAGTCTTATGGCCTGGTGATATAGGCTGTTGGCCAGTCTTTTAGTTCGGCTCTGAAGGGACCTGTACCTCCTCCCTGAGGGTAGTTGTTGGAACAGGTGAAAGGCAGGATGGTGGCTGTGTGTTTACCAATGCTGTATTTGTCATGGGAATGCAATGATGTTGTGGGGAAATGTGTCATGTCATTTAATGTCGATATCTATGTTGATGTTGATGAAGAACTACGCAACACAGAATATATTTCAAACACGCATTTATTTCTAACATCGGTAATGTAAGGCGTTCTTTGTGCATACATTTAAACATCAGAACACTTACTTTACATAAGTGCTTACATGGATTGAGAAATTACTAGTTCATGAGCGTAGTCTTCCAGGTGTGTGGAGGCAAACAGTGGCAAAGGTATTGGAGAGCTTTGCTGTTCTCCGTTCATTGGCGCAGGGATGCTCAGGGCATTATTGTTTATTACGATAAAAAGGCCAAATCTTATATGAATGTTATTTGCATATGGAAGATCTAAAGTAATATGTAATGTTTATGTATGCGGTTGAATTAAATATTATCTGTAAAAGATGATTGATTTGCATATGTGAAATGATTTGTACTTAGAGTATAAGATGGTGTCTGTGGGAATCAGTAGGGAGAATACCTCTGTTGTGAGAGGTCAGGTTACACTGTATTTGTGACAGACAAAAGGCGCCTATTTCTCGCCATTGTCCCGGTTTTGTTTGTTTAGCAAGAGAGAGCCATCGGTCACCCTGTAATGAACCATTTAATCCTCGAAGTGACTTTGAGGCAGTACACAGTATATACTGAAGCAGTATGCAGTATACAGCAAGTAACATGAAAGTTCGAACACAGCTATATTTGTCATGGACTGCTTACTACTCACTGCACACTGCTTCCTAAAGAGATCAGTACACGAGTAGTATGTAGTAGAGATTTTTGGCAAGTGTGTAGCCAGAAGCTACATTTTAGAGATGAGAGGGTAACTATGCAGGCTTGTACTACATCTTGTGTGAATGAGATTTAGCAAGAGTAGAATTTTTGCCATGGGAGGTGGAGGTTGGAAGTTGCCTCAGACAATGGGCATACTGCACAGTTTTTTTCTGGATCGGATTGAATTCATCAAATTGGTTTGATTAGTTCAGGTGGGATATTTATTTAAACCGCGTTTACATGTCTCAAAGATCTAAACCGATTGTCACCTTGGACACATGCGCAATGGTTATATAGTAGATAGTAGGCATTTTCAGTAACAGCGAATGTGTCCAGGACAGGACAGGGTTTTTTGCCTGTAATTGTTCTCCAGCTTATAAGAGTTATGTCTGTACCTTGAGTGTTGAGGCGGCAGCCAACATCCATTGTTCCTGTTTGGTCATGCCTTGTTATGGTTGTGCTGGAAGGCAGAAGATGGAACATTGCTGCATTCTCTTGGCCATGGACACTTCCCTGGAGGAACGTTGGGAGTAAATCTTGCATGGTTCACTGCCTGTAGGAACAAAGAACACGCACAATTCTCTACTGCTCTTTTTCTTACAGAACCATGGACAAACCCAACTTCTTCTATGAAAACATAAGAAATAGGGTAAATATACATATGATATATGGTACATATTAAAAATTTTGCAAATTGAAATATGTACCATATATCATATTGCAAAAACATTGCTGTGTAACTACTGATGTTTTGCAAGCACTACATTGTGACCACATAACCTGTCGTGCCGGAAAGTGGAAGTACATTTACAAACTGGATTCCAAAATAGTTGGGACACTGCACAAATTGTGAATAAAAATGGAATCCAATAATTTACAAATCTCATAAACCAAGGGTCTTCAACCTTTTTCAGCCCAAGGACCCCTTTTCTGCGAGACGGTCTGCTCGCGGACCCCCATCCCCAAATGTAGTAGCCTAGGCCTACCACACAGGCTCACTCAGATACATACACTCACTAACAGATGCATCAATCTGCCTTTGAGACAGGGCTTGTGTATCAGGGTCCACACACAACAATACCCGATGTACATTTGTATGTATTTACAATTGCTGGAAAAAAGGATGTTTTCACACATAGGTTATACATAACGGAAAAGGATCCTTATCACTGTAGGCCTAATCCAAAGGCTAAAAAAGATAATGCGCGGTGATCAATCATAAAGGGACCAATTTTAATTGTAGTGGGGCAAAGGATTAAGGTAATTGAGTGAAGTATGTAACAAAAAAAAATACTTCAGATATAATCATTTGGCGGACCCCCTGTAGTACCTCCGCGGACCCCCTAGGGGTCCCGACCCCCCTGTTGAAGACCTCTGTCATAAACCTATATTTTATTCACAATAGAATATAGATAACATGGCAAATGTTGAAAGTGAGACATATATTGGCTCATTTTGGTTCTACACATTCCAAAATAGTTGGGACAGGTAGCAATAAGCCAGAAAAGTAAAATCTACATATAAAGGACAGCTGGAGGACCCATTTGCAACTTAATTGGTCAATTGGCTACGTGATTGGGTATGAAAAGAGCCTCCCAGAGTTGTAGTGTCTCTCAGAATTCAAGATGGGCAGAGGATCACCAGTTCCCCAAATGCTGCGGCAAAAAGTAGTGGTGCAAGATCAGAAAGGTGTTTCTCAGACAAAAAATGCAAAGACTGTGAAGGTATCATCACCTACAGTGCATATCATCATTCAAAGATTCAGAGAATCTGGAACAAACTCTGTGCATAAGGGTCAAGGCTGGAAAACCATTCTGGATGCCCGTGATCATAAGGTCCTTAGACGGCACTTCATCACAGGAATGCTACTGTGATTGACATCACAAATTAGGCTCAGGAATACTTCCAGAAAACATTGTCGGTGAACACAATCCACCGAATCTAGTATTAACAGAATGTCATTGGTAATGTTGTTAAAGTTATTGGGTGAGAAGGTGAGTAATGCATAAAAACCAATAAAAACTGATCAAGGAACTTTAGAAGCAACCGGGGTGCTATGAGAGAAAACAGGTATGTGGCTGTGAAAACGACTGTTAAAGCATTACTCAACTCTAAGGAAATTAATTGAAGAATTTTTATATGAACCCTTAAGAGTTATTAAAGTTTATTCCAAACATAAAGTAACAGACTTTGAAAGGGCATGTTATGCTGTATTATGTTTTTTCTCTGAGGCCAGTATGATTTTCTAATCCATATTCATTACTTATTCATGACTTATTCATCCTTAGTCATCAAAATGACTACCTCCCAGTTGCATTTATCATCATGAAATACTCTGAAAGGCTAGTCATGAAACACATTAAGTTCCAGTTACCTGCTACGCTCGACCCCATGCAGTTTCTGTATTGTCCTAACCGCTCCACTGATGATGCCATCACCACTGCCATTTACCTGGCTCTCACGCACCTGGAGAAAAATGACACTTATGTCAGAATACTGTTCATTGACTTCAGCTTAACATTCAACACCATTATTCGTCAAGAGCTGGTAGAGAAACTGGACCAACTGGGTCTGAACACCACCCTCTGGAACTGGATCCTCAACTTCCTGGGCTAGCTTCCAGCTGAGATTGTTCAGAGCACAAATTTTCTTGGCATCCACACATCACAGACAACCTAACATAGACTCAGAACACCACAAACATCACCAAGAAAGTCCAGCAACGTCTCTACTTCCTGAGGAGGCTGTGGAAACCCCACCTCCCCTCTTCCATCCTGACAGCCTTCTACAGAGGGACCATTGAGAGCAGCCTTAGCAGTACCATCACAGTGTGGTCTGGAAACTGCACTGCTGCGGCACGAAAGGCTCGGCAATGGATTGTGAGGACAGCTGAAAAGATCACTGGGGCCTCTGTCTTCTCTTTCTCTCTGACGTACAGAACTAACTGTCTGACCAAAGCCGCAAGTATTGTGAGGGACACAACACAACATATCCAACCCACTTACTTTTCTCCCTACTGCCATCATTCAAGAGGTACTGCACCATAACTGCCTGCACCTCTAGAATGGGGAAAAGCTTCTTCCCCTAAGCAGTCAGAGTGCTGAACAACAGGACATGATGCAAAGCCTTCATATCAAACCTCCACTCCATTGTGAACTTAACTTAAAACATTCACTGCTCTGTTAGAAGTCTACTTATGCCACTGTAAACCTAAGTTATCAAAGCCACTGCTGCGTAACAGTCTACTTATGCCCTGCCTTTTGTTGTGTGTCTTAAAATGCTCTACCTTAAGTAGCCACTGCACCTTGTTTATCTTCTTTTATATAATTCTAGATACAACAATGAATCAAGGAAGCTTATTTGTCACATGCATATGGCTACTGGTGTAAAAAATGCAGGGAAATTAAGTCTGGTGTCAGTCTTTTTGTGCAAATTGCAGTAGGAAAGTTGGCTACATACTGTACTGTACACTACTTGATCCGTTGTGAAATGTTGTTTAGTCCCACACTATATACAGTGTATATGGTTGAGATGACAATAAAACCACTTGACTTGAGGTGTGTCACACCTATAACTCCCCGCTCCCCCTCACCACAGATGGCCCATCTGTCAAAACAAAGGTTGGCCCTTCACTGTAGCTATCTACCCCCACACTTCTCTGCTTAGAAAGTAAAGAGACTCTTAACGCCTCACAGTCCACAGTTACATGCAGTGCAGATCACAGATATATTACTTGTCAGCTGGATTTTGACAGTTTTCTCCCTGACTATAGGCAAATGCGTTTATTTGGTTTTGGGTAACACTTCATTTTATAGTATTGCTGTTACAGCGTATTTAATCTAATTAGGTACAGTGGTACAACTTGTATGTGACAATATGTAATATCATACACAAGTGTGGGTTTTTGTGTTGTCATGTGTGTACGTAGGCCTACCGTTGTTACAGTGTAATATTAAGGTGTTTGTTATACCGTAGTAGCCTAAGTGCTGAAGTCTTGTATGGACGCAGTGGACTTAACTGAGGCACTCTAATGGTAGAGTCAGTGAAACAATGCACAGGACACCCTTCGACACTTCATGTTACACTGTAACAACAGTAGGCCTACGTACAGTACACAAATCAGAGAGGGCTGAAGCGGAGCAGTACTCAGTATTGCCTTTCTTTGCAAAAATGACAACATAAAAAACAGTTATTAAAAAAAACATGGGAAGCAACATTATAATAAGAGGACTGCTGGCATGTGGCTGCTTCATTACATAATTCTCCAAGATACCTTGCTTTTTTTTTCTTTACTTAGGCTATACTCTGTGCTGGAACTTGATGAGACTGATATGTAACGTAAAAAGTGTTTTCTGTTTTGTGGCATGAACAATCTTCATGTAACTCAATAGCATGACACAATATGCTGAATACCAGAAAGAAATATTTCATGTCAGCACTGAAAACGTCTATGAAATGCCAAAAGAACTGTGGGAAAATTACTAAGTGAGCCTCGAGGAGCATCCTGATTTGTGGTCGTTTTGATGTCTCATGTACTGGACAAGTTGTCATTGCCGCAAGAAACATATAAGCCCTATGTTTATCAACCTTGCAAAGGGTAATGACAAACCAGTCAAAAGGATTTACAATGAACAATGTTACTTTTTTGTATGTATTTGCGTTTCTATTGATTTTACTGTGTGTATGTGTGTTCTGCCTGCATTTCTTGTGTACAAACTACAAACAAGGCCAGTGTTAGTTGTAATGTACGGTAAAGTCGGTGATGTAGTTTTTTTTGGCTCATGTTGAAAGGATGGAAGGATGAAAAAAGAAAGAAAATCCCCACCATCAGGGCCTGTTGAGTGGTGCTGGCAAATAATACCAAATGTACCCTCTGTACATCAACTGACCTTGGCACAGACCTTTCTTATTTATAAAAACGATGAGCCAGTCAAGCAAGTGCAATAGTAAACCAGTTCCATGTGTGAGATTCCCCACATCTCACACGATATCATCTTGAAAGAAGCTATAGCAGCTGTCTTGCTTTACGACTGACATTTCATTATTAATAAAGTTTACCAAGACAAACTCAACCTATATCACCATTAATAGATATAAAATTGAAATACAATATAGTGTACATATTGTATAGTCCATATTGTATAGTGAACTATACAATTTCACAGAATGTAATCATAATCTATGATATATTCTCTATGACCTGTATAATGCATACTGAACTATGATTATGTAGCATTTGTGTCACTCACAAAAAAACTCACAAAGCACCTCTCAATTTGGATATAAATACACGCTTTCATTTATTTTAAGACCTGTGAAAATCATGTTCCATTATCCACTGTAATGTGCCCACATGATAATGTCACTCAGAGGCTAAAGCACATGCCCAAATTGAGCTGGGCTGTTTTGCTGACCAGCCACAAGAGTCTGTATATATACAGACATCTCAAGGCTTCTCCAGGGACTGACTGGCATCCAATAAAGGTAGGTACAATTTCGGAGGATGTAGGAGGGGATAAAGATGAGCTGACACCTATTTTGTAGTATGTTTGGGTAAAAATTCTCATGCCATAGCAATGCAAGAAATATGGAAAAATTGTAGTTTAAATATAAGTGTCCATTACATATTTGATTCTATACTATACTACACTATACTATACTCTATATTCTATACTATTTTGATGTTTTACAGATCATCTTCACAGCATCCCAGTTCACCTTTTTCACACTTGGGGAGTGAAAAGGTATGTAAAGTTATGGTCCTCTAAGTTCTACTGCAATATTCCTGAATGTCTAATGAAACATTATGTTGATACTCCAAATATAATTTCACATAACAACAACATAATTATTCATGAATATTTAGATACAACACACAATAACCGCCACATAACTTCAAAAACCTTCCAAATCACCGGGGACGCAGATCATTCATTACTACCAGCATTACATAGATAAATAAACTAGGGGTGTGAAACAACTAAAAAAATCTTTTTTAAAACGCATTCTAGTTAATGTCACTAAATTTCACTTTACTGTTTTTGATGCTTGGGTTTAGGTTTAGATTTTGTGTGAGAGTTGTGTGAAAGCATTGTTGTTGTCTCATTGTTTCTGTCTGTCTATCTGACAAGCTGTGCAATGCAAAAAGCATTTCAAATAGGAGCATAGTTAATATTTAGGACAAATATTGAATATTCTCCATTCTGCACAGACCCATAAATAATGATTAGAAAATGATAATACAGGCACAAAGCAAATGTATCACAATTCATGTTCGAGCATTTTTAAAACACTCTATGCTGCAATAATGCATAAACGTGGATGCCACCACTCTTGGAATCCAGATGAAAGTGCATGTCAGTAATAGTGGTCTAAATTCATCTTCTTCCAACAGTGAAGTGCCATCATGGGGGACGCGGAAATGGAATGCTTTGGCCCAGCGGCCATCTACCTCCGCAAACCTGAAAGGGAGCGTATAGAGGCCCAGAACGCACCTTTTGATGCCAAGTCAGCCTTCTTTGTGATTGACAAAGAAGAAGATTATGTCAAAGGAACACTGGAGAAAAGGGAGGGTGGCAAAGCCACTGTCAAACATCTAGTGGGAGGAAAAGTAAGCAAGTTTGTTTTTAATGATATGTTGTTTTTCTTATCAAATTTACAGTTCACACTACAAGAAAACCCATGTCTTTGAAAAATAACTACAATAGAAAATAATCTTAACAATACAAATAATCTTATATTAATATAATGTTCTTATATCCAACCTGCACTGTTGAGCAATTATCAGCATCATACAGACGGTAACATATTAACATTTACTATGCCTTACAGTCAGTCACTGTGAAAGAGGATGAGATCTTCCCCATGAATCCTCCTAAGTTTGACAAAATTGAGGACATGGCCATGATGACCCACCTCCATGAGCCAGCTGTGCTGTACAACCTCAAAGAGCGTTATGCAGCATGGATGATCTATGTAAGTTTCACACTGAAGAGGTAGAATGGCACGATTTTAATGAAGTGACTAAAATGATTTTGTTTAATTTATGTTATTTTCAGACCTACTCTGGGCTGTTCTGCGTCACTGTAAATCCCTACAAGTGGCTCCCAGTGTATGATTCAATAGTTGTAAATGGATACAGAGGCAAGAAGAGGATTGAAGCTCCACCCCACATCTTCTCCATCTCTGATAACGCCTATCAATTCATGCTCCAAGGTGAGACATCACAAACATCATAATATTAAAAACGATTTGAATGATTTGTTCTGATTTAGGCTTCAGTTTTGTGCTTGCGGCGAAATAAAAACTATGTTGTATATTTGCTTACAGCCCCACTCCCACATGTCTTCTTACTACATAATAGCACACAAAAACATAAACACTAAGTTAACTTTACAATTTTTTTATAGACCGTGAAAATCAGTCTGTCCTCATTACGTAAGTACTCTCATGTTATAAGAATGATATTCCTGAAGTTTATTTTTCAGTGGGAACACATGATAATATTCTTTCTCACCCATTTATCCCCAGTGGAGAATCTGGTGCTGGGAAGACTGTGAACACCAAGCGTGTCATCCAGTACTTTGCAACAATTGCAGTGGCTGGAGGAAAGAAAGCTGAGCAGCAAACCTCTGGCAAAATGCAGGTGAGGAAAGCTGTAAAACATAAGACGAGAAACCATATGTAAATGTTTGGGTAATTCCTAAAAACAAGTACCACTGGGATCAATAGTGACTAAACCTACACACATTCTATCTAGGGCTCACTAGAAGACCAGATCATTGCAGCCAACCCTCTGCTGGAGGCCTATGGTAATGCCAAGACTGTGAGGAATGACAACTCCTCTCGTTTTGTAAGTATCAACTAGATAAGCATACACACAGTACATTCATTTAAATTATGCAAAATCTTACATATCTGACTGAAGAACATAACACACAGGGTAAATTCATCAGAATCCACTTTGGCTCAACTGGCAAACTGGCCTCAGCTGATATTGAAACATGTGAGTGAGAGGACTCTTTTTTCTTTTTTTTTCATTTAAATAAATAAAATGTTGAAATAAATAATAGCCTAACATCTGACAGCACCAATATTATAAATCATCATAGATCTGCTGGAGAAGTCAAGAGTGACATTCCAGCTGTCTGCTGAGAGGAGCTACCACATCTTCTACCAGCTTCAGACTGGGCACAAGCCTGAACTGATTGGTAGGATAATAGAATAATTTGTTTAAATAAAAAAGGGGGTCCATAATCAATGAATTAAGACATTCCCCTTAAAATTTCATTTAAATGTTGAAGACTAATAACAAGCGCTATTCATTTTTAACAATATGGCAACTTCTAGAAATAATCAAATCAAAGTTTTGCTATTCAAACAATCAATGTCTAATCCACAAATCATTCGTAACCCTTCTATCTGCTGACAGGATACACAGTATTTCACTTTGTTTTAATTTTAGAGGCACTTCTTATCACCACCAACCCCTATGATTTCCCAATGATCAGTCAAGGTGAAATCACTGTCAAGAGCATCAATGATGTGGAAGAGCTCATTGCCACTGATGTAAGAATTTGATTACTAAACAAAGAGATTTGCTTAGCTTTAAGATTATACATTAAACAAATAAAGATTTCTTTTCTATCAGACGGCCATTGATATTTTGGGCTTCACCGCTGAGGAGAAAATCGGCATCTACAAGCTCACTGGTGCTGTGATGCATCATGGGAGCATGAAGTTCAAGCAGAAGCAGAGAGAGGAGCAGGCTGAGCCTGAGGGCACTGAGGGTAGAGTGATGATATATTATAAAACTAAGTTCTAGTATTGGCAATTGATTCTCTGTCAGTCAAGTGTCAAATAATTATGTATGTAACAGAAAAGTTAAAGGTTGTGAATGACAATTTTTTCTCCCTCCTGCTTCACTCAAAAGTGGCTGATAAAATCGCCTACCTCATGGGCCTGAACTCTGCTGACATGCTGAAGGCTCTGTGCTACCCCAGAGTGAAGGTCGGGAATGAGTTTGTGACCAAGGGCCAGACTGTCCCACAGGTTGGTATTTTTTGGTATAACTAATATTTATTTTTAAATGTAATTAACTATATGTAGTATGTATACGTATATATACATACTGTACCAACAATGTAAGTATGCATGTGCATTACTAATCATATTTTTTTCGTCCAGGTCAACAATTCTGTCATGGCCCTCTGCAAGTCAGTCTATGAGAAGATGTTCTTGTGGATGGTCGTCCGCATCAATGAGATGTTGGATACCAAACAGCCAAGGCAGTTCTTCATTGGTGTCCTGGACATTGCAGGATTTGAGATCTTTGATGTCAGCAAATTTCAATCTGTTGCAAACATTTACAGTAAGTCATTTTATTCTATTAATCTGACTGTGAATCATTTGCATTATTTATTTAAAATTACAGTTTAACAGCTTGGAGCAGCTGTGTATCAACTTCACCAATGAGAAACTGCAACAGTTCTTCAACCACCATATGTTTGTACTGGAGCAAGAGGAGTATAAGAAAGAGGGAATTCAGTGGGAGTTCATTGACTTTGGTATGGATCTGGCTGCCTGTATTGAGCTCATTGAAAAGGTAATGCACCTGAGATGCAAGATCCTTGTTCATTTGAAAATACCTGTCATCAGTAGCCTGGCTAATAAGCCGACTGTTGACTCTGTCATACAGTCTGGAACAATGCAATTGAAACATGTTTCCGTTTGGATATGACGTATTCTCTCACCTGGCTCTCACGCCTCCAACTTCCGCGTTCAGCAGTAACAGATCGCTGGCTAATTCCAATTTATTTTGACATCGTAGCGGTAATAAGTCCTCAAGATCATGGATGTTAATGTCATGTACCAATTTTGTACAGGTAATTCGAAAGTAGGGGGGAGAATAACGAACGCGTTCAGGCAAGTTCAGACATCACTCTAAACTGTGTGCTGATTGGCTAAACCGTATGCAAACCGAAGTAGGCGGGCTGGTCCAGACTACTGTACAGAGATAAAAAATCTTTTAGCGTAAGCATGTAGGGATGGCGTTGCTAGGCTATGTCATCAGGGTAATCATCAACAATTCTCTTTTTCAACAGCCATTGGGCATCTTCTCCATCCTTGAAGAGGAGTGTATGTTCCCCAAGGCCTCAGACACTACCTTCAAGAACAAGCTGTATGACCAGCATCTTGGTAAAACCAAGTGCTTTGAGAAACCCAAACCAGTAAAGGGTAGACCAGAGGCTCATTTCTCCCTGGTGCACTATGCTGGCACTGTGGACTACAACATTACTGGCTGGCTGGACAAGAACAAGGACCCACTGAATGATTCAGTTGTGCAACTGTATCAGAAGTCTGCCATGAAACTACTGGCCTTCTTGTATGCATCTCATGCCTCAGCTGAAGGTATATACAGTTTCCACAAGTATTTTTACAGTACAAAGATGCTTTTCAGCCTCTGTTCACATTAGATTTTTCTGTGAAAAGTGAAAAGCCTGAAGGAGAGTTTTTATTGTTAAAAAACCACTGGCAGCTAGAACTATTTTACAAATCATAGTCTACAGCACCCGACTATAATTTAAAAAGGACAATAGCAGCGTATAAAAAGAAGTCAGAGGTTGTCCACATTAAAACGGCATATGCATACTGCATAAACAATGCATCACTGTTCTAATATCAACACATTATTCACATATTGAATGAATATTTTTAGGTGAAGGTGGTGGTGGCAAAAGCAAGGGTAAGAAGAAGGGTGGCTCATTCCAGACGGTGTCTGCCCTTTTCAGGGTAAGCATACAAGTAGTTTACAAATTTACAAAATGTTTGTTTGTTGTTTGCTGTTCTTTGTTCAATAAGAATGCATTCATTTAACGGTCTATGACCACAGGAAAACTTGGGCAAGCTGATGACCAACTTGAGGAGCACCCATCCTCACTTTGTCCGATGCTTGATTCCCAATGAATCAAAGACACCTGGTAAAGTATTTAAAGATGATTTAGTATTACACAAGTCAAAACATTTACATAACAACAACAGAAAAATGTTTGGTTTCCTTCCAAAATATTTCCTTTACTTTCTAGGTCTGATGGAAAACTTCCTGGTCCTTCATCAATTGAGGTGTAATGGTGTGCTGGAGGGTATCAGAATCTGCAGAAAGGGCTTCCCCAGCAGAATCCAATATGGTGACTTCAAGCAGAGGTGATGCAATTGTGTGTCTGACCATAATCAGCTACAAAGACCATTTGACTAAAATTATCTAATAAGGAAATGGCAAACATGTTTTTTCAGATACAAAGTGTTGAATGCCAGCGTTATCCCAGAAGGACAGTTCATTGATAATAAGAAGGCCTCAGAGAAACTCTTGGGCTCCATTGATGTGGACCACACCCAGTACAAATTTGGACACACTAAGGTAGTATATTTAGAATGCAGTCCCAACAGGGGAGCTCACCAACGACAAAGAACTACAGACCATCATGTAATTTGTTTATTTAAATATTCTTTGACTGCAGGTGTTCTTTAAAGCTGGTCTGCTGGGTACCCTTGAAGAGATGCGAGATGAGAAATTGGCAACCCTGGTCACAATGACTCAGGCTCTCTGCCGTGCATATCTGATGAGAAGGGAGTTTGTCAAGATGATGGAAAGGAGGTAAGCTGTAACAACCTAATGACAAAGTGACTGGATGAATAAAAGCATCCTGAAGTGAATAATAAAAATGCAATTGTTTTTATTATAAGATCAATAGTGCAACATATAATGGCACATACAACAGGCTATATTGTGTGGATGTATTTGATTCTGAACAGAGAATCCATCTACATTATCCAATACAACATCCGTTCATTCATGAATGTGAAACACTGGCCATGGATGAAGGTGTACTTCAAGATCAAGCCTCTACTGAAGAGTGCTGAAACTGAGAAGGAACTTGCTAACATGAAGGAGAACTATGGGAAAATGAAGTCAGATCTAGAAGGTGCCCTATCAAAGAAGAAGGAGTTGGAGGAGAAAATGGTTGCCCTGCTGCAAGAAAAGAATGACCTGCAGTTAGCTGTAGCAGCTGTGAGTACAGTGTTTTATTTTTCCTTTGACATGTTTTATCATTAGGAGCTGCTGGTTGGGGACTTCAGCATCCTAGAAAATTGTCTAGTCTCTCAGATGCTGAAAATGGAGTTGTTATCAGAAAGACACAGCCATCATTGATAACTTGAGTATGAAATCATTCACAGGAATCCGAGGGCCTCTCCGATGCTGAGGAGAGATGTGAGGGACTCATCAAGAGCAAAATCCAGCTGGAGGCCAAACTCAAAGAGACAACCGAGAGGCTGGAGGATGAAGAGGAGATTAATGCTGAGCTCACGGCAAAGAAGAGGAAACTGGAGGATGAGTGCTCTGAGTTGAAGAAAGACATTGATGATTTAGAGCTTACACTAGCCAAAGTGGAGAAAGAGAAACATGCCACAGAAAATAAGGTTTGCATTTTACCAATGTCTTCATTTCATATTTATGTCACATGTTGATGTTGAAAACCTCATGCTAAAACTAATGGATCTAAAACTAGGTAGCTGAGGAAAGCACCTCTAAGTGTATTCTACAAGACAAAATGTCTTTGTGTGAATGGATCCTACAGCTATCTCAATTAAATCAGCATCAACTTTCTTGCTCAGCTATGTAAAGTAAAAATGTGTTGTTGTTTTTTTGCAATCAATGCACATTATCCAGACTCCATTAGAAGGCATTCATGCTTCACATTTCAGATTAAAGCCCAGCATTACTTGCATCAAATCCTGACAAAGTTGTGCTCTCATTGCTGTATGGCTTCAAAAGAGATTATTTGGTAATCATTAGAACACTCTTTAATGTTCTCCTAACTAGCTGGGCCTTTGGGCCTTTGCAGTGTATTGGTATACTCTGCTGTCTGAATACAAGATTTTCCCAATCTTTCCACATTGGGCTTTGCATGAGTACATGTGGAGGTCTAGTTGGGTTAGGTTTCCATTGCCTCCTCTTGTTGCCATCTTATCCTTTAGAGGATAGCCAGTATGGGTATTGGGGGCATGTAAAGCTTGGGGATACCCCAGTAAAAAGCCATAACACCAAAAGATAAATTACTACATTCTTGCCACTTGCTCTTTGACTAAATGATCTTGACAGAATCATGTTTACTTAGGTTAAAAACCTGACTGAGGAGATGGCCTCTCAAGATGAAGCCATTGCTAAACTGACCAAGGAGAAGAAAGCCCTCCAAGAGGCACATCAGCAGACTCTGGATGATCTCCAGGCAGAGGAAGACAAAGTCAACACTCTGACCAAATCAAAGTCCAAGCTTGAACAACAAGTGGATGATGTGAGAGACTTATACACTCAATAAAACATTGACGATGAAGATTTATATGTTCTATATTCATACATTCTATATTCTATTTTTCATGAAACAGCTGGAAGGATCACTGGAGCAGGAAAAGAAGCTCCGCATGGATCTTGAGAGAGCCAAGAGAAAGCTTGAGGGTGATATAAAACTGGCTCAGGAATCCATAATGGATTTGGAGAATGACAAGCAGCAATCTGAGGAGAAAATTAAGAAGTAAAGCATCTGCATATTTGACCGCAACCATTTCCTATTATTAAAGAGCATGTGAATGATTTTGATACTTGTTTAATCCTTACAGGAAGGACTTTGAAATTGGTCAACTTCTAAGCAAGATTGAAGATGAGCAGTCAATGGGAGCCCAGCTTCAAAAGAAAATCAAGGAACTCCAGGTGATCTGAGCATTTCTATGTATTTATACCTGTTTTATGATATATAATGGATGTTAGATAAATAGTAATCCTTAAAAAATTCCAGGCTCGTATTGAGGAGCTTGAAGAGGAGATAGAAGCTGAGCGTGCTGCTCGGGCCAAAGTGGAGAAGCAGAGAGCTGATCTCTCCAGGGAACTTGAGGAGATCAGTGAAAGGCTTGAGGAGGCTGGTGGAGCCACTGCTGCTCAGATTGAGATGAACAAGAAGCGGGAAGCAGAGTTCCAGAAGCTGCGGCGGGATCTTGAAGAGTCCACCCTGCAGCATGAAGCTACTGCTGCTGCTCTCCGCAAGAAGCAGGCTGACAGTGTGGCTGAACTGGGTGAGCAGATTGATAATCTACAGCGTGTCAAGCAGAAGCTGGAGAAGGAGAAGAGTGAATACAAAATGGAGATCGATGATCTCTCCAGCAACATGGAGTCTGTGGCCAAGTCAAAGGTGATGTATTAGGCCAAAATGGATTGCCACTTAGTTCTCAAAGGTCATGAAAATTAACAAAGTGTCTCCATCAGGCTAATCTGGAGAAGATGTGCCGAACCCTTGAAGACCAACTGAGTGAGCTCAAATCAAAGAGTGATGAACATGTTCGTCAAATCAATGACTTAAGTGCACAGAAAGCAAGGCTTCAAACAGAAAACGGTATGTGAAATTGAAAATAATACATACACATTGATTTTTTTTGTTTGTTTTCAAAATCAAAATAGTGGTCTTAGTGAACAGTGGTGACAGTGCAGAATACTTACTGAACATTAGGGTAACTGTAGGAATAGAGACGAAGAGCCAAGAAGCATGACTTGAGGTAATCCAAGTCAGCACAAAACACTCAGTCAAGTTACAGCAAACAAGAATCATTTTAAGGATGGCCTGACCCAAAAATAGTCCAAGGGCTTTAAGAGCACATTTGTGACCAATCAAAATTATGTATCAATCTTTCAAAACTTCTCGGACAAAGGTGAATTTGGGCGCCAGCTTGAAGAAAAAGAGGCACTTGTAACTCAGCTGACCAGAGGCAAACAAGCTTACACACAGCAGATTGAGGAGCTGAAGAGGCACATTGAAGAGGAAGTTAAGGTATGTGTGCAAGTGAGAGTGTATTAGTCTTTTAATATTACTATATCTACAACAGGCCTTAGAATTATGTTTGCAAATTCCTCCACAGAGGCCAAAAACAGACAGCATCATAATCTGTAATGTATCAAAATGTACTAAAACATAAAATTGCTGTCCAAAGGCCAAGAATGCCCTGGCTCATGCTGTCCAATCAGCTCGTCATGACTGTGATCTGCTCAGAGAGCAGTTTGAGGAGGAGCAGGAGGCCAAGGCTGAGCTCCAGCGTGGAATGTCCAAGGCCAACAGTGAGGTGGCTCAGTGGAGGACCAAATATGAAACTGATGCCATCCAACGCACTGAGGAGCTGGAGGAGTCCAAGTAATATATGTGTTGAACGTCAAAAGAAGAGCTTACTTAAAGTGTAGTTAAAATTATTTTGACTATTTGTCAATGAACAATGTAACTTTGAAACCGGCTAATTTACCAATATCTCTCAAGGAAAAAACTTGCCCAGCGTCTCCAAGATGCTGAGGAGTCCATTGAGGCTGTGAACTCCAAGTGTGCCTCTCTGGAGAAGACCAAGCAGAGACTCCAGGGTGAAGTGGAGGATCTCATGATTGATGTGGAGAGGGCTAATGCACTGGCTGCCAACCTTGACAAGAAACAGAGGAACTTTGACAAGGTTAACAATGACTCACTAACTGACTCATGATACAAATCCTCAATGGTATATTGTAATATTTGTATTTTTCACCTTTAAAACTTTAATTTTAATTTTAACTTTAATTAATTTCCTATCAGGTTCTGGCAGAATGGAAGCAGAAGTATGAAGAGGGCCAAGCTGAACTAGAAGGAGCTCAGAAAGAGGCTCGGTCTCTCAGCACTGAGCTATTCAAGATGAAGAACTCTTATGAAGAAAGTCTAGATCAGCTGGAGACCTTGAAGAGGGAGAACAAGAACCTTCAGCGTATGTGAACTTCCATGTTCATAAAAATATGAAGGGTTCGGATGCACAACCCTCCAAGCCCCTTTTTAATGAACTTACAGAGAAATATTTAAACTTTGATGAACTTTATTACCTGTTCAATTTGATTGTTTTGGCTTGATTTGATTTTTCTTGATAACATTGAAATTGTACTTTGATCAAATTTAAATATTTCATATACCAGAAAATTTCCTTTTTTAACTATGCTGAACTCGTAATTATGTAAATGATGTGCTACAATATATGCAACAGATACTACATAGAAAATTTAAATTTATCTTATGTAGAGGAGATCTCTGATCTCACTGAACAACTTGGTGAGACTGGCAAGAGTATCCATGAGCTGGAGAAGGCCAAGAAGACAGTGGAGACTGAGAAAGCAGAAATCCAGACAGCCTTGGAGGAAGCAGAGGTATAATATCACCAGAAATCTGATGCTTGTGTAAAATCTCCTACAATCTCTGAAACTGATTTGAAGATCCTCTGTAACAGGGTACACTTGAGCATGAAGAGTCCAAGATTCTGCGTGTCCAGCTGGAACTTAACCAGGTCAAGAGTGAGATTGACAGGAAGCTGGCTGAGAAGGATGAGGAGATGGAGCAGATCAAGAGGAACAGCCAGAGGGTGATTGACTCTATGCAGAGCACTCTGGACTCTGAGGTCAGGAGCAGGAATGATGCCCTGAGAGTCAAGAAGAAGATGGAGGGAGACCTCAATGAGATGGAGGTTCAGCTCAGCCATGCCAATCGCCAGGCATCTGAAGCCCAGAAGCAGCTCCGGAATATCCAGGGGCAACTCAAGGTAACAAAGGGTCTGTCCTAAGCTCATTACAAAAAATGATAGTGCTGGATCTAATGAGTTGTTTCATTCAGGATGCCCAACTGCACCTGGATGATGCTCTCAGAGGACAGGAAGACATGAAGGAGCAAGTTGCCATGGTGGAGCGCAGGAACAACTTGATGCTGGCTGAGATTGAGGAGCTGAGAGCTGCTCTGGAGCAGACAGAGAGGGGCCGCAAAGTGGCCGAGCAGGAGCTAGTGGATGCCAGTGAGCGTGTTGGACTGCTGCATTCTCAGGTAAAATAGTAAATAAACAGTCACTATTTTGTGTCATTTTTTTGGCAGCCTTTTCATGGCATATTGTTTCACCTTTTGTGACAATGTCACTTTATGTAGAACACAAGTCTTCTGAACACCAAGAAAAAGCTGGAAGCTGACCTTGTTCAAATTCAAGGTGAGGTGGATGATACTGTTCAGGAGGCCAGAAATGCAGAGGAAAAGGCCAAGAAGGCCATCACTGATGTGAGTAAATTAGGGTGTGGATTAATGCTACCTACTGAATATGGGTATGTGTGCTTTCTTGGGCTTTGATAACTAACTCACAAGTGTTTTAAAATATTTAGGCTGCCATGATGGCTGAAGAACTGAAGAAAGAGCAGGACACCAGTGCTCATTTGGAGAGGATGAAGAAGAACCTAGAGGTCACTGTCAAGGACCTGCAGCACCGACTTGATGAAGCTGAGAACCTGGCCATGAAGGGTGGCAAGAAACAACTCCAGAAACTGGAGTCAAGGGTAAATATTTTAGAATCCTTGAGTTTTATGTATGATTGTGGTCTACATGGTCTCATGATCTCATGTCACCCTATTTTGTTAAGGTTCGTGAGCTAGAGGGTGAGGTTGATGCTGAACAGAGACGTGGAGCCGATGCCGTGAAAGGGGTCCGCAAATATGAGAGGAGAGTAAAGGAGCTGACCTATCAGGTAGGGTAACCATCACTGCAGAATGATACAACTGAAATCGATATTTTTTATTTTTTTATAATGACAAAAATACTATTGAAATCTGATAGACTGAGGAGGATAAGAAGAACATCACCAGACTGCAAGATTTGGTGGATAAGCTGCAGCTCAAAGTGAAAGCCTACAAGAGACAGGCTGAGGAAGCGGTGAGTAAAAACTACTGATCATGGCAAAACATCAATCCTAAAAAAATGCCTACATTCTGGTATTACACAAATATTAGAGCAGCGCTATGTAGAACAAAATGTCAATGTAAAATAGTAATACATAGTGCTGCTTTAACTTTTGGTAACATTCATAACAACAATAAAATGTCTTCCAACGCCTGTTTATGGAGAATGTATATGAAATCTGAACATTTTCTGTATTGACCAGTAGATATTACACCAAAAAAAAAAAAAAAATTAAATACAATACAATTTAAATGTATGAACAACAATGTTCATAATGATTCAATCCACTGAAAGCCACTCTCTGATTCCCCAGGAGGAACAGGCCAACACTCACCTGTCCAGGTTCAGGAAGGTGCAGCATGAGCTTGAGGAGGCTCAGGAACGTGCTGACATTGCCGAGTCCCAGGTCAACAAGCTGAGGGCCAAGAGCCGTGAAGCTGGAAAGGTAATGTTGAGTCAGAATTTTTACTCTCAGGACAGTGTTTTAATACTGAAAATCCTAAATAAATATTTGTCAGATGAAGAATAAACAAATGATCAATGTCTCATATAGTCTCCAGCACTTCTTAATAAATTAGGCAGTTTGTCTAAAATCATAATTGTTTTTTGTGTTTCAGGGCAAAGATGAAGAGTGATCAATGTGTCCCCAAACAAAGGAGTCATATAATATGTATTCCTTAATAAAGCCAGTCAAGCCTTGGAAATCTCTCCTGTCTTGTCTTTCTGTTTCACTTTTATTTCAACATCTCTAGAATCGCTTTTGGGATCCAATCAGAACGAGGTGGGACTAGTCTGGCAGTGCCCATGCTGCTTTGCACACTCAATTTCCTTTTATGTCATCTGGTGAGTCTGGTATATTGATACGACTGACAATGAGCCACGCACAAATGCTACAATAGACATTTGTATTGCCGCATAAACAGCTCTAGACAATCGTACACCACACTTCCTCTACAAGAAAATTAATAGGTGGTCTCCAGACTAAATACCACTTCAGATTATTTAGTTTTGCATTAGCCAGGCTAGCAATTTAAATTTAATTCAAGTAAGGTTTATCAAAATTATATACATATATTTCTGTAAGTTCAAGGCAAATGGACACAGTATAGCCTACTTAGAGTCAATGGTCATAGGAGGAGAGATGGTTGGAAGAGAGGAGTGTTGTGTATGGGCTTGGGTGTTTTAGACGATTTAGAAGCAATTCACTATCTTAAAGGTATAATCCGGAGTGAATCAACACGTAGCCCTGCTGTTTTACATTGCTAAGCGCTACTGTAAGCCACCTCAAGGATCGAATTTTGTGCATTGTAGACCGAGTTTGCGAAACGGCAGCTAACACTATCTGAATGAGGCATGTCAAAAACGAAACCTAATTGATTTGGTCTTGTTTTGAAATGCCCCATTCTGTTAACGTTAGCTGCCGTTTCGCTATCTCAGTCGGCCTTGCATGAAATCCAGTGATTGAGGTGGCTACCAATAGCGCTTAGCACTATAAAACAGTAGGACTACGTGTTGATTCACGTTGGATTTTTCCTTTAAGCTAACTGAAAATAGAACATATCACTTTTTTTGCACATACGTGCAGAAGATGAAAAGATGAATACATGCAAAGACTGGAAAAGCGCTCAGAGAGCGCAGACCTCCACCAAGGCAATGTGGTCACAGACACAATATAAATTCCAGATCATGTTTTGGATCACCAATCGCCACCAAAATCGAATCAGTTCTTGCTTATCCCAATATACACATTCTCTGAAAATTTCATCCAAATCGTCCGTGCAGTTCTTTTCGAGTTATCCTGCTGACAAACAGACAGACAGACCGACAGACAGACAGACAAACCAACGCGACCGAAAACATAACCTCCTTGGCGGAGGTAATAATAATAATAATTGTTAGCACTTTTAAGGCAGAAAGCTCTCCTAAAGAACTACACCCCTGCCCAACACACCTAAATATGTTCATCATCAAAATCATCCAAACTGCTTTTTGCCTACCTTACTTATAGGGGGAAGAGGAGTGGGCAGGGCCAGCCCGAGGCATAGTCCAGTGTGTGTCCCTCAGAATTTTGTGTCTCTCAACAAGCTGAGGGCCAGGTGTCATAAGGCTGAAAAGATAATAATGGCAAAAAGAAAAAAATAATTAAAGTGTCATGCTAATAACTCCACTATACAGTAGCCTATATAATCAAATAAAATCTTACCACAGTATTTGTTATTTTCTGCATGGCTTAAGGGAAGATGAGGAATGTCCAGTCAAGATACAACCATGGTTGAGTTTTAAAGACACACTTCACTTTAACAATTAATTTTCTTTTCTATATCTTTATGTCTGCATCCTTCCCACACTACACAATTATTAATTCTGTCTGTGGCAGAAAAGGTGTAGCAAATAATCTTGTGAGAACACTCTATGTATTTGCTATCATAGGACCTATGGCTATCTGTATGTTTGATATTTTTATATTTTTAAGTCTATTTTCTGATACAACTTACAATTGTAACCTATTGTAGCAGATACCACAGCATTTCACAGCCACTGACTTAATAGTCCAAGCAAAATAGCATTTTTCAGCAGATTAATTGCAAAATATTTTTTTTTCAGCTTGGATCATTTCTTTTTAAAAAAATATATTTTGGGGGCTTTTTGCCTTTAATCGGATAGGACAGTAAAGAGATGGACAGGAAGTGAGTGGCAGAGAGAGATGGGGTGGGATCGGGAAATGACCTCGGGTCGGACTCGAACCCCGGTCGTGTGAGTAGGCTAATGGTATGGCGCTCTAGCCCACTAAGCCTGTGCCCCCAGCTTGGATAAGTTCTATGAGATGTCCAGAACAACATACTAATAGAAATCCTAAGAAATCCTAGTTGAGGAAATGTAAAAATTGTGGAGGAAAGTAAATTTCCCATTGAAATGAATGGGATTCGGGTGGATTTTGGAGGGAAATGTAGGCTACACTACCAGTAGGCCTACATTTTGGCCTGAAGCATATCCCACCATATATCCCATACATTTTCTGAAAGCAAACACCCTCAGGATATATAGCATGGTATGGTTTGACATTGAGGTATGCCCCACCCTCCTCATTATCAGAAAAAAAATGAAGAAATTTGGCATTTGCAAAATGGGCAAATTTAGGCCAGTGGTATGTAGGGGAAACATGTTCGACCCCATAAACCATTTTCTGAAAGCTTATGCCCAGGATTTCACCCAATTTTTTTTTTTTTTTTTTCACCTCCCACCCCTCCTTATTTTAAAGCTTATGCCTATGTTGCATGCCCTGGTTAGAGACAGAGGCAACAAAAGATAGAAAAATTCCTGTAAAACAGGTAGAAATGAGAGGCGATGACCAAGGATGCTGCTTCAAATGCATCTGTTTATTTACTAAACATCATGTTTCAAATCATCAATGTGCAATTCTCTTTCCTTTGTCTCAACAATAACATTTTCATTAAATGCAATACACACTGTACATTCAATTCATACTCTCATGTTCATAATGTATATCCCCAAACATATGCATTGGCTAACTGATGTCCATATTAATTATAGGCTACTGTAGGCTACCTGTAAACGTCTAGTAACATCAAAATAATAATCGTCATATTACCAGTGTGTGTGTACCTATTTATAGGCCTACTCTTTAAACTTTGTCAGATTATGTATAACATTTCCAGTATGTCTTAACTTATTAACAGTAATCATAAATCATGGAATACTCATTTCATAACAACAGTGGGTGAATATGTTTATACTAGTTAAACCTTCATGAAATAACTGCTTGTAGAAAAAGTGTAGCCTACGGGAGCGCTACGCTAGCAGTTAGCTATGTATATTTCAATGGGAAAATCCCTGTTAGCTAGAAGACGGCAGCTAACTAGAATCTGTCTGAAGCCCGTCAGTTTGCCGCCACATACAGCTCAGGCAACGGCAGCTTAACTAGCCATTAGTTACGATGGCAAACTTTTTAATACAGAATGTATAGTTTAAAGTTAGAAATTACATTAAAACACATGTGGTGCAAATGCCATATCACGGATAGCCCGTTTAACCAGAACTGACCTGTAAAACAGATAGAACCAAGGCTGCTGCTTCAAGGGGCTTCGTCAAAATCCAACATGAAAATAAATGACCTAGGCCTAGGCCTACTAGGCATATTTTACAACTAGGCACTGGGCATTAATAACAGGAAAATAAATGACCTACTCGGCATATTGCTGTTCTAGTTGAAAACAAAAATAAAAAGCAGTAAATAGAAAATACATTTACCTGGCCTGTGGTCACCTACTTGGGTGCTTCACAATTTGGTGGAAAATGAAAAATATGTGCATTTCTTGTCCAGAAGTGCATATGGAATGTATTAGAAAGTAATAAACTTCACAAGTAATACTTTTTGAAAGCAGAGGGCTTCAGGATCTCACTAAACATAAATTGAGACAGGTTCCACCCCTCTCCTCCCCTTGATATGCCTACCTATTTATAGATCATGATTTTGGTGTATAGCCAATGCATTTGGACCTGATCAAACTAAAACTGAAAACTAATTAAGCTTACACCCACAGGGTGTCATATAAAATTAATTGAGACAGGTCCCACCCTCTTCATCTCTTCACTATCCATGTATGTATTTGGGGCTATTAGTGTATAGATCATTTGCATATTAAAATAATTTTTCAGAAAAACTTGTAATAGGCCTACAAAAAAATGCTACTTTACATGGGTACTTTCATTGCACAAAATTTTATTTTGATAGGACTATTCTGGCCTATATTGGTACACATATCGGATTGACGAGAATTTAACATATTTCCTCAACTAGGATTTCTTAGGACTTTTAGTATGTTGTTCTGGACACTTCAAAGAAATGATCTAAACTTTTTTTTTTTTTTTTTACAATTACTGCTGTTTTGGCCCCAAAATTGGCTACTTTGCCTGGGCTATACGTTTATTTTCAACCTATTGGCACTAGATGATGCTGTTGCTATTGGGGGAAAAAGCACCTTTAAGAAAACAGAGACAAAACAGCATTGAAGCATAGAATAAGACACTTTACAAAGGTCATGCGTCTTCTAATTGACAAAAGCTTGTGCAGGATGACCCTTACACATATTGTTGTTATAAGAGTTTACCTGGTTCAAACTTCAACCAAGAAATAAAATCATAGTAAAAAAAATAATGAGCTACCGTGTAGAACTGCAGCACAATGCAAGCGAGCAAGAGAGAGAGAGAGAGAGAGAGAGAGAGAGAGAGCATAATCATTGGATGTGCCCCCCAAAGGGGTTTCATATTATATCATATATATTGTATTATAAAAAACGCCAGGTAAAATATGAATTTCCCAAATATAAAAAAACAACAATGTGACAACAAAGTTACTTCATATATCAGACATGAAAACTATAATTAATGTACGTGAAGACAAACACTGAGCAAAGGCAATACTCAATCAATATGGAGACACAACAATAGTTTTGTTCAAATTAAACTACATGAATACTTACATGCTACACACCTCAGGTCTCGTAAATAGTTTAAACCTTATGGATCTGAACAGTCAATAGAAACTACACTATACTCTGCTTACAACTCCATAATGAAGATAAACAGCCCAGCCCAGACAACAGCAACTTCTGCAACATGACATGGATATCTGCCATTTTCCACAAGGACGATGATGTCAGTAAAGAATAAGCTGCTATATTTGTCCTTTGTCCACATCCAAAACATAGTGTGTGGATCATATTCATATCAGATTGCACATTTATTGGCTTTGTTAGCCGATTTCACCATGTGTGACTGTAGTTAGGTTTCAGATGCATGCTTAGACCAAAACCAATGTGACCTTTCAGTAAAGCCTAAAAGTAAGACATAGGATGAGAAATCCTGCAAAAACAGTCACAACATGACAATTCAAATTGGCACATACAGTACAGAGCAGATTGTGCCTAACAAACCTAAATATATTTCATTGCCTTCAATCTGATATGACTAGACGGAATAAAGAAATTACCTCCTGAGTAGTATGGTCACCTTTGTCAACAGCGGCAGAGCAACCCCATTGTTACTTTTTGCTGTTGTTGTTGTAATGTCAAAATGCAACAGTTTTTTTTTTATTATTTCACAACATCCATCTTAGAAGTAAGCATAGACAAGTATAAAAAAATTGCTTATGTTTACTTATCAATAGATTTAATTAGAATCGGAAATCATATCCTCCTGTTTCCATGGAGTCAGTGTACAGAACCCTTCACAATTACTGGCATCACTTGTAATGTTGAGTGAGTGCAGCATAATATTTCACTGAGCTCATTACACCATGTTCCCTAAAAAGAGGTCCCCAGGGCTTTTGTACAAACTCTCCTTGAGTGCCTGTTGCCAAAATAAATAAATAACTAAATAAATAGCATCTCACCACAAAACATTACTCCAAGCAATGTCCCATAGGAATTATCCTAATTTCAACCAGGAAATTACATGACAGCCATAGCTATTAAATTAATTAATTTGTTGACATTGCAATTGATTTTGGTGTTGTTTCTGGAAACTTTCTGGTTTGGGACTGTAGATATTTGTAAGTCTGAAGACTTAGAAGCAAAGATTTGCTTAGAAGTCAACACAGAGGTCAAGGAAACTGACCCAATTTCAATTTCCTATCAGTTAGCTTTAGCTATAATAATTTGCAATACTGTCTATCTTGTACCCAATTATTTTTTTCTTCTTCCAACCAACTGCACTTAGTGACCTCAAAAAAACGTACCAGAACTTGAAGTGACAGAGCAGCACGAGAAGCATGTTGAACTTGTTTTTTAAGTTTTCTACATTTTACAACGTACAATTTGTCACAACAGACCTGAGAGCCCTTGCATACAGAGTCTAATAATGGCAGTAGAATTGTTGACAATGCTGTACAACGGTGTACTGTTCATTGGCAACTAAACAAAATGTGATCTAATTGCATCTCTTTGCCTCACCACTTTAGAAGGAGCTTTATGTCTAAGTATGCTGGCCTTGCAATTTGCTTGCAACTTTACCCCAGTGACATTTCAAAACTTCCCCACGTCTAGAGTGGCCTTCATCTTATTTCCAGACAACATCATTGAAATTCACAAGTTTAATTTCTGTTCTGAAAGTTTGGTCAAATGGTTAAGGATCACCTTTCTGACACTTCATAGACACATAAGGGTTTTGGGTTTAATGATAAGTCCATCTGAATTCACCGGCTCAATTCCAGACCAAACAAACTGAGGTATGACAATATGTGTTCAAGTTTAGAAGCTGACTACCCATTTCTCTCCTTATGTGGTTCTTCACAAGATATAAGAGACTCAGTTTCATTACAGGGAAAATGACTGAGTTCTAATCATACGTTGAAATGTACATCTCCAACAAGCCATGACACAAGCTACATTTATATTTTCTGTGAGTTCCGTTTTCCACAAATGCACATAAAAAAGTTAACATTAACGTTCCTGTTGGGTAATTGACATGTCAGCTGCACATATGCATATACTTCTGTTTATAGTAACCTGATGCCAGAGACGTTAAAATGAAAGGATTACTTGGAGGCACTTAGGAGAACTACATAACTTTGGCCCCACTAACCTTGAGCCTTAAACCCACAGGGACTCAGACATGAAAGCCATTCATGCCAATTAAGATTTCAAGGGTTCAGGGCTTAGGGAAGAGGAAATTGGAATTTGGCCAGTGTGGTCTAAAAATACTCTATATCTACTATAGTGCATCCCTTAAAGTTAAGTAAAACTCTTCTCAACCCCTATGTCACTTTACACAATGCCAGTAATTGTGCTTCCGTTATGCATTTTATATGCAGGCGTAGATTTGGTCATATGAAAAACAAACCCGTGTTGAGATAAAAATAATTCTAGTGGAAAGCACAAGACGATACAATAATGCCACCCTGTCCATGCCCAAATCTAGCAGGTCTGTTCTGCTGAGTGGCCATAACTGTCTCTATATAAAACAGAAGCCCCGAGCTTCTCTAAGGACTGACTGCTACACACTAAAGGTGAGTGACTCATTTGGGAATTATTCAGATCCATTACACATCACAGGTATCATTTGTAAATGCCACATTCTTGAATTATTCTTCAAATACTCAAATATTTCAATGCAATTTTTCAGATCGTTTCCCACCACCAAGTGCACCAAGTTGCCTTTCCTTCATCGTGGGAGTTCAGCAGGTATGTAGAGATGTCATGGAAATGTATAGTAAAATTCTACACGCTTTTCATGCTCCATGACACAATTACAAAATCAAAAAATGTTTTAAGCTGTATACCTACACGAGACATTTAGTCTAATTACAGGAAGTAACAAACACTTTGTTATCCACAGTGAAGTGTCATCATGGGGGACGCGGAAATGGAATGCTTTGGCCCAGCGGCCATCTACCTCCGCAAACCTGAAAGGGAGCGTATAGAGGCCCAGAACAAACCATTTGATGCAAGGTCAGCCTACTTTGTGATTGACAAAGAAGAAGATTATGTCAAAGGAACACTAGAGAAAAGAGAGGGTGGCAAAGCCACTGTCAAACATCTAGAAGGAGGAAAAGTAAGCATTTTTTTCTGTGCTAATTAAATGTTTTGTTTTGTCAATTCATACTTATTCAATTAATGTCTCTTTGCTATTGACAGGGTACTTCTAGATTCTAATCCTAATTCTGTGTTGCTGTTCATGATTGTGATTCTTACAGTTTATGCTAACTTCTACTTAATGTGATCATGTGCTTTTATGTGTGTGTTGAAATGTTTCTAGCGAAGTTGTAATGTTTGTTTTGAATGGTTTTACCCCCAACACTCTCACTACTACACTCATCCTTTGCAGACTGTCACTGTGAAAGAGGATGAGGTCTTCCCCATGAATCCTCCTAAGTATGACAAAATTGAGGACATGGCCATGATGACCCACCTCCACGAGCCTGCTGTGCTGTACAACCTCAAAGAGCGTTATGCAGCATGGATGATCTATGTAAGATGCATCTGTTAACTTCCCAGTGCTTAATTTTCTCAAAAGGTCTATGTGAGCTGCTCTAATTTCCTTCTGTTATAGACCTACTCTGGGCTGTTCTGCGTCACTGTGAACCCCTACAAGTGGCTCCCAGTATACGATGCTGTAGTTGTATCTGGATACAGAGGCAAGAAGAGGATTGAGGCTCCACCCCACATCTTCTCCATCTCTGATAATGCCTATCAGTTCATGCTGCAAGGTGGGGTGCTCATTATTTACAAAAAATGAATATATAACATACATTATATGTTCTATGATATTGAGTAAAACAGTCCTGATTTGCTAAAAGCTTTTAGCCTGACATAGCCCGCCCATAATACGAATGTTCATCGTATCCATGGTCTAGGAACGGTCCTCTGGGGTGTGTTTACATCGGTAGAGCGTCTACCGGCCAATAAGCGAGGCTGATTAGACGAGCTGTCCAATCGTTTCAAACCAGAAGTGAATACCCTCCCCTCCGCAGTATAATCGCGTCAGGTTAAAGAACCTCCAGACCATGAATACGGATGAACAGCAGTATTATGGTCGGGCTATGTCAGGCTAAAAAGCTTTATCCCTGGAGTCTATTTTTGTATGTTGTTATTTTTTTTCTAATGCTGTGTTTATGCCATTAAGGACTGGAAGAAATACTGTTGTAAATATTTCTGATATACTGTACTGAGCAAAATTTTCAGCAGTTCCATAACGAACCTCCATAATATCTATCTATCTATCTGTCTATCTATCTACTTTTGTCCCTCAGATCGTGAAAATCAGTCCATCCTAATCACGTATGTACTTGTTCCATCTCAAATTTCATACTGAAAATGATGCATGATTTGTTTGGATTGAAAACATATGACTTGTTTTCTCTCTTGCCCCATTTGTTCCCCAGTGGAGAATCTGGTGCTGGGAAGACTGTGAACACCAAGCGTGTCATCCAGTACTTTGCAACAATTGCAGTGGCTGGAGGAGCAAAGAAAGCTGAGCAAGTCGCTGGCAAAATGCAGGTGATATAACTGTACCAGATTTTGAATAGAGAGGCTGCACAGCGCTGTCAGTAGTATTGGAACAACAGCATTTGGTACAACGCAGAGCGATTTTGCAGTCGCTCAGCTAATGAAGATGCAGGCATAAGTTCTGTCGTTCTCATACCTACCAACAGCACTCTGTAATGTGAAATAACCGGGCTACATGACTATAACAACCACAAAACATTATTGAAAGTTCAAATATCATTTATAGGGGTCACTGGAGGATCAGATCATTGCAGCAAACCCTCTGCTGGAGGCCTATGGTAATGCAAAGACTGTGAGGAATGACAACTCCTCCCGTTTTGTAAGTATTTCTATTTGATAATGACATATAGATATATGATCTTCCCTAATTTCAGGTAATGTTGAACTAGGAAAGTAATTTTATTTGTATAAATACAGGGTAAATTCATCAGAATTCACTTTGGCACAACTGGCAAGCTGGCCTCAGCTGATATTGAGACTTGTGAGTGTTTGACCTTTTTGGTTATTTCAAAGTATAGCATATTTATCAATGTGTGGAATACCTTTATAGGTATAAGTTATTTTCATAACTTAAAAATACAGATCTACTAGAGAAGTCCAGAGTGACATTCCAGCTGTCTGCTGAGAGGAGCTACCACATCTTCTACCAACTTCAGACTGGACACAAGCCTGAGCTGATTGGTATGATATAAATACAATCAAATTCCTGTTTCTTACATTATGCAAAATAATACTTACAAGGGTTGACATATGATGTGTTCTTCTATTTAGAGGGACTTCTCATCACCACCAACCCATATGATTTTCCTATGATCAGTCAAGGTGAAATTACTGTCAAGAGCATCGATGATGTTGAGGAACTCATAGCCACCGATGTATGATATCCATATACCTCTCCAATAGCAATATTTGCAAGGCCAAAGCAAGACAGATGAACTCATGGAAGTCTTTGTTTTCTTAGACAGCCATTGATATCTTGGGCTTCACCGCTGAGGAGAAAATAGGCATCTACAAGCTTACTGGTGCTGTGATGCATCATGGGAGCATGAAGTTCAAGCAGAAGCAGAGAGAAGAGCAGGCTGAGCCTGATGGCACTGAGGGTGAGATATATCTATTTTTTTCTTCTAAAGATTCAACTCTTTAGCTCTCTTCAACTTATTATTACTCATAAATCAGTAAAGACACAACTAAATTATGTTCATAATTGTCTAGTTGGAACATAATCCATAGCTCATATAATAATATTTCCTTGTAACATATACTGTATGTTACAATACAACTACAACATTTTTTTTGTTGTCTGCTTTTATTTTTCAATCAGTGGCTGATAAAATCGCCTACCTCATGGGCCTGAACTCTGCTGACATGCTGAAAGCTCTGTGCTACCCCAGAGTGAAGGTCGGAAATGAGATGGTGACCAAGGGCCAGACTGTGCCACAGGTTGGAGGAATACAAATTATTTCACAGATGCCTCTTGATTTGTAGTGAAGGGTAACTCGTCCTTTAGTCTTTGAGAAATGCTTAAATGATGTACTGTACTCCATGGGTTGGGCCTCTCTCCACATTGAGCATTGGCTGCCCACACACATGTGGGTGCTAGTCAAGAGGGAGCTCTGACAAGTCCTGGATCTGTTTAGGGTTTCCCACTTTCTCATTAGGAGATTTGGGGTCTGATAAATGTTTCAGACATCCTGAGCATCAAAGTCAGAAGGTGGTTGTTCCTACCACACTGGTTGTCTGGGAAGGGAGACAAGCAGTTTGTGGGTTGAAGATGTCATAGGATCATATTGGGTTGGGTAGGGAGCTTGTTTGGTTGGTTGGTTGTACGTATCTGGCTTTATAGCATTAGTACAATTGTGCAAGAATCAAATGAAATGCTTCAGGCAGAATATATAATGCCTGACTGCATGCTATCTTTTCCACATTTATTCAAATGAGATACATAAGAAAAACAAACAAAAATAAGTAGCATCACAGAAAAACATTCACAGTGCACAGGGGGCGATGATGGCGCATGCACTGTAGTAGAGATGTCGCTCAGCAACCACTCTGCTTCAACCATCAAAGTGTCTTTGAGCAAAATACTGAACCCAAAATTGATCCAGATGACTATCAATGGTTGAATGAGAGGCGTAAACAATCCCTTTGATATTGAGGCAATATATAAATGCAGTGAATTTAATTTTGCCCATGAAATCTAAACTCACCTAAATAATAAAAACGTAATACTTGGTAGAGAACGTGAGACATTTTGATACACAAAATATATTTGTTTTCTCAATTTTCATACTGTAAATTATCATCAGATTTTCCTTAGATTAGGTAGACCATCAAAAGATTATTTTCTTATTTCTGCTAGAGGTGCCATAATAGTAATATCATGTTCCATTATTTTTTTTTTAATTAGGTCAATAATGCTGTCATGGCCCTCTGCAAGTCAGTGTATGAGAAGATGTTCTTGTGGATGGTCATCCGCATCAATGAGATGTTGGACACCAAGCAGCCAAGGCAATTCTTCATTGGTGTGCTGGACATTGCAGGATTTGAGATCTTTGATGTAAGTAAATTGATTTAAACTGATATTAAAAGTTAGTGCCAACTTGAATTTTTCCCCATTATTAATTGGCTTAATGTATAAGTATACAAACATACAGTAGGCCACGGCTGCCTACAATGGCACGGTATTGGCCCTGTCTTTCCAACAACAGTTCAACATTAGATTAGGTTAGATTAGATTATAACACTTTATTTGAAGGTGTCTACGTGAGTGATATGAGCCTGTCATTAACATGAAATTATGTGTATGATGAACATTAATGAAACTTCATTAATGTTTATAAATGATGTCATTGTCATTCTGTTTTAATAATGTTGTCTGCATCCCAAACAGTGTTTATTAAAATATTAAGTAAGAATATGACACTTAATGACAACACACACATAAAAACTACATTAATTTTCATAATTAAAATAATACACTATACATACTTTAATGTTCATAATTATTCATACTTAGAATTCATTTTACTCTTTTAATCTTACTTCCATACTAGAACACCTGTTTATTATTATTTTAGCATTGGTGTACTGAACATTTGTACAGGCAAATGAAATGAATTGAGATTAATTAGTTCATAGTGAAAAATCCAAAATTATATGTAACATTTATTTTTATTTTTAGTAACCGGCAATCATCTCAACATCTTATTAATTCAATTCTTTACACCTTGTTTTGTACTTATACAGTATGCCTCTGTTTTTCAATATTAGTATAACAGCTTGGAACAACTGTGCATCAACTTTACAAATGAAAAACTGCAACAGTTCTTCAATCACCACATGTTTGTGCTGGAGCAAGAGGAGTACAAGAAAGAAGGAATTGACTGGGAGTTTATCGACTTTGGCATGGATCTGGCTGCCTGCATTGAGCTTATTGAGAAGGTAAGCATATTATTGAAAATAAGTTTGTTTTCACAATAAAACAATTAAGTATGCATTAATATGTAATACCTTCTATATGTTACAGCCAATGGGCATCTTCTCCATCCTTGAAGAGGAGTGCATGTTCCCCAAGGCCTCAGACACTACCTTCAAGAACAAGCTGTATGACCAGCATCTTGGTAAAACCAAGTGCTTTGAGAAACCCAAACCAGTAAAGGGTAAACCAGAGGCTCATTTCTCCCTGGTGCACTATGCTGGTACTGTGGACTACAACATTACTGGCTGGCTGGACAAGAACAAGGACCCACTGAATGATTCAGTTGTGCAGCTGTACCAGAAGTCTGCCATGAAACTACTGGCCTTCTTGTATGCAAGTCATGCTGGCTCTGAAGGTACACAGTCTGTTATGTTTTAAAGCAGTGGTTGTCAATGTGTGGTACATATTTATTAGTTGTTTTAGTAAGATGTCTATGATGCTATGGTAGCCCATAGAGCGACTAAGGGGTTACACAAACAAGGGGTTTGATGAGGTATAATGGTAGCCTGGCCCAGGCTATCGCAGAAGAAGTGATATTTAGTTTGGAGACCCATCTACACCTTTTCTCGTAGCGGAAGCAGCGTCTGCTATTCTCAAGAGCCGTTTATTGGCCACTATGAATGTCTATCATAGCGTCTGTACGTAGCTCAGCAAATACCAGAGCCACCAGGTGACATAAAATGAAATTGAGCGCCGCGCCAGTCCCTTTTTGTTCTGTGATTGGATACCTAAAGCAGGCGAGAAAATCGCCCATGGTCACCATACTGCTTTGCAGAGTGAAATGAAATGGAGCCAGCAAAGGAGAATGGGTACGCCCAGGCTAATGGTGTGCTTGAGGGTATCAAAATATGCAGAAAGGGCTGCAAGTAAAATATTTTTTGTTTCTGATCTTTAAGCTGAGGGTGGTGGTGGTAAAAAGGGAGGCAAAAAGAAGGGTGGATCCTTTCAGACAGTGTCTGCACTGTTCAGAGTAAGTTCATGGCTGATTTATATTTTATCATAGATGTATTTTAGAGCAGTTTGACTGTTTGTTTACTTGTTTAACTTGCTCTAAATCGCCCCATCACAGGAGAACTTGGGAAAGCTGATGACGAACTTAAGAAGCACTCATCCTCACTTTGTACGTTGCTTGATTCCCAACGAGTCAAAAACACCAGGTGAGCATTATTTAATACAATGCTGTTTATATTAGAGAGAGGACAGGTTATGCTGTATGTGACAGACAACAGGAGGCAGCTAGTTTATTTCGCATTGATTCAGTGTTTGTTTTGTTTTGTTTATTCTTTTGTCATAACTGTCCACCTGCCGGTATCCTAAATAAAGCACATTTAAGCGCATATCAGTCTTGACCACTACTCAGTTAGTCATCTCAATTGTGTTTGGTTTCCTCTCAGGTCTGATGCAGAACTTCTTGGTCCTTCACCAGCTGAGGTGTAATGGTGTATTGGAGGGTATCAGAATCTGCAGGAAGGGTTTCCCCAGCAGAATCCTCTATGGTGACTTCAAGCAGAGGTAGGGTTGCCAACCGTCCCGTATTGGGCGGGACATCCAATTTTTGGGGTATTTTTAATTTGTCTCGTCAGGGACAGATCCTGCCCCGCATTCCAATGCTGTGGTCCAGTTGCGTTATTGCCGTAAGAAGCGCTATTACCGCAAGTCCCTTTATATTTTCAGTGGGTGATGGAACAAACAGCATGATCCAACAAACAAAGTTTTAGAGTTTAAGATCATATTTGCATTATCTGTCATTTTCTGATGTGGTAATTATACGTATATTACTACTAAACAGCAGAGACAGCCCGACAAAAGTAGTTGAAGAGATAACTCGAGTTTAATGCCTTCACAGTTATCCGGAGCTGGGAGTCTCACAGCAACAGCAGGCAAGCCACTGAAGTCAGAACTCCCCGAGCACAGATACAGACAGACATTTATCTGTACACAATTAGCCCCCCATAAAACATGTGGACATCCCATAAACATTCCGAACAGAATGGATAGGAAGAGGATAGGAAACGTAACTTTAGACCTTTTGTGCATGCTTTTATGATGGCCATTTGGGGTGCTGCGACAGCAGCGTTCCCATGACTGCCGCCGTTGATACCGGGTGCCTGTCCAGGACAGGTAAAAAAACAATGATGTTTATTCCGGAACACGGCTTGTTGATTAACTTTGTCGCAACTTAAAGCCACAGCTGACACAACATTTTAAAGTCACACTTGGTTAGTTGCGCATTGCTGAAAATTTTCTCACACTGGCACGATAAGAATTATTTTGGTAATTAAAGCAAATTTAGAAATAAGGTGATCAAATGTTTTGTTACATATTTGACATATTACATGATGCACATGTTTTTTTGTTATATCTAAGATACAAAGTATTGAATGCAAGTGTCATCCCAGAGGGACAATTCATTGACAACAAAAAAGCCTCAGAAAAACTTCTGGGGTCAATTAATGTGGACCACACTCAATACAAGTTTGGGCACACAAAGGTACACAGATATTTATTTATTACCAGACATTAGACAACCTTGGTGAACATTTCTCAAAATATTGTTTTCTGGTACCTTTTGAAATGATCCATAGGTGTTCTTCAAAGCTGGTCTGCTGGGTACCCTTGAGGAGATGCGAGATGAGAAATTGGCAACTCTGGTCACAATGACTCAGGCTCTTTGTCGTGGATACCTGATGAGGAGAGAGTTTGTTAAGATGATGGAAAGAAGGTAACACTATTTCAACGCTACTTTTCTATAATATTACAGTGTGTATCCTGCAGTTACAGAACGAAATACATATCATTAAACGTATTACTAGTAGGACTTGAGACTTGAAGCGACTGAGTTTTCATTACACAGACATTCTATTCATGTCTCACAAATCTGCTCAACCTGACCTTTCCAACGGCCGTACTCATTAGTTTCTGAGACACTGAAAGGTTAAGCAGGCAAGTAGCATAGGGAATTGACCATAGCCACCTATCAGGCCAGCAAGGATTGGACCTCAGTAATTTAAGAAATCAGATTTTTACACTTAATATTCAGCAGGATAAAATCAAGATAGATTAAAAGTGCACTATTAATTCTGTTAAACCTTCTGTTCTTTTGTACCTGTGAGCACGAACACAAACACAAGTGCACAATTTGACTGAAGATAATACTGTAGACATACATGCTTACTACTGTGTTTACACAATCTAACTCTAACATAAAAATAATATTGCTGACATTTTTACAGTGTATTTAAATAACAGTGAGCCAATCTTGGTTAGGACCTATGCAGATTTTCGTGTGTGACTAAAATGTAAAATAAAGTTAGTTATAACATTAAGTTTGTAACTTTTCTTTTTCTGTTTAACAGAGAATCCATTTATGCCATCCAATACAACATCCGTTCATTCATGAATGTCAAACACTGGCCATGGATGAAGTTGTATTTCAAGGTCAAGCCACTTCTGAAGAGTGCTGAAACTGAGAAAGAACTTGCTAACATGAAGGAGAACTATGACAAAATGAAGTCAGATCTGGAAAATGCCCTTGTAAAGAAGAAGGAGTTGGAGGAGAAGATGGTTTCACTGCTGCAAGAAAAGAATGACCTGCAGTTAGCCATGACTGCAGTAAGTAAAAATTAAGAAAACATGGGTTGTGCTCTCAGGGTCCCTAATGGTCCGTTACCAGTAACTTAAATAGTTTGTGCATGCCTGTTACAAGATGGCAGATCAAAAATCTGTGAATCCAGAAAACTGTCTAAAGAAACTACATTTCAGCTTTCATCATATTGCTAGAAGTCGTTGAGTACTTTCAGTTATCAAAAAATGAAACAAATCCGTGTTGCCTAGGCCGAGATATCACGGTTAGCAGTGAGTTTGCCATATAGCGGAGTCTATTGGGCAAGTTCCAGCGCAAAACAACAGAGGTAAGGTACAGTCTTCCACGCTGTGTGTAAACATTTCTGTACCACTACTGGGCTAATGCATATCGTTTTGATTGTAACACTCGTGGCTATGTTGCACGGGAGGTAAAAATTTGTTTGTAGCCTCCTCAGGGTCGTGATTTGTTTTGACGTTAGAAAGTTAGAAACTTGCCCTATAGATTTAGATTGCTGATTGCATTGGCAAGCTTGCTGCTAAGCGTGATATCTCAGCCCAGGCAACACAGATTTGTGTCGAATTTTGACAAATGACCATACTCAGCAACTTCTAGCAACGTAATGAAAGCTGTACATACCGGCGTTCCCCTTTAACAGGAAGCTGAGGGTCTCTCAGATGCTGAGGAGAGATGTGAGGGGCTCATCAAGAGCAAGATCCAGCTGGAGGCCAAACTCAAAGAGACAACCGAGAGGCTGGAGGATGAGGAGGAGATCAACGCTGAGCTCACTGCCAAGAAGAGGAAACTGGAAGATGAGTGCTCTGAGCTGAAGAAAGACATTGATGACTTGGAGCTTACACTAGCCAAAGTGGAGAAAGAGAAACATGCTACTGAAAACAAGGTACCGTAAATTGACTCTAGAACTTCTGATTAATGCTATAATACTGAAATACCAAAAATACATACATATTTGTGGCATTTTGGTTTTTATTTTGTTTCATTTATTAATTTAAGTTTAATACTGTGCAGCAGAATATGAGTCAAATATACTGAATTCACATTCTCTCAGGTTAAAAACCTGACTGAGGAGATGGCCTCTCAAGATGAAGCTATTGCTAAACTGACCAAAGAGAAGAAATCCCTCCAAGAGGCCCATCAGCAGACTCTGGATGATCTCCAAGCAGAGGAAGACAAAGTCAACACTCTGACCAAATCAAAGGCCAAACTTGAACAACAAGTGGATGATGTACGGTTGCCATAAGATTCAACACACTACTAAAGATTAGCTATTTAAATAATGGTGATGATAGAAGATAGTTTGACCATTTCTACATGTTAATATTTTTACTACAGCTTGAAGGATCATTAGAGCAAGAGAAGAAGCTCCGAATGGATCTGGAAAGAGCCAAGAGAAAGCTTGAGGGTGATCTGAAACTGACCCAGGAATCTATAATGGATCTAGAGAATGACAAGCAGCAGTCTGAAGAGAAAATCAAGAAGTAAGAGATTGGCCTACAAATACATGAGATTGTGTATTTGTATAATATGGTGTGACTTATAATCAAGGGTAATTGACTGTTCCGTTTACTCCTGTTTTAATCCTTAAAGGAAGGACTTCGAAATCAGCCAACTTCTGAGTAAGATTGAAGATGAACAGTCACTGGGAACCCAACTTCAAAAGAAGATCAAAGAACTCCAGGTAATCTATGGTTTGAAAACAGGGGTAAACCAATCCAATTTTGGATATCGTCCTGGACATAAAAAAAAACAAACTTTTATTTTAACTAGAAAAGCGCTCAGAGAGCGCAGACCTCCGCCAAGGCCATGTGGCCACAGATGGTGTTCTGGATCACAGATTGTCATCAAAATCGAATCAGTTCTTACGCATCCCAATACACACGTTGTCAGAAAATTTCATCCAAATCCATGCAGTACTTTTCGAGTTATCTTGTACACAGACAGACACACAGACACACACCGGCGAAAACATAACCTCCTTGGCGGAGGTAAAAATTAGCCAATCCATGGACTGAGGCCTTTCCTAAACTCAGTGATCAACATCTCCACTACATTACAGTGCACCACTCAGCTTGCAAAGGATAAGCACTATAGGCCTTTATCACAGCTTGACATTTTGACATTCTATGACGTGGTCCCAGAAGACACATCCACTTCCAATGAATGTTCTACTTAAATTGAATGTTATTAATCAATCCTATCTAAAACAAATTCCAGGCTCGTATAGAGGAGCTTGAAGAGGAGATTGAAGCTGAGCGCGCTGCTCGGGCCAAGACCGAGAAGCAGAGAGCTGATCTCTCCAGGGAACTTGAGGAGATCAGTGAGAGGCTGGAGGAGGCTGGTGGAGCCACTGCTGCTCAGATTGAGATGAACAAGAAGAGGGAGGCAGAGTTCCAGAAGCTGCGTCGGGATCTTGAAGAGTCCACCCTGCAGCATGAAGCTACTTCTGCCGCTCTCCGCAAGAAGCAGGCTGACAGTGTGGCTGAACTGGGTGAGCAGATTGACAATCTTCAGCGTGTCAAACAGAAGTTGGAGAAAGAGAAGAGTGAATTCAAAATGGAAATTGATGATCTCTCCAGTAACATGGAGGCTGTTGCCAAATCCAAGGTATTAAGATGAAAAAATACACTTTTGTTGTGTTGAATCAACTTTGTAGATTCTATATATTATTAATTTATTTATTTTTCAGGGTAACCTTGAGAAAATGTGTCGCACCCTTGAAGATCAAATGAGTGAACTGAAGACAAAGAATGATGAAAATAACCGTCAACTGAATGACTTAAGTGCACAAAAAGCCCGGCTTCAAACTGAGAATGGTAAATGTAAAATGGTACCAAATATGTTACCTTTTTGTTAAACACCATATCATGTATGAATTTACTTTATCATAATAGTAAATTAGTAAATTCATACATGATAATACCATATCATGTATGAATTTACTTTCTCATAATACAATACATACATTACGTTCAGGTGAATATGGCCGCCAACTCGAGGAGAAAGAGGCTCTTGTCTCTCAGCTAACAAGAAGCAAGCAAGCCTACACCCAGCAGATCGAGGAACTTAAGAGGCATATAGAGGAAGAGGTTAAGGTTTGTAAAGTTTGTGGCTTGTTTGTTTGAAATATGTTAACATTGTCCATCACTTGATTGCCCAGTTTGTTTCTATGTAATCAATTACTCTATGCAGTTAAGATCTTCACAACCCAAACATAATGGTTGACAATCTTACTTTCCAATTTCTCCTGATAGGCCAAGAATGCTCTGGCTCATGCTGTCCAATCAGCTCGTCATGACTGTGAGCTGCTCAGAGAGCAGTATGAGGAGGAGCAGGAGGCCAAGGCTGAGCTGCAGCGTGGAATGTCCAAGGCCAACAGCGAGGTGGCTCAGTGGAGATCTAAATATGAAACTGATGCCATCCAACGCACTGAGGAGCTGGAAGAGTCCAAGTAAAACAAAATTTTATGTACTTTAAAGCATTTAAGTCAGACTTATCAGAATCTAAAAGCTATGTCCAGAGTTAATTTTTGTCAAATATTTATTCCTTATAGGAAAAAGCTTGCCCAGCGCCTTCAAGATGCTGAGGAGTCTATTGAAGCTGTGAACGCAAAGTGTGCCTCTCTGGAGAAGACCAAGCAGAGACTTCAGGGTGAAGTGGAGGACCTCATGATTGATGTAGAGAGGGCTAATGCACTGGCTGCTAACCTTGACAAGAAACAAAGGAACTTTGACAAGGTATACAGTACATATGTTTCCTTCAAATCATAATGGTTTCATGGCTTCATGGTTTGTTTCCTTTTCTGTTTCCTGTGGCCTGTTTCACATTAATGTGCTTTTATATTACCAGGTTCTGGCAGAATGGAAGCAGAAGTATGAGGAGAGCCAGGCTGAGCTGGAAGGTGCTCAAAAAGAGTCTCGCTCTCTCAGCACTGAGCTCTTCAAAATGAAGAACTCCTATGAGGAGGCTCTGGATCACCTGGAGACCCTGAAGAGGGAGAACAAGAACCTGCAACGTATACTTTTTTTGATGTTTTAATTAAAGAGCAGAATGAATACATAAACATCATAAAACTCCTAAACAATAACAATAAATAACAATAAATAAAAGTCCTAAACAATAACAATAAATGAAGAACACTAGATATTATTTTCATGCAGAAATGATTTTGTCATTTCATTTTGCAGAGGAGATCTCTGACCTCACTGAACAACTTGGTGAGACTGGCAAGAGTATTCATGAACTCGAGAAGGCCAAGAAGTCTGTGGAGGGAGAGAAAGCAGAAATCCAGACAGCCCTGGAAGAAGCAGAGGTCTGATAGTCACTATTTGACACAATATTTTGATGATTCTGGTTGAAAATACCTAGATGAAAATTATTTCAAACCTCCTTCTTAAAAGGGCACACTTGAGCATGAGGAGGCAAAGATTCTTCGTGTCCAGCTGGAGCTTAATCAGGTCAAGGGTGAGATTGACAGGAAGCTGGCTGAGAAGGATGAGGAGATGGAGCAGATCAAGAGGAACAGCCAGAGGGTGATTGACTCCATGCAGACCACTCTGGACTCTGAGATCAGGAGCAGGAATGATGCACTGAGAGTCAAGAAGAAGATGGAGGGAGACCTCAATGAGATGGAGATTCAGCTAAGCCATGCCAATCGTCAGGCAGCTGAATCTCAGAAGCAACTCAGGAATGTCCAGGGACAACTCAAGGTACCAGACAGTCCAAATGCAACAAATCAGAGTCAAACAAAAAACTCTTAAATGTTATAAAACTTAATGAATCAATAATGATACACAGGATGCCCAACTGCACCTTGATGAAGCTCTCAGAGGACAGGAAGAAATGAAGGAGCAGGCTGCCATGGTGGAGCGCAGGAATGCCTTGATGCTGGCTGAGATTGAGGAGCTGAGAGCTGCTCTTGAGCAGACAGAGAGAGCCCGCAAAGTGGCAGAGCAGGAACTGGTAGATGCCAGTGAGCGTGTTGGACTGCTGCATTCCCAGGTTCAAATTACAGTATAAATAAACAGAAGCATTTTCTATATATATTGTTAATTTCATTTCAAACTGCAAGAACATGTTTTTAATTACTTATGAGATTGACTCTAAATCTGATAAAACTTTCCCTTTTGCAGAACACCAGTCTAATCAACACCAAGAAGAAGCTGGAAGCTGACCTTGTTCAGATCCAGGGAGAGGTGGATGATATTATTCAGGAAGCCAAGAATGCAGATGAGAAGGCTAAAAAGGCTATCACTGATGTAAGACGATTTTCAATACTACTTCAGTATAATGAATTAAGAATCAAGAACAGTGTATTCAATGAGGAAAATATTTTGTTGTAATATAAATAATGTTTGGGGATGTTTAGGCTGCTATGATGGCTGAGGAGCTGAAGAAGGAGCAGGATACCAGTTCCCACTTGGAGAGGATGAAGAAGAACCTGGAGGTCACTGTCAAGGACCTGCAGCACCGACTGGATGAGGCTGAGAATTTGGCCATGAAGGGTGGCAAGAAACAACTCCAGAAACTGGAGTCAAGGGTACTGCTTTTAAGTTTGTCAAAATTCTGACTGGTTTGTAATATTGTAATCTTTAGGCTTTTCAGACTCATATTAATATATATTTCAAAGGTTCGTGAGCTGGAGGCTGAGGTTGAGGCTGAACAGAGACGTGGCGCTGATGCTGTGAAAGGTGTCCGCAAATATGAGAGGAGAGTCAAGGAGCTCACCTACCAGGTAGGGTAGTTACAGTATATTATGAATTAAGAACTTGTTTGATGGCTAATAATTCAATTAAATTCTTTTAGATTTTATTGTAGAGCACCCAATTCAGTATGTCTTGAGGTGCTGTACAAACATTACGAGGAGCACCCATGGGAAACAGGGGCAAGGAAAAACTCCCTTCTATTTGAAATAATTAGGATTATGCTATGGTGGTGGAGCTGTGCGATGGCTGCCTGAACTATAGTTTCCATTCTTTTTTTCTTTACATGTTTTGGTCTTTTTCTTTTTTGTTTTGATTGTGCCATTTTTTGTGAATGGGAGTGCTCTTGAAATAATGCAGCGCTTCTACAGACGTGTTTGCATTAGGGAATGTGGCTAGCGTGTGCCTCTCCATTTCTGTTGCTGACGCCAGCGTAGGACACCAAAATATGGGGGTGTCTGTGAGAAGGATGAAAAGGATACCTCTACATTGTCCCAGCAGTGTCAAGAACATACTCTGCAGATAGCTACACCCGATGGGAGTTTCAGAGGTGGTCTCGGTTGTCATTGTCAAACTTGATCCATTTATTGCAGGCATCTGCCATCTGTACAGCCTTTGCTGAGGACTGTTAACCTATGCAACCTGAACAAAAAACCTACACCAGAGAGTGGTGATGCCACCACTCCCATAGATACCTTAGATTAGAAGATTTCCCTGTGCCCATCACATTTCCTCCGTCCCACTGGTCACGTCTAATTGACCGTTTTTTGAAGGCGGATCCTGATTATCTGGATTTGTTTGACCACATTTGTGATATTGTTTTTATTAGTTTAGCTTTTGTTTGTTTATTTTACTTGTCCTGCCTTGATTAATGCAATTTCACTACTTGTTTTATGAGAGTATTTCTATTTTTCAAGTAAAATCTTGAATCTTGAATAATTGCACAGACTGAGGAGGACAAGAAGAATGTCACCAGACTGCAGGATCTTGTTGACAAGCTACAGATGAAAGTGAAGTCCTACAAGAGACAGGCTGAGGAAGCTGTGAGTAGATTTATCTTGCTTGCTACTGATTCACTGATTCTGGTAATAATATGAGAAAAAAACGTAGATACTGCTTCATCAACTAAACATATATCCAAACTAATATCACAGGAGGAACAGGCCAACACTCACCTCTCCAGGTACAGGAAAGTGCAGCATGAGCTTGAGGAGGCTCAGGAACGTGCTGACATCGCTGAGTCCCAGGTCAACAAGCTGAGGGCTAAAAGCCGTGAGGCTGGAAAGGTAAAGTTATAGGTCGAACTAAGCATGTGATAAAATATATTAAAAAGGCTTATGATACTGTAATAGAATGTAAACTTCAGAAACTAAAATAATACATAAGTACACTAAAATATAATAAAATTATTATAACTTTCACCTAATTGTACAGTTAGAAGCAGCCAATTTGTTCTAATTTAGTTTTTTGTCTTTGTTTTAGAGCAAAGAGGAGTGACAACGAAGAAGTGTCCTAACAATGAAGGAGTCATAAAATATGATTTCCTTAATAAATCAAATGAACATTAAAAAATATCTGCATTGTCTGCATTTTTCCTCCTACAGACACAAAAATACCTATACAGTACATGGTACAGGGCTATAATGCTTCCATAACACTGGGATAATACCAATATTCAGTACTTGAACAAAGCAAAGTCAAACTTGTTTGACACTAATCTAATAATGGAACATCTATCAAGTCAAGTCAAGTCAAGTGTATTTATATAGCGCATTTTAACACAACTCTGTTGATACAAAGCGATTTACAGTGGAAGGGGGACCTCGCTAACCACAGCCAATGTGTAGCACCCACCTGGGTAATGCACGGCAGCCATCACAGTCGGCACCAAAACGCTCACCACACACCAGCTTGAGGTGGAGAGTGAGGGAATGGACAGGAGAGAAGGGATGAATGAGCCAGTTGCAGTGGGGGGATGATTAGGGGGCCAGATTGAATGAGCCAGGTTGGGACTTTAACCAGGACACCGGGGAACTCCCTACTCTTTGCGACAAGCGTCATGGGATAAGGCCTGGAAAGCAGTAAAAAGGAGGAAGGAGAGGAGGCACCCGAAACCGATTACGGCAGAGATTTAATCGCCCACCCCTTTCATCTATTACCCTAGTGAACCTTGATATTTAGGAAACAAAGTGTACGCAATACAGAAATATAAAATGAACTGTAACAAACTTTGTGAGGCATCCTTGCTCTGCTTCACAGAAAGCTGGCTTAACCTACAATGCCCAGGGGCAGTCCTACCCTCTATGGTGCCCTAGGCGAGCACCTTATCTGGCATCTGGCACAGCAACCCCTACTGGCCAATATCTGACTATTAAAATGAGACGACCAATCAGTCATGAAAACTCTGGGCTAATAATTTAGTAGGGCGCCGAAGGACCCTGTCACTTTAAGTTGATGCAAAAGTTTTGTTTTCCCTGCCAAATTAAAGAAGAGTGTCTATAGGACAATTTTGGTTCGAGTGTCAAGTATGCCGGATTAAATATTTTCCCCTTATGCAAAGCGTTTGTTTTATTTTAAGGCGAGATACTACAGGTGAGTAGGGTAAAAATGTTAACTTGCAGATATTACCTTAAATCTTCACCAGTTGATTACTTAAACAAATAGGAGGAAAAAAGTGTATTGCAAGTTTTCTGTAAATTTATGTTTAGATATGCTAGTTAGGTCAAATCCAATTAAATATGCATACATTTGCATACATTTTAAAGCAAAAAATCTGGACATTGGAAAAAGTCAGGTTCAAAATGCTTCTTTTCATTTTGTTAAGACATTAAATTAGAAAATATATAGAAGAGATTATATATCTTATTTCAGAAAAAACTGCCAACAGCCTTAAAAATGGACTTCCGCCCTATTTTTAAGACCAAAATGTCATATAATTCAGGATTAGAAAGATAAATAAACAAGTCCCTCTGTAAAAGTCTTCAATATATAGTTAGGTATGACACTAGAAAGTTTGGTGTATGTAGGTGATACAGAAGTGGAGATTCAGACTGCAAAGTCACTCAACTCTAATATACAGGTATATGGGCCTGGTGATGCGTCTTTGTGGGGGAAAAGGGGACTTCTGTATCACCTACATACACCAAACTTTCCAGTGTCATTCCTAACTAGATTTTGAAGATTTTAACAAAGTAATTTGTTGATTTACATTCCAAATCCTGACTTATTCGACATTTTGGCCTAAAAAACAGGGTGAAAATCCATTTTTCAAGGCTGTTAGACAAATTTTCTGATAACAAAGCAAGATATCCACAATCCCCTCAGTAAGCATTTTTTTTTCTAATTTAATGTATAATAATTTTGAACCTAACCTTTTCCAATGTCCAGATCTTTTGCTTTAAAATGTTTGCACATTTGCACATACAGTATTTAATTACATTTGAGCTAATTAGCATATTTAAACACAAGATTAGCCTACATAAAAGTTGCAATATTTTTTCCTCATATTTGTATATTCATATCCTCATATTGTAATCAACTTTTAAAAAAACACACCCGATTTACATATTTCATCAGTCTGCTTGACACTCGAACCAGAATTGTTCTATAGGCCCTCAATTTAAAAGTGAAAATAAAACTTTTGCATCAACTTGAAATGAAAATGAAGAATTAGCCTACATTGACACCGTACCCCACTAATTGGCCTGAAAAATGAAAAGAAGATACTTGAATGTGCTGAGAGTGGACAAAGCCTCAAATCTCAGACAGATGAGACTCATGCCTACCTATGGTCATGCTGATTAAGTGACATTAATAATGCAACAATGTAAATTATTTGAATTGCCAATTAAAGAGAATGTGGCACAACAGGACAGAGATGAAGGCTGCTACAATGCACTCACAATACACGCTGCATCATTGCCAGTGGACCCTGTCTGCATACATTTGAAAGCTACCCAATTCATCAATACTTCATGTGTACCTCACTAAAATTGACATACTATTAGCCAAAACTGAGGCTTGCATGTCAAGAACAGACATAATTTCCAATAGATAAACATCCTGGTTTCATTCACCTACATTCGCTTCAAAGGAGCCTATGTGGGCTAGGCTAGCTCTACAAGCAGCGCCATTTTCTGTGTAACACGTTCAAGTGTTTCCTTACCTAATCATAATACATCCGATGTTGACCAAAAAAGCAGCTTACTTCACCTCACATATCTGTATCAAACTCAAGAGACAGAGGTGTGATGACTTCAAACTTCTGCAGAGTCAGACTCAGCCCCTATTCACAACTAGCACTAAACAGTCTATGCTAGCAATGATGCAATTCACCAAACTTGACCACTGGATAATTTAACAGAGAAAAAAACATATCATTGGATAATGTGTTCGTTCATACCAAAGATTTGGTTGGTACGTGTTACCGGAGGAAAAGATCCAGCGTTCATTGCCTGCGTTCTTCCACTCGATTTCACAACTCTACCACCGTTTCTGTAAAGACTGTTGTTCCCGCCACAACACTTTTTCTTTGATGTTGTTGGAGCCAGAGGAGCCTACGCTCTGAGCCTACCAAAAGTGACGTCGATGATGTCTCTACCTAAAAGCTAGCACAGTCAGTTTCAGAAAGTGTATGATCTCATCATAAAAAAAAAAAAAAAAGCTAGCATAACCAAAATCCAAATTAATTGGGTGGCTACAATGCAGTTGGTGATATAGTCCAGGCAAAGTAGCATTTTTCGCAGGACTAATTGTAAAATATTTTTTTTTCAGCTTGGATCATTTCTATGAGCTGTCCAGAACAACATACTAAAAGTCCTAAGAAATCCTAGTTGAGGAAATGTAAAAAAAAGTGGAGGAAAGTAAATTTCCCATTGAAAATACACAAAAATACCTATACAGTACATGGTACAGGGCTATAATGCTTCCATAACACTGGGATAATACAAATATTCATACTTGAACAAAGCAAAGTCAAACTTGTTTGACACTAATCTAATAAAGGAACATCTATCAAGTCAAGTCAAGTGGGTGGATTTTGGAGGAAAATACACTACTAGTACATTTTGGCCTGAAGCCTGAAGGGGAAACTAATTTCACCATATATCCCATACATTTTCTGAAAGCAAACACCCTCAGGATATTATATAATGGTATGGTCTGACATTGAGGTATGCCCCACCCTCCTCATTACATTAAATCCCAAAATTAAGAAATTTGGCATTTGCAAAATGGGCAATTTTTGGTGACATTTAGGCCAGTGGCGTGTAGGGAAAATATATTAGACCCCATAAAGCATATATTTTCTGAAAGCTTATATGCCCAGGATTTCACTCCCCAAAATTTTTTCACATCCCATCCCTCCTTATTTTAAAGCTTATGCCTATTTTTGAGGAAAATCAAAAAATATGTGCATTTCTTGTACAAATGTGCCTATGGAATGTATTAGAAAGTAGGCTAATAAACCTTGACAAGTAATACTTTTTTGAAAGCAGAAGACTTCAGTATCTCAATAAACATAAATTTAGACAGGTTCCACCCCCCCCCCCCCCTTGATACCCATTTATAGATCAGCTGGTATCTGTGATTTTGGTGTATAGCCAATGCATTTGGCCTCGAGCGCATTAAGAGAAAACTATTCTACCCCTTTATGCTATACCTTTTCTGAAAGCTTCCACTCACAGGGTGTCATATAAAATGAATTGAGACAGGTCCCACCCTCTTCATCTCTTCACTATCCATGTATAGGCTATGGGTGTATTTGGGTTTAATTTGATTAGTGCATAGCTCATTTGCATGTTAAATAAAAAAAGAAAATTCAGACAAACTGGTAATACAAAAAATGCTACTTTTCATGGGTATTTTCATTGTATAAAAATTCAGTTTGATAGGACTAAAGGAAAAAAATAGCCCTATTCAGATCTATTCTGGCCTATACTGGTAGGCTACACATATCGGATTGATGAGAATTTAACATATTTCCTCAACTAGGATTTCTTAGGACTTTTAGTATGTTGTTCTGGACACCTCAAAGAAATTATCTGAGCTGAAAAAAAATCTTTTACAATTACTCCTGTTTTTGGCCCAAAAATGGGCTACTTTGCCTGGACTAATAGCCTAGTTGATTGGGTGGCTTCAATGCAGTTCAGTTGATGATATTTCTGACAAGACAGGACAAGACAGGTAGGCTATGGTCACAGATAATGAGAGGACGAAAGCAAAGCATTTTCTTATCTTAACATGTTATGGGCTAAACATTCCGAGATTCTAAAGCATTCCATGGTAGTAAACTGAACATTGAAATGCACTATCTTACTTGAAAGAAAATGGGTAACAACATTTAATATAGGCCTATATATGTAAATTATCTTTCTTTCAAACAATGCACATCTGAAGCCCACACATTTTGAAGTAACGAATAGATAGAATCTTTTAGAATATTCATGCACAAGCATGTAGCCTAATACCACTTTTATCTCTTCGGGACTAGATGTTTAAATGTTGATGCCCTTGTTATTGCCCTTTTTTTCTCAGTTTACTACCAAGGAATGCTTTTAGAATCTTGGAGTCAAGAAAACTCTTTTTCTGTTCTGACCACTAGGCGGAGCCAATAGACCACCTTTTCACCAGCTGCAAATTTCTGTCACGATTGATCCAAATCTGCACACTGGGGTAGACCTAGTGACATGCAGATGCTAGAGTAGGCCTAGGTTAAAACGTTTTTTGCAACGACGTGTGTGTGGACTTTTCCTCATTTATCAAAATAGCTGGGCCTATTCATCAAATATTCAATCATTATTCATTAGAGAGGGAGATGAAGGGATTGGGCATTTTGGGTTTATGAAATTGGCATAACCCTGACCCTATTTTCTGTAAGGTTGATTTTGTTACACAGAATTGGATAGGCTACATTAAAAAAAATATATATATATTAAAAAAGCCATTTTAGCCAAAAGATATTTTACTTCCATTTATGGACCATGTCACACCCAATGCATTATGAGGATAGATCTATGCAGAGTAGGCTATCTCATATCTCCACCATTGGCACCCCAAGAAACAGAAGAAAGAGACCAAGAACATCTCGACACAACTTAAAATGACACTCTGCCACACTACAGCACTGATTAAAGCATAACTTCGCTAAATATGACATTAAGTCTTATTTCCGGATCATTTACAATGAAATACAATTGACATTAAAACACTTCTGTTCTGAGAATTTTTGGTTGTTGTTGGAGGACTCTCACCTCCACAACAACAGCAAGGTTCAGTCGAACAATCCTTCCTAAAATGCATTAAACATTTGTTAACAAAGGTATGAAACTCACAGAGTGGTCTGTAGTGTTCACTGATATCGTGACGCCTAAATATCACCGCAAAATATGCTAAAATTTTTACCCTTTTTTGCATGTTTTATTGTCATGTGGCTCACAAGAAATCCAAATCAATGCTAGCACCTGCAGTTATATTTATATGATTTTTGTCATAGTTAACACTACAAACCATGCACCCGGTGATTTTCATACCCTTGCAACATTTGATGCATTTTAGGAAGGATTGTTTAACTGAACCTTACTGCCATTGCAGAGGTGGGAGAATGCTCCAGCAACAACTGAAAATTCCCAGAACAGAAGCACATATCAAAATGTTTATCTCAACCGTTGTATTTCATCTTAAACAATCCGAAAACAAGGGTTAATGTCATATAAACCAAACTTCTGCTTTACTAAGCCAAAGTAGCTCCCAGAGGAAAAAAGCTTGGAGATCCCTATAAGCCTAGGCCTAACCAATGATAGACTGCAGTCTACTCTTCAGTAATGTCATTTATTTAAATCAATTAATGTTGTAGACATATTGTTGTTGTTTCCCATATTAATGCCTCAATATTTTTTTTTACGTGTCGCCCTTAAAAGGTCACTATGGGCTCTCATAATAGAACACCAGTAGGCTACATGTCTAAGCTTCCCCTCAGCTCAAGATGGCGGCTGTCCAAGAGCATTTGTGCTGGCTATTCTTATCTAGTGCTGGTAAAAGTTATAACTTTTCAGTGTTTAACAACTATTTATTCAAGCCCTAAACAAATTGAATAGTTTAACTTGACTTTACCAAATAAGCTTTACAAAATGTTCTGATGAATGAGAAAAAGCATACGAGTAAACCATCATAAAAAAAAAAAAAGTTATGCATCCATAGGTACAAAAACACCAAACTGTATATGTAAATTTGAACATGCAAAGAGTAAGAAAATCAAAGTATAAAGAAGAAAAACTTACATTGAAAAGCAGAGATCCACAATTCTGTGTACCTTTGTTCGAGACCATTGTGAGTATGTGACCCACAGCCAGTTGGGATGGATAGGCTGTCTCATGACCTAACATTCAATTGCAAGTGCCAAACAGCAGAGCAGTGACATCATACCTAAACAAGAGGTTGTACATCAGACTGTTCTTTTAATGCTTTGTGATGTTGTTAGATGAATTATCTTTTGTTGCATGAAAACCAGGTAAATTCTAGGTAAATTCATTAATACAGTTTTCAATGTTTAGATAAACAGAGCTATATCAATGCCTTTTTTAGTCAATGACCTCAAAATAAGTCCTTAAAATAAGGTTCTTGCTCTATCCAAGTTCGAGAGGAGAGGTAAGTGAGGGTCTGCAAGGAGTATAAGGAGATGCCAAGATGACATACACGTTTTAAGATTCTCAAATGCCATGGCTGCCATAAAGTTCAAATTTGTTCCCTCTTATTTGGCTAGTAATGTGCAACCATATACCAGTGACATTTTCAGGCTCCCTCTCATCGTTAGCTAATAAAGTATTAGTCATAAATTCACTTATAAAACAGGGTCTGTTTTCAAAAAAGAAAATGTAAAACACTTAAAAAACAAACAAAAAAAAACAAACACTTAATAAATAGAAAAGATGCATTCTTCTACATTGAAGAAAGTCTAATTCAGATGGAACCAAGTCAAATTCAATTTGAACCATGTCCAACCAGTGACATTATTAGTTTTAAACAAGCTTATAAATTGTCTGGATTTACAACTAGACAAAAATAATCCATGGTTTATGTCACGGTTTGAAGATGACCAAATGTCACGCATGAAGATGACCAAACAAGGGAAGCCAGAGCCTCAAGTGGACCCCATAATTCTTTAAATGTTTTTCACACACTCAGAAGACCAGTTGTTCTGATCTGGAACTCTCTGAGATGACATTACTTTTGGAATCGTATATGGATGCATGCATGTACAGTAGGCCTATTAAAGTGAGATGTGACACATTGAAGGGCCATGTTGCTGGTTGTACAGTTCATACAAAATGCAGTGAAGTATCTGAAAGCATTGATTAATTGCCTCTTTGGGTATTCTAGGTTATTTTGTGGGGGAGATTAGGTAGGCCTACTGCAGTTTATTCTGTCGCCCGTGCAAATGTGTGTTCGACCACATGGGCAATCCAAACCGTTTATTTTGTAGGTATGCTAGATAATCACACCGCTATTTCACAAGTTTAGTTAGACATTTCAAGATCATCACATTAGGCCTACCTTCAAGCCTGCGACTGTCACATGGTTTAAACATACTGTAGGCTACATTTCATTTACATTTATATTTATATTTATATTTATATTTATATTTATATTTATATTTATATTTACATTTAGGCCTTTAGGCAGACACTTTTATCCCAAGCGATTTACAAAAGAGGGATAACAATCAAGCTACAACACAATACAAGTAAATGCCTGGGAGTGTCATTTGCTAATAGGAGAGCAAGTGCAAGAGTTGGGAAGTTAGATCAGTGCGCATTCCAGTAGCTGCAGGGACTAGGACAAGTCGAGATACTCTTGAAAGACCTGTGTCTTCAAAAAATTTTTGAAAGTAGAGAGTGTGCCTGTTGTTCTAATAGTCTTGGGAAGGGTATTCCACCAGTTAGGAACAATGGATGAGAAGAGCCTAGATTGACCTGTGCGGGGTGTTGGCCGTTCTACATTTATATTTACATTTATGCATTTAGCAGACGCTTTTATCCAAAGCGACTTACAAAAGAAGGGATAACAATCAAGCTGCAACACAATACAAGTAAGTGCCTACTGGGAGTGCCATTTGCTAATAGGAGAGCAAGTGCAAGAGTTTAGAAGTACTTGATTAGTGCATTCCAAGTAATTTAACAAACTAGGTCAAGAGATACTCTTGAAAGAGCTGGGTCTTCAAGAGTCTCTTGAAAGTAGAAAGAGTGCCACCCGTTCTAAGCAGTGATCCTTGGTTGAGCAGAGTGATTGGAGGTTAGCATATGGTTTGATGATGGCTTTAAAGGAATTATCTGGAGTGGATCCAGGGGTTAAAGTGGGGGGGAAATATGAAAGTTCCCCGTCCTGCAAAATCCCATTTTAACCACTGAGTGGATCAACACATAGCCCACAAAACCAAATCGATTAGGTTTCATTTTGACATGCCCCATTATGTTAGTGTTTGCTGCCCTTTAGCAAACTCCTGCCTACGTTGCACGAAATTCGATCATTGAGGTGGCTATCAATAGTGCTTAGCACTATAAAACAGCAGGGATACGTGTTGATCCACTCCGGATAATTCCTTTAAGCCAACATTAGTGACTTGAATTTGATGTGAGCCGGCAGGGGCAGCCAGTGGAGCACCATGAACAGTGAAGAGATATGTGCTCTCTTTGGCTGGTTGAAAACCATGCATGCAGCAGCCTTCTGGATCATCAGTAGTGGTTTCACCACACATTTCATGTGAGGGGAGGGGGCAATTCAAGTATGCTTTTACATATGGGTTCCTTTTACCATTAGATTCACATCGGGACCCTCTCGTAAACGGGATGCCACATCTCAAGAGGCTATCCCAATAAAGATTTCATTCTTATGCATGACCAAGGTGTCAAATAATAGGTCCTGAAGCAGGCCTGGGTGCTAATGCGGTGCCTTATCACCAGCAACAGAATTCACTTTTGATGTTCTGTAAAGGGGCATTTAGTTAAAGTATTTTAAGTGTTAAAGTATTTAAATCTTCTGTATGCCAGGCTCAAAAATGACCCATAATGCTTCAAAATACATACATACAGTAGCCTACACATTTCGCATAAATTTGACATGATTCCACACAAAAACTTTGCAACCTGTGAGTCACAATGCGATTCTAAAAGAAACAATATGAGTATGAGATCCACCACAAATTAGATGCTATGATTTTACCCATCCCATAGCAGAGTACCTGACAAAACTGGAGTTGTTGAAGTTGATTTGCAGAGATGCCAACAGGTAAAGGATGAAAATGGTGAAGAGGCGTTGTGGTGCAGCTGGTCATCCTTAACTGGCAGGACTGTCTATGGCAAGGGGTGGGCAATTCTTTTAGCTGAAGGTCCATATTAGGTTTTAGATATTGACTGATGGGCCGGGCAAACCTGTTGATGGGAGTTGATGCCGGTAAATTGTCAAGTCTCTTAAACCATTAGCCCCACTTTCTTGAGGACATTTTAATGTGCAGGGTTAAAAGAAGTGGGATTTGTATTGTATTTCACAAATTTGACAAATCAGGTCAATAATCTAATTTACCTTGGCCAAATGAGAAAATATTCTATTTTGGGAAGGCTCGTGGGACGCATTAAACAGCCTTACTTTGCCCACCTCTGATCTACAGGGACCCAGCTACAAGTCTGACCAGTGGTCACTTGCCTGTGGTGACTGGAACACTGGAGGTCAGCCATGAACCCAAAACTGTTCAAGTGACTCTGCCAGCATTTAGACTACTATTCAGAGAAGTGCAGTCCTAGGAACAGCAGATGCTACTGAGAATATTCAAACTCCCAGTCGAGTCCTCTGGTGGAGCTTGGAGGAAGAATGGCAGATTGGTCACAGGAGGGTGAATGAAGGGAGTTTTAATTTACACTCACCAATGAAAAGGGATGTAAAGGGACTGGTTATAGTCAGCAACCACACTCAGATGCACACTCTAGCACCTTAAAGAAAGGACATCAGCCTGGATCCTGACTCATTATCACTGGTAGTGCTGTAATTACCCAACACTGTTTACACTGCCAATGCAGTTTTGTTGAAAAGTAGACATGGTTGATATTTCCTCTATTTTTTTTTTTTTTTTTTAGCTCAGTCTCCCCTTACACAAATATCTGCAGTTGTGATGAGAAATACTGCGTCTCAGCTGTAATTTTTTGTGTCTAGAGTTCATAGTTTAAAGCCGTAAAATTGCAGCAACTGCAATGAATCTCCGAACCCATCTCTCTCTCACGCACTCACACACACACACACACTCATTGATACAAGGGTAGGGGCGTGGTTTCCAGGCTGCAGCTGCCCAGTGGATGTGTCTGGCTGCAGGCTGAGGGCCAGCACATTTAGATTTGATATACAGTGCGAGACGGCACTGACGGCTGTCCAGGAGATCCTGTTTGCCCCCCCGACAAATTAGTGAATCTTCAGGAACAGCCTGTATCTAGTTGGCATACTTCTGCTGGACACTTTTCAGCTGGCAGCAATGGATGATCTCACAAAGGGTTTATAACGAACTTTTCAAAATATCCCCCGGTGTCAAGATATTCAATGTGAGCAACGTTCTCTTGAGATTAAAGTCACTCAGCTATTTTAGCTTCATAGAAAAAATGGCGTGCTCTTATCCAAGTTTTTTCAGTTTTTTTAAAAAAGAAAAATAAGAAAACAGATCGAGCCAAGACCCCCTCTACACCCCGTTTCGTCACCCAATACAGCAGTTGTGCCCAAAGAATGCAACAATTAATTACATCTAATTGGAAGATAATGCAGAGTGATCCACTTTTAAGAAGTGTTTTTCCAGACCCACCCATTACGGTATTCCAGAGAGCACCATCTATAAAGGATAAACTCGTAAGGAGCTACCTACCGGCCCCCAAACAAAAAACATGGCTACAGACAGAATTAAGGGGAACATATAAATGTGGTTCTTGCAAACACTGTAAAGGAGTTGTCCAAAGTAAGTGCTTTTATGATCCGAGAACACAGAAAGAATACAGGACAAATGGATTTATTAATTGCAATTCAGACTATGTGGTGTACTGTCTAAAATGCCCATGTGGATGTTTTTATGTGGGAAGGACAAAAAGAAAACTTGAGCGTTTTTATGAACACAAATATGCAATTAGGGTCCAGAATGAAGATTACCCCATGGCCAAGCACTATAAAGATGTACACCACAGTGATCCTTCAAGCCTGAAAATTCAAGGGGTTGAAATTGTAAAAACATCAATACGTCGGGGTGACAAACTTAAGTTATTATTACAACGGGAAACCATTTGGATTTGGAAACTAAAAGCAATGGAATTTCCAGACTTAAATGAGAAATAGATTATGCACCTTTTTTGTGACTACTCTTAGTCTTGCATGGTTTTGTAAGAGAATGAATCAATTTATATTCTATGTACATGTATGTATGTTGTGTATTCTTACAGCTAGTGTTATATGTATACATTCTTGACATTGTAATTGTATTTTGTAACTGTTTATCTTATGCTGGGTACCGTGTGAGAGGTGGGCCCAAAGTTTGTTGGCAGTGTGATTGACAGCTCTCTGCTGCTGGGAACTGTGTGAGAGGCGGGCTCAGCAGTGTGGAGAACCTCAGCACTAATTGTCTAGTTGTTTGCACCTGTCCTTTCCTACACTCTTAACATGCACTACTCTGTCCTTTTGTGTTACTGCCCTGAAGAAGGCACTCATGCCGCTACGCGTGGGCCTTGTTTTTAAGTTGTCCATGTAAGGACTGGTCATTTAAATAAAGACTTTTTAAACTGGGAGTGCCTTAGTCAGTACAAATCTCCTCACTCAGCTATTTTTAGACATTTGTTGCCTCTGTTCATTTGGAAGTGGGACTTCAACAGAGTACAACTTTCACTCAAGAGTGAAACGCCAAAGGTATTAAGGTGACTTGGGGACATTTGTGTGTGTGTGTGTGTGTGTGTGTGTGTGTGTGTGTGTGTGTGTGTGTTGGGGATGGGGTAATTCCCTTAAAATAGATTTTATTATATCCCTGTGCTGGTAACTAGATGTACTGGTTCACTGCTTCTATGTATGTGGGTCACCAAATATGTATGCAAAAAGGCTATCCTACCTAAGCAACAAAATAATGTGATGTGTGATAGGAAGACTGTATAAATGATACAGTATGAATGAGGAAAATGTACTTAAATTCATTTCATATGGTTCCCATGGGTTCACATGCAAAAAAGTTTGGAAAGACTGTCTGGCAGAATAGAATTGCACATGGAAGCATGTTCCATTTAACCAAAATGAATCTCCATCCCTACTCTCAGTATAGTTGGTGACTCCCGGCACTAGAGGCCTATACAATATGGCACATATGAATTGTACAGTAGGCCTACACCAACAGGAAAAAGTTTAGAATAATTTGGATTTCCTCATTTTTCATGTTGTCAATAGGAAACATAGCAAATGAACAAGGCATAGGGCCTACATTTTTTGTAAGATAAATAATCAATAACTTTATTCTGAATGATGAATGTGTTACTGAACTTTACTTCCATTTAAAAAGTGACCTATTTCTAGCAATTAAAGTCTAGGGGATATGAGGCATGGAGTTGTCATTTTTTACCTCATGTTTTCAAGAGCACCAAGATAGATAGATTTACTTGATGGACACTTTCTCCAAATCATACAGTCAGGTTCTGTCCAATGTCATCGTCTTAAAATGCTTCTACCACATTAGTGTATAGAGCTGTTATTTTTATACTGAATGATTTTTTTTTTTTGCAAAATTTCCTCAAGTCCCTTGAAGGCTATCCAAAACTCCCATTTTACAACGTCCAAAGCATCCTGATATTGTAAAAATGGTCTTGACTAACAACATTAAAAACAATAACATCTTTTTATTCCCTCTGTATCGAACAAATAAGATTTTACTGTCTGCATCCAATTCCTGCAAAAGGTGACTTTTTAAATGGAGGCAAAGTTCAAAGAAAACATTCATCATTGTTTACAGACATCAAATGGTCTGTAGATTCTTGACAGTCTACATGGAATCTCCTAATTGCATAGGCTTGTGTAACAAGTGGGACCTTTCAACTTGTTACACTTGCTTGAATGGATTTCAATGAAAATGTATTTCCGCATGTCTAATTTTATCTTGAAGCTAATGCTGAGTGGTGGTGTTGGTGATAAGAGAGGGGCGTCACGACAAGCAATTGATCATAACACTGTATGGTGGCGTACCATGGCCCGGCTTACATGATTACAGATGCAGGCTACAACCACAGGAACGGTAATATGTGTTTGAATTTGAAATTGCAAAATTCCAAATATATCTGACACATTGCAAAACCACTTTGAAAGCATGGTTTAAACGCTAACACAACACTGCCACCTAATGGTTAATAGATATAATGATCCTCTGTTGCCTTTTTACTGTAATACAACTGTAGGCCTATTCGTGCTTTGAACCATAAAACTGACCTATGTATGTTCTTCTGACTGATTAGAAAGTAGATACCTGGAGAATAACACCAAAACCAGGAGTCCAGTCGCGGTGAAGGACTTGCTGAATGAGACTGAGAGACCATGGAGATAAACACTAGAGTGACAGAACTCCAAGGCAGAAAAACCTGCACTGATAGAGCAGTCCTATTGGATCCTAATGATAATGAATGACATACAGCACTTCAGTTGACTAGGCTACTACTTACAGTCTTACATCTGTGTTTGTGGATACAGCAAGGCAAAGGCAAACCAAAAAGAACACACACACTTCATCTGGGGTTGAAGTGAAAAATATGACATCTTTAAATCACCAGTTTCTCTTATAAACATTGTTGTGACCTACACATTATGTTACAAATTGAGCCTTTTTCCTCCACCGTTTTGTGCCTCTGTACAAAAACAAAAGAAGTGAGACGGAAGACTGAAAAGAGGAGCTGTGCCCCTTTACAAATGACACATCATTAAAAACATGACAATAAACAAAGAAGGGACAAAGAGCCCCCACAAATCTTCAGTTGCATACAACACTAATGAAAACCGTTATAGAAAAATGTCTGGTCCATATGCATGACGCAAAGAGCTAGAAGGGCTCAGCGAAAGAGAACAAGCGTTAACGCACAGTCACAGTTTGAATATTCACATTTCACACACAAACGCTCAGCCAAGGTTAAAGAGCAAAGAATAATTTAAAAATAAATAATCCCTTAACATTGTACCACTATCCTTTAAATACATTGCACCCGTGAATCTTATCTCTCCTTGGCCCTGACATTTTATTTGAATTTTTTTGTTATTTTTCATTTTTAATAAATTCCATTCAAGATACAGGAATTCAAAGGACAATCACTCTATCCCTATTCATTCCTAAATTTGGAATTCATCTACATTGTCAGGCCCCTCTCATTAAAATGGCAAAAGATCAAGTTGATGGGGTAATACTGAAATAAAGCTACACTGTGATCAGAAACAGTAAAGCTGATTTGGTCATTACTATTTGCATTTCACTGGATCTGTATTCACAACATGCAATACAGCCATCTTGTTCAGTGTGGCACACAAGTAGTCAATCAAAATGCAGTAAACATCACACCTGGGTTAAAACAGAAGTGTTTGAAGTCAAAAGATTTAAACTGTGTCCTTATAAAGCACTCCGTCGCCACAGACCATGAAGCTGACCCACACTGTACACTTTAAAATATAAATTAGCATCCTCCTTTAAAAGAAAACATTTCTTGAAAATGTTCACAATTTATCTCTCAAATAGTGGATAGTGTAACTTCAAAACGTGCTTCTCAGTATCTAAACATATCTCTTCCCCTTTTTTTTATCATGCAGCAAATATATCCATAGGTTCAAAAGTCCAAACACACACACACACTATTTCAAATGAAAGAAAATCAGACTCGGGTCCATCTTGCAGTCCCGGAGAAAAGTCCCTGTGCTTCTATGGCAAAGCACAGACTTTGCATCAACACCTTGCATCGCTCCTTGGATAACTGAGCGCTAAACCCGCCACTAATATACATTTCCAGTCATTCCTCCAATCTTGCACACACTACCATCAGTATGGCATCTGAGGAGAATGTTTACGTGATTGCCAAATGGTCCACCAGGCCTTGATTTCTTGATCTGTATGAAGACACAGTTGTTCTATCTTGAATGGAGCACTTGGTGTCCAGGGCAGATTTTGCACATGGGACTGGGACTGATTTAGTCATAATGCACAGTTGTGACTAAACGTGATACAAAGTGCTTTCATGATGAACAAGGTCCTCAGAAGACTCTGGAAGCCAAATTAACACAGCCAATATTCACATCCATCCAACTAGGGAGCAGTGCACCAAGGCACGTTTGGGTGGCACACCAGGCAGACGTTATATACACGCCCTATGAAACATTCTAGAAACATTTCTGCAAAAACTATGAGACAAAAATATTTTCAGCATCTTCACAAATCCATTTTTTTTAACTGGAAATAATAGATTAGGGCCAATAGGCCAAGAGGACCGTCCCGAGAAAAAGGGTGAGATGTTTAAAATACTTTTCCCATCGCCCCACCTGTCTAAAACAAACCAAAGAAATCCTTACAGTAGCCAGACATTGGCAAACCTGGCAAAACAGACATTCTAAAACTACAAAAAGAATAATTGAAATAATTGCACAAAATGCATAATGCACAATATATTATCATTATTACTATGATGCTTAATCATAACCATAGCCAGACTTGCTAACGACAATTTACAGACCTTCCATACTCTCCTTGAACATTTTCAATTTGGCAAGCAAAGTTCAGAGTATACTTAACACATATGGCAGCACATTTTATATTTTCCCATCAACTCAAACATTTCCTGAAAAAAATCCTTCATACTCATCACCACCACCATCATCACCATCGTGTGAACAATACTGAATTGGAGAGGAAGAGAGATGGCAAGGTGCAAGGCAGTCTGAAAAACAGACTTCAGATATGAAGGTAGGGCTTTGTCGATGTCTACAAACAAAGGACAAAATGGGCAATGTAAAAGTTGAAAGGAAACAGATGGCAGTTCTCCATGAGTGGCCTTCATTCAAGAGCTGACAGTGAGGTAATGTGACAGGATTTTCACCCAGATGAGAACACTGAGTGAGGCATGGAGAGAGTAGCCTCTTCCACACTCCGTTGTGTTCTCCTATAGGAGAGAGAGAGAGAGAGAGAGAGAGAGAGAGAGAGAGAGAGAGAGAGAGAGAGAGAGAGAGAGAGAGAGAGATGAGGAAAGGGAGAAAGAGAACGGGAGAAACATTAGTGCTTTGTTACTAGAGGCATCATACATAATGCCACAGTCAGCCGTTGTTGTGCTGCAACCACAGTTCATAGTAATAAAATGTAGTAGACTGGTTAGTTAAGCCATACGGTCACTGATGTCTTACCAGTGTGTGGTAGTCAAAGCACTTTGTTGGACCTTTGCGGTAGCGGGACGAGTTCAGGACATCACACGGGTTATCCTCTTGAACTAGACAGAAGTGGTTCAGGAGGCACAACAAAGTGGAAACCACAGCACCATATCACAAATACTGAGCCAAGTTGTATGTCAAATCTGGCCAATGTCTTACACTTGATTTAAACTACTGAGGAATTAGCTGGTTGTCTATGCCAAAATAAGTCCAATTCAGTTCAATTTAAGATTATAAAAATACTTTAGCATTTCCTTTTTCTTGAGTGAAGGGATTTAAAGGAAAACAGCAGAATTGGGTAAGATCTAGTAATGTTTTGTTTGGGGATGGGCCAGTATGAACTAACAGAGTATTCGACTGCAGCAGGTGGTAGAAGGATACATTTTGTCCGCAGGAGAGTCAGTTGCTCGACTTCACACGTGCCACAGGGCAGAGTCTCGGCCACCACAAACAGCAAGTTGGTGTTCTCGATCCGCTTGGAATGGAACAACCTAAAAGACAAGCATGTTACTAGCATGTGTGTAAAACAGAGTATCATTTATGGGTTAAAGGAGAAATCCAATGTGATTAAATTGTTAGTGCTGTTTTTTGAGGTCACCGAGTTCTGTCAACAGCAAACTAGCAGTTAACATTAAGTGAATGGGGCATTGAAAAATTACACTGATATTGAATTTCTGTGCCCTTTACAGTACGTGATAGCTGCCATTACATATTTAATCTATGTTCTATCACATTTACTCATTCTTTCTCCAATGGACATCACCCAATGACCTTGATCAACAGGGCCATGGATTGATTAATCCCTCCTCTGCCTTAACACACACACACACACACACACACACACACACACACACACACACACACACACACACACACACACAGACACACCTTGAACAGTTTCCACAGTCCTGTAGCATGTCATAGGTGTTGGTAGAATTGGTGAAAAAGAACTGACTCTGGATGGTCATACAACTGGTGCTCCCTCTGGGGTCTAAGCCGTCAGCCATGGCATCATCTAAAACACAACAACACTCACTGGATCACAAAATCCGAACACAACACAAATGCAGTGCACACATACAGATATTAATCCTGTCCACAGTGCTATGACACTGACATGTAAACAGCACTATATTCACTAGCATAGTTCAAACATAGTAGAATGTGATAAAATAAGCTAAGCTAGCTAACTTGCATTAATGTGGCTGTTTCTTCACACTGTGTTGCTGTCATCTACATTAGGCGATTTTTGGATATTTAATTCCACTCAGCTCTTTTAATACCTACCGGCATTGAACCAGCTATTGTATGCGAGGCCATGGAGTAGCTGCTGGAGCACAGTCCTGTGAATGGGACAGTCTAATTCAGGGCACAGTTGATCACAGCACAGCTGCACAGTTCCAATTAAAGCTCTGAAGTACTAATTTGGCATGCACACAGCGCTAACACAGCGCAAAGTACTAATGTTGCATGCACACAGCACTAACACAGCGCTAAGTACTAATGTTGCATGCACACAGTGCTAAGTACTAATGTTGCATGGACACAGCGCTAAGTACTAATTTGGCATGCACACAGCGCTAAGTACTAATGTTGCATGTACACAGCACTAAGTACTAATGTGGCGTACACACAGCACTAACACAGTATTATGTGGCATACACAGCACTAACACAGCTCTAAGTACTAATTTTGCATGCACACAGCACAAGTACTAATGTTGCATGCACACAGCACAAGTACTAATGTTGCATGCACACAGCGCTAAGTACTAATGTTGCATGCATACAGCGCTAAGTACTAATGTGGCATACACACAGCACTAACACAGTACTATTATGTGGGTTCTTACCAGGCAGCAGCCGAGGACCACCAGGCTAGCCGGAGAATGTCTGCAATAGAGGGCTGGGGGAGACAAACAGAGGAATGTACTGACTAAACGCAGGATCAAATACCAATGGGGAAAGGCATAACAGCAGTTTTTATACTACAAATTTTTATAATTGTAATTTTATATTATTATAAGTGATACAACTTATTTTTATGGAAAGGTTGAGTTTAACTTTAATTTTTATCTAACAACTATCAGGGTGCTCCACACATTACCCATCTCATATGGAATCAGTGCAACTCATCCAGCTCAAATTCTCAACTTATCACTGTGAGTTTCTCAGTGAAATGTCTTTCCTTTGGTTCTGAGCCCAGTGCTACAGGGGTGCTGCTAGAAATTTTGGGCCCTATGACAGAAAAAATTTTGGGGCCCCTCAAATATTGATTTTAATATTAAAATTTTCTTTGGCCCTGTCTGTGCTGGGCCGTTAGAATCATTCTAACTTCCCCCCCAAGCAGCGCCCCTGCAGTGCTGATGTTCTGTGGTGGTAAAGCGGCATCTCACCACGTAGATGCCTCTGGGTGCTGCCCCCGTGTGGCTGCTGGTGGTGGGCTCACACGCAGACTGGAACTGGAAGGTTTGGCGACGAGAGAAGATGGAGTTCTCATACAGGGCGTGCATCAGGTAGGGATCCACGTCGCCAAAGAACAGACCCACCTGAGGGACACACAGAAGCAAACACACAGGGAGATGTAAGATCTTACCTTCTGCGATTCTACTAATCTTACTTATTTCTTTGGAAAGACAAGACAAACATAATAATAATAATAGCAATAATAATAATAATCATAATCATAATAATCATATGGGCAGCCTTGCCTTTTTCCAGTGATCTCTCTGATTAGACATAACCAGGAAACCTCCATCATCAATCAGGTAGCAGAGTAGGTCCTGGGAACAGTAACAAGTACAATTCTAAGAATTTCCAAAAACATTTTTCAAAGACACACTGTATGTCCCATTCATGTATCAATGTATCATTGGCTCTCATTCACCAACAGCTTCCTAAAAGGATTCTTGAGTTTTTTCTTAGCATCAATTTTTGATTTGATAAAAATGCAGCTGCAGCAACAGAAGTCCCTGCCCTACTATTCCAGTATTTTAGAGTGCATGTATTTTAGTATTTTACATATGTACCAGTTATGAAAACAGTGGTAAATTTTCTCGAAATTGTCTTACTTTAGTGGCAAGGATGGTTAGTGAATGTATATATGTGTGTGTCGGTTTTATAAATGTATAAATCTTACATCGCTATTGACTTCACAGTCCATCTCACAGCTTCTGGAAGGCCCACACTGCACACAAGCAAAGAGAAATGTCAACCCAAAGATGACTACCAGAATCTCCAAATTCCCCTCTCTCTGACACTTTAACACCATTAGAGCAGAGTAGTATTAGGTAGAAATAGAGCACAATATACAATATTTATAACATATTGAATAGTATATTCATTACATACTTGTATATATGCAGTACTGTACTACCGGTAGTATATAGTATAATTACATTCCCTCAATCTCCACCTCAAGTTGATGTGTGTGATTACAAATGCACTAGGCTATATAAATACATTACTGTACAAAGTATTATGCATCTGATAGGCACCAGCTACAAAGGACACTGTGAGCAGGGTAGGAAATCACCAGAACATGTAAGAAAACCCTCACAAATTGCTGACTGTATTGCCATCAGAAAAAAAACGCATTTAATAGCAGTGCCAATACACATTTTGGAATGTTTTGTTTGTCTTTTAGGCAGCTAGTCCAGTAGTCTTCCACCCAAACTCCTCAGATTTAACGGTAGGAGTAGTCAAGTCACTGTGTCACTTACCTTATGAGAGCCCTGGCGATTGTCTGACACATTACTGGCCAAAATTTTGAATTTGTCCACCCAAGCTTCCAGATCCAGTTTGACTCCCACAACTGGTAAAGAGAAGACCACCAACAACAAAGGAATGGCAAAAATTAACAATAAACCTTTGCAATGAACCTACATTTATTATTAATAGCCCTATATGGATTTATTTGCAATGGCTGAGGGGAGTTCTTAAGTACTGCAAAGGTACCTACTGCGGTCCTAAGAGATTCAGACACTTTTTGTCAATTGGTGAAGGTATCTTCTTGATCAGTTACTTTCTATAAAACTTTCTGTAAAAACAACCTTAACAGACCTGATTCCCTGAACTAGATAACAAATCAAGTTGTGTAAACCAGCCACTAAAAGAGAGAGATGGAAGTTTGGAAAAATGAAAGGGGATTTCATTATTCATTAGTACTGTAGGTCTAAGGAGTTCTGTACCTGGTGTTTTTGCTGCTCTTGGATTTAAATAGCAACAGATATTTTGACATCAAGCACAACTGCTGAAGGTACCTTAACTAATTTAGGCCACAGACTAAACCACTTTGTAGGTTTTAAAACAGCACACCCACCTGCAGGTTTGATAGTCTTGGTCCCAACAGTCACCTCCACAGCAGTGCTGACTAGAATACCCACAGTGCCGTTCTCAGAGGTCAAGGGGTCATCTATGGCTGTGGAGTGAAAGCATAAACCTGAGTGGCAGCTGTGGACATGTAACTGTGTACTCTCAGGGTAAACACATGCCATGTTCACACTCTGAACATCAATCACAGACATGTGTTCACCATACCGCTGCATTTGAACCACAACTCAAAGGACCTCAATTAACTGCAAGGCAGGACATGTTCATCAGTATGGTAAACCAAATGCAAGTGTAATTTCAACATTCAGATAACATTCAAGTAATGTTCAACATTGGCATAAATATCACTGACGAAACTAAAAACAAAACGAGAAACTGTTCACAAATGTGTTCACCATATCAATGCAAATCTTGCTTATGCTTTTTCTTAGAGGATCTATTCATTACACAACAAAGCTCACATCTCAAACTGAGCTTGCCAGACACACACAGACATGCAGAGCAAGGCCATCAAAGTGAATCAATGATCGTGTGGTGACCCCAGGGCTGACAACAGAGGTTAATGAGCTGTGGAGCAGCTTGACTCACAAACACGAGACGGAGCCTTGAACATGTAGCCTTTGTTGTCAAGACTCCGGCGGTAGAAGTTGGTGTTAAATGGCTCTGGGTCTTCATCCCAGGAATCAGCAGCCCTAGAAAAACATGGCCCTGGCATTAACCATACATTCTCTTATTAAGAAATAAATCACTAAAAGTGGCTACAGACCAAAGATCCGTGACGAGACAGGCTGTGATTTGACATGTTAAATGTTTAGCAACCATTTGCAACGGCTTGCAACTGCTTGCAACGACCTGCGATGATTGATTCACACCGCTGCAACTAGTCTCTATACTTTCTCATCTTGTTGCGGATCTTCAGTCTGAATTAGCCTTAAGGTCAAAATATCCCAGGTTGGCCTGGTATGTCTTTCGGCTGAATTGACATCAAGGGCACAAATGGCATCAATATTGATAAAATGCTTAGACCTACAAATGTAGAAATGACATTTTTCATAAAGCTGAGCAATGCAAATTAAAATTCATAAAATCTTACACGTTCGGGTAGACACGCGTGATTCCACTGTCTGTTGCTGCAAATAATGCCAGGAAGCCATACCTGCAGAGGATAACATCCATGTAAGAACCTGCCATGAACTAGCCAGTCATGTATTGAGCTTGAATGTGAGTGAGTCTCTTACGTGTTGAGGTCTTTGCTTTTCCAAACCCTTGTGGCCAGCTGAAACATGATTTCAGAGTCCAAAAGAAGGTTGTGAATGAGGTCCTGATTACCTGCACACACACACACACACACACACACACACACACACACACACACACACACACACACACACACACACACAAACACTCACAAATATCAGTTCTTTCAATTATGACTAATGGATGGCTGAATACATAATTATGCTTTATATCATCAAGATACTGTTGTTGAATGTTTATTCAGGCTTTCCAATACACAAACCAATGAGTGGCACAGCACCACAGAATCCACTCCAAGCACCACCAATTAAAACTAATAAGCATGAAACCTCAGTTGTCTATGAGACCTTTTGACATTCTGACACATAAAATACTCAAAGTGCTCCTTCTTGCACAACCACAAAATAATCAGACGGCCATTTATCAATAATGGAGTATAGAGCCAAAATCTCAGGCCTGTGACATGCTGTATGCCTGATGTTTCCACCTGAGGGCAAAAAAGAGCACACTTCGCTCTTGGTGTATGGAAAGAATCTTAAGTGAACTCACAGTCTCCCGAGTCTGGTCTCAGATTCACCATAAAGGAGATGAAGTCTGCCAGGAACTGCGTGTTGTTCTCTGCAATGGGGAGACGTTGGCAGTACTCCCTAGAGAGAGTGAGAGTGATGGACAAAAACGTTTGGAGAGGAACGCTCTCTTCTTACAACACACTGAAACAATTAAATGAACCCAGCTCTGCAGAATACATTTACTTGCACATTGCCACAATATATCTCATATACTGGATTTGATTGAGGGTGATCGGCCAGCTATCATACCTTGGTGCCAGGAAAACATGCCCGCCTGACTCGAACGAGTTTGGCAGCAAAGACTGCAGATCTATAATAAACAAGATAGTGTGTGTCAGTTACCTGATGCTTGAAAAAGATCAAGAGATTGAAACGTTGCACATTAAAAGTTGAGTTTCTTGAAAGCAGTGTGCAAATCCTTTTGTTTTTTCATCAGTTTATCCTTTTGATTTAGCACCTGCTATAAGATATTTGGATGTGCGCACACAACTATTCACTTTGTCAGTTACTTTACCATCATCAAAAAAAACCTTCACTCACTGTATATTGAGTGTATAAATAAATTACAAAACTACAGAGTGCGTATACATAGATAGACAGACAGACAGACAGACAGACAGACAGACAGACAGACATAAAAATGACCTAAAATAACCCCACAGTCTATCCTCCAGAGCAAAAACAAAACATTATCAAAAGCTCTGGGCATAAATTCAATTTCAGTTCAGCCATGATACGAGATGCAGCATACCAGATTAAGTTTAAAATAAACCCCCTCATGGGACGCTGTGGATTATTTTTACACAATGAGCATGCAAATGGAAATGCAATCCAAAGTTAAGTCCTAGCTTGGCCTCCCCATGGAATTGTCACAATGCTAGAACACTGCCAGAAGACAATAACGCTGTGCTGCTGCAGTCTATGGAGCGGGGAAGAAGATACTGCAGCAAGCTGTGTTTCAGTTGTACACAGTCCAAAGTCCATATACTCACACTGCAACTGGAGAATCAAATCGCTCAAGTCGGCCTGAAGGTAGTCTTCACTGTATGGTGGCAGTACCAAGCCCAAACTGCAGGGGGTGCAAGTGAAGCATGAAAAGGTGGAAGAGAAAAAAAAGAGGAAAGAAAGAAGATAACTTGAGTCAAACACAATATTTTTTTTTTTTTTGCATCTTCCTCCACAAAAGACTGAAACTAGGTCAAGTATGTATGAGCTTCCCTGTAACAACAGAGTTGATTCCACAGAGCCATGTTTACCAACCTGTAGTCTGTGTCTTTGATGGGAGTCCAGGTGTACGTTCGCACCGCCTCATCGATGTATTTCTGGGTTGAGAGCACAAACATTTGCCTTCATATTTTCACCTTTGGGTACTGAGCAAGTCTCAAAACACTTACTGAACAGAAGGTGATCAATATGTGTAAAGAAACCAACTAAGAACTTACATCATCTATTGATTTGATCAGTGTCCTTATTGACATTTCACCTGGTTTGCCATCGATCATCTGCCGCCGAATCTGGGTAGGTACAATATTTTATTTATTCACATTGGATTTTTATTGTAATTTTTTGATGTTCCTGCAAGGCATTCAGTGAAATGTAGCTGTTACCTCCTGCTTTTTAGAATCCTCAACTTCTGCGTCCAAAAAGTCAAGAGTCACTGGCTCAGGGATGTCTACAACCTATAGGCAGAAAGCAAGTCAGCATACAACCCACTAACATTTCAGCAAACAGCACTACAATTCATCAATTCATCAATCAAAATTATATTATTATATTATCTCCATGGTTTATGTAAGGTAGAAAGGCACAATATCCTGAATACCCTAACAAGCACATATCCTGAACAATATATTCTGAATAAAATTGTTCAAACTACGGACATTGAATCCACCTTAATCATAATCAATACATCAATATATTTTATGCAGTAAAAGTATCTCGTACAGTTCTAATAAACAGCCTATTGCTGGGCACCAGACCTGTTTCTTCTAGGCCATTCTGAGGCAAACATGTTTGGAAAGCAGTGCTATGCTGGCAGAACAGTGATCAGAGGCTCAGTGAGTAGTGACTCACCTTGGGCTGCAGATTGGGATGGAGGAGGAGATAGCCGTTCTGATCAATGGCGAACACATACCCATTAGCTCCAAGCTATCAGGAGAGAAGGAGGAAGAGATTCAGACTATTTATTCCTGTTAGCCTTGACATGGCTGGAGTAGCGGACAATTCCAGTAAGGAAATGAGCAATTAAGGGGTCATATTGCACACTAGTGTGTGGTAGCTGTGCTGACTTCAGTCTTATTTCTTAACGCTGAGCATTAGTGCACCCCTGTGAGAAATGGGAGCTGAAGTAGATTCACTCACGTTGTAGCGAGGGGTAAGCTTCTTGAGCTCGTCCAGATGAACATCTATGCCCATCACCCCTAGGATAAGTTGGTTCTGAAAAGGAAAAGAACAAGTACTCTTAGATAACCTCCACAGTGAATGTTGTTTGAAATGAGAAACTATCTTTTCTGTACAGTGTGTTGTCTTAAATTAAATGTTTCAATGATGTATTTTTTTGTATATTTATGTGATGGTAAAGAGGAATCCCACAGAGAGAAGGATTTATGCCACTTTCACATGTAATGTGCTTTATTACATGAAATTTAGGCTTTTGAGGTCTCTAATTTTCTTTTTATATGTCTATAAATAATTGTCCACTTCAAAATCAATCATACAATCATTTACGTCACAGAATAAATCACATCCATCAGTTAGCAGATGCAATTGCAGTAGTTGGGTCTGAGCTGACACAGCAGTACCTGTGAGTTGCCTTCCACTGTCAGGTTAAACACAGGCATGGTTCCAGTCACCACCAGTCCCAGGCCCTGTCAACAGTAGGAGAACTGTCAGGAGAACTATCAGCAGAACTATACAATAGGCTACCTCATATTCACATTCCATGAATACTAACAGTACTAAAAACAAGCAAACACATTCTGTGTGTAGATAAATAAATAGATAGAAAGCTAAACAGATAGGTAAACCAGATTTATAGACCTTGTGGATTAGGAAAGATTACATAATCCTCTTCCTATGAGGTAGTGATCTAACTCACCAATGCATCCTGGTAGACATTTGTCCACTGCACTTGTTTGGCTTCATCCCCAGCCAAGACCATGGGTCGCCCAAGAACATCCAAATACTCCTATCAAACCAAAGCATTAACCACTTTAATCCCCAATGGCAACCACAGACACATACAATGACAATGACTTAGGATGTGCTAATGCATTTTTGCTCCTGGTAACGATCAGTTAGTATTCAAAGCAGGTAGAAGACTAGTTGGTGGGATGAATAATAAGTAAATATGCCACAGGTCATGATGGAATACACAAATCCACACAGACTAAATCATGCATGGAGGGACTTTGAAATAGTCTGAGAAAACAAAGACAAAGGATGCTGCAGCTGCTACTAGAAATGCAGCATGAAGCCATAAAGTATGCCGTCATATGTAGCAGCATCCAGAGGTCTATCTGTGGCTGTACAGTACAGTATGTGGGACACATGCACACATGCAAAGAGGGCAGGCGACTGAGCTGAGAATGTGAACATTTTTGAGACGTAACATGTTATGCAGGGGTACAATAATCTGTGAATGCATATGACTGTTTTATATCAGATTCAAATACAAACACATGATTCTCTGAGAACAGCAGCATGATGGGAACGAGAGACACTGACCTGTGTGTTAATCCTTATGGCACAGATGGACCGGATCTCAAAATAGTATCCTGCAGAGAGAGAGAGAGAGAGAGAGAGAGAGAGAGAGAGAGAGAGAGAGAGAGAGAGAGAGAGAGAGACATGTTAAAAGAGGACAAACTAGCAAACAGAAGGAAGCCGGAAGACTACTATACAAAAAATATTAAAACAATGTTACAGTATTCTCACCTTTATTGGCACAAGCTATCCACTGTAAAGGTGTGACATCATAATTGTGTTGTCCCACGGAGAACGTGAACACTCGCACCTTTAAGAAAAACACATCGATTTGGCATAAAGGATCTAACTCAGACAATTATTGCATTCGCCGTTAATAACATAATGTAGTGCAAATAATTGATATGTTCGACTTAATATGGTGGATGCAATTGTGCTACAGTGGACTGGAGTGGGACTCAGTTTTAATATTTCCTTTTCAGCATGGCCACTTACTGCAGTACACTGTGAGGAGTAATCCTGAACCAGCCAACAACTACACGTTTCATGCAGCCCCCGGGATGACAAACCTCCAACTTAACGAGACACTTACTGTCTTGTTAGGCCAATTGTACTGCTCAAATATGTCCTGAGCCCGGTCCTCGCCACCATCAGTGAACAGCATGATGATCTTGTTGCAGTTGGCTCGTGGCACATGTGTCTTCTGTGGGGGACAGACAAAGAAGGAGGAAAGGGGGGAAGGATGGTGACGTGTGAGAAGGCAAGGGAAAGGTAAAATAGTTTCCGCTCAGCGGGCAAAAAAAATGGAGGGTGGAGGGTAAAAATGGAGGGTACCATAAGATGCTATCTAGTGCTATTTCAACCCAGTGCAGGAGACACGCACGTCTGGAATAGGCTATATTTGGGCCAGAGCTGAAGCGAAGCTAGAGCGCTCCGGAGCGATGACTCACGTTCAGGAGTTGGTCGAAGGCAAAGTGAAAGCCGGACTTGTACTCAGTGGTGCCCTTGGCCTGCATCTGCATCACGGCCTCTTTAAAGATCTTCTTGTTGCGCACGTTGGCCTGCACCAGGTGCTCGAAGCAAGGGACAACCGGCTCGGCCTTCTCGTTGAACTGGGGGAAAAAAACAAGAACCGGTTCTTATTTTCCTTCTCGTCATACCGTAGCCATTTGTTCTGTTGGTCTTTTAAGGAATAGTTCACCTCTTTATGAAAATTGGTTATTCACCCCCTTACCTGGAGTTACATAAGTGGGTAAAAGCATTTTGGTCTCAGTGCATGCATTTTCCGAGTGTGGCAACCTCAATTTCCCCCATTTGTTAGCGTTAGCTTAGCATAGGCGCTGGAATGTAATGTTGCCAGAAAACAACTCTTTGGCAACTTTACTTTCCAGCGCCTATGCTAAGCAAAAGGTAAAATTGGGGTTACCAGACAAGGACAACGCATGCACTGAGACCAAAATGCACATATGTAACTCCAGGTAAGGGGGTGAATAACCAATTTTCAAGAGGTGAACTATTCCTTTAAGTCTCAGTTCAGCAGTCTACTCACTCTAGCCACATTGACGTAGTCATCATCTGAAAGCGTGTCAAGCATCTCTGTCACCGACGCCTTGATCAGCTTCAGGGTCAGCCCACTCACACTGCCACTCCTGTCATCAATACAAGGGTCACTGATTAGGCCTAACCTCACAAGCCCCAGGGAATACATCCTGTTCCTGATGAACTAGTGAAGGTCAAACAGTGCAATAACTCAGTCTGTGGGCCAGTAGTCTGTGATTACAGCTGTAAGGAATACTCACACATCAACCAGGATGACCATGTCTTTAGGAGAGGAGGCTCCTTGGATGTACCTGACAAGAAGACAGTCAAATGTCAAGTGATATGGCTTATCCAAGTTGATGATCTTTCAGTCAACTTTTGTCCAGGTCACTGGGAAATTAAAATATGTATGCATACATGTATGTATGTATGTATGTATGTATGTGTACTGTGTATATGTATGTACAGTATATATGTGGAATCTATCTATCTATCTATCTATCTATCCACTCAGCACTGTACTAACAGCCATGAAAGTTACATGTCTCTGTCATTAACTAATAAGAAACTATTTCATTTATTAACATGCTGGGTTATACATATCCATACCCCCATGGCACACTAATGTACATGCTCTCAGTATCTAAAGACACTTCATTCATGGTTGTGCCAACCATAACCTGACAGCTGTATCCAAATACCAGAAGTGAAAATCTGCAACAGGTCTTCTGCATTCAAGAACTGGACAAAAGGTCATTTCAGAGGTTTCAATCTACAGTACATATTGTTAGTTTTGTGGCCAGTTTTGTGAACATCCCCCTCTCTGATTCACGTTGGAGTCTCTGTGAGAGAGACCACTTTCTGACAACAGTCAGTCATGCAACACGTCGGCCATGCTTACCAGGGTCTCCGTCTGACATCATAAAGGTCAATCTTATCCGGAACTCTCCATGGTGTAGCTAGGGATGAACACATGAAAGTCAGACAAGCATTTGTTTGAAATACACACAGAATATATTGGCCATTGAACTAATAAATACAGTTAACTTTATATCCAGTGGACATCACAATCAATTTGCATTAGGCTCAGATGAGGCTATTGGTGAGCGTATTGTCTTGAGTATGTAAACTAGTTCCTTCTGTTCTTTGAAGACGTGGCAAAAACAACATCTCTATGAATTATTCAGGACACATACATGTGAATAATTTATTCTTGTCTCTGTGCTCAGCTATCTGGGGACAGTGACTGTGAATGAGTCTGTGGAGCAGACCAGAGCTAAATACTGCATGTTATTAAAAATACAGGCCTGAGGGGAAACGCAGCATTAAAAATGGCTGATAAAGGTGGGTGGGGAGGGTGTGTGTGTGTGTGTGTGTGTGTGTGTGTGTGTGTGTGTGTGTGTGTGTGTGTGTGTGTGTATGTGTGTTCAAGCGCTTGCATGAGGCTGGGTTTGGGGGGCATGACATACCTGGGTAGTACCTGGTGACACCTGTGGCACTGCCAAAAGCTTGCCAGAGAAGGGAGGGGTCCTCCCTGCTGTTCTCCATGAACACCTTCTCCAAGGCCTGGGTCCAGTTCAGCTCATTCAGAATTACTGGAGCTACAAGAACAGGGAGGTGTTGTGATTTCTAGTGGTGCCGGCATCCCCTAATGCCAAGCCTTATTCAGCATAAAATAAGTACAATAGTGGTACTGATTATCCAAGAAAGGGATCCATATTTCAAAAGGAAATGGAGTTGATTTGTAAATGAATGCGTGACAATAAGCTCTAAAGCTTTTATCCTCGGTTTATCCACTCCTCTGCACTGCATTCAGGCTGTTTCTTTGCAGACAAATATTTGTTTAATGGTACTAAATCAGAGCAGAGCATGCTATGTCCTTACCACCCTTGTAGATGTCTGTTGGGATCTGTACTGCGGTGAATGAATAATTGACATTGTTCTTGAAGTTTGGATCATAAACAAACTCCAACTCCAATGAGTTTGACGGCTCAGTTTCGCCCTCCATGGAGTACTACAGATGGAGAGTGGCAGAGTTACAGACAGACAGACAGAGAGACAGGGGAGAGAAAGAGAGAGAGAGAGAGAGAGAGAGAGAGAGAGAGAGAGAGAGAGAGAGAGAGAGAGAGAGAGAGAGAGAAAGAGAGAGAGAGATTAAAGTGAACATCTGTATAACATCTGTGCCGTTGGATACTCATGGAATTATTGCAAAACTAAAACATTTCAGCAATTGACGGCAATAATGACTTAGGAGTGCACTGTTAAAATATCAAACCAGTATGATAAAATTTGCAATTTCAAAACTGAAAATATATGTAAAACTGTTGTTGATGTATGAAGAAATCAAATATACATGACTTACATAGTCCAGGTCTGCCTTGGAATCGTAGTACTTCATATCCAACTCCTAAAAAACATATCAAGTGGATTCTTTACATGAATTCCCGAGAACATTGCAACACCAGCTGTTTATTTATTTCAAAGCTGTGACTTGTGGTCCTCGACCACACAAGGGGAGCGTGCAGAGAGGTCAAGACTGGGTCAGAATGGGGATAGGGGTTGGGTAGAGATGAGATGTGGTTGAGATGTGGTTGAGTGTGGTTGAGTGTGTGAGTGTGTGTGTGTGTGTGTGTGTGTGTGTGTGTGTGTGTGTGTGTGTGTGTGTGCGCGTGTGTTGGGGGTCTAGGTAAGATGAAGTCAAGAGGCCTGCACTCTGATCCCAGATCTAATGGAGAGAATTATCCAGAATAGCAAGCTGCCATTATCTGTGGGACTCAGAGCAGCCCCTTGCCCCATCAGCTAGAAACAGCCTTGGTGCCATGTTTGCTGAGCCACAGAGCCACGGTGTGAGTCATACTACTCAGTGTGAGATGCATGAGCTCTTTAAGTTTACTCTTTACTCAGCCAAAGCCTCTCTCTCTCTCTCTCTCTCTCTCTCTCACACACACATACACACATACACACACACACACACACACACACACACACACACACACACACACACACACACACACACACACACACACACACACACACACACACACACACACACACACACACACACACACACACACACACACACACTCAATCACTCCATTTTGCAGGTGAGGCACCTAGGGCACTGCGAACAAGCCAGCTGTTCCACTCCAGAAGGTTCTGTGGCCTTATATAACTAAATAAGGTGTGGATTAAGACAATAAACAAGATGGGGGTTGGGATTCTCTTTTAAATCAGAGTACAGTTTGTTCTCTACATTACAAGGTAAAACATTCTCCTTTACTGTGAATGAATTGGAGGTCGTCCATTTTGGACAGGGGGTGGTCATGGGTGGGTGCTGGGCAGTTAATCAAGAGGCCCGATTAAGGGGGGGTGAGTTGTGGAGCAGTGCTGGCGGGGTGGGCGTGGGGGTGGGCACAGTATTCCGGAGCTGCTGACCTTGATGTTGTCCTGCCAGAGATGCTCCTTCTGCAGACGCTCGGCCTCGCTCGCCAGCCTCTGTGGGTCAAAGGTCAAACACAAAGTGTAAGTAAGTACCGAGCGACCAATCACTCGGGAGCGCTCAGCTCATGACACAGAAGCTTACTGACGTGACTTTATTGAGGATTTGGCCAAGTTGCTATCATCTTGCAGGCATTAATAAGAAGCTTAAATGGTGACTCACAATTATTTAAAAGCAATACTGATATACTGGCAGTAAGCTGCTGAGAGTCAAGAGTCTAAGCTAAACAGTTCAATTTCATCACACATAAATGAACAGTGGATTACCAAACATGGCAGCAACCAGTGGCTACTGCTAGTCATTTGACACTGAATCAAAGCATGACTATAAAGTGCAATTATGACCTGTTTAGTAGATGGGACTATTCTGATTTCAGTCACACTCACACTGAGGGCCTTGCGTTTCTTTGCCAAAAGCTTCTCGATGTCTGACGCCACCCTCTCCACCATGTTCCGTGGGTTGTTCTTCATCAAAGTGTACTGTCTCCTTTTCTCACTGTAGATCTAAGACATGAAAGGGTTAATGCAAAAGACAGGGTATGACTCACTCTGCCACATGTAGGCTTCAATGTCCATCAGCCACCTTTAGATCACTACTGTAATTGGCTGCACATGTTAGCGAGAGAGAGAGAGAGAGAGAGAGAGAGAGAGAGAGAGAGAGAGAGAGAGAGAGAGAGAGAAATGCTCGGTTCAACACTGAAACCTGGGCAGATAACAATAAGATTTTGCCACTAGGACTGAATAAGATGTGTGTATGTAGGCGCATATACTGTATGTGTATGTAATGAATATGTATGTTCTTTTGGTTATCTTGTCATTTATTGTGAGCCGTATTATTTTCTGTATTCTGTTACAGTGCATTCACTTAGACATACTGTACAGTGTTTAATATCGAGCCCAAAAGGCAGAAGCTGATATCCTGGGATAGCCAACCTGATGTGAATTTGTTTTCATGCAAACTTCAGAGGATAAATGGACAGAATATCTGGACAAAGTGGCACTCAGGTGTTTTTTTTACATAATGTTCATGCTATTTCAAGGTCGTTTTGAATGTTTTAAGCCACATTGCACGTTAAAAATTGTGTACTCAGAGGAGGGGGGAGGGTGTACAACAGCAGAAAACACTGACGCCTGCAAGCTTTCATCTCAGGCTCAGTCCCTTGTCACTGCGCAAGTGTCTCTTGCATCCCACTCAATCATTTTCTGCAATCGACACGGCTTGACTTTACTTCATTATACAGCAGCACCGTTGCCTAGAAATGTAGATGGAGCCTGGTAGACTGAGAGATATTCAGCAAACTTAATAGACAGAACTGGTCTGAAAATACACTAATACTGTATATAAGCCAACCACACACTTGCATAATATTATGTAAGTTCGAGTTTGTGTGTGTGTGTGTGTGTGTGTGTGTGTGTGTGTGTGTGTGTGTGTGTGTGTTTAAAATCAATCTCACGTACTACAATGAATACAAAATTTATGGGATGCACTACCCTTTCACAATGACCTATTTCATCCTGTTTATGCATTCACAGTTGCCAGCAGTGCTACAGGAGGCAAGCTGAGAGAGGGATATCACGTAGCACAGCAAAGTGGATGACATATAGCCCCATCCCCACAACTCATCTGAGGCAATGTGTAACTACACTTTCTCATGGGAGGATATAGCCACCTTCAGAGGAAAGCACTTTTCTTCCTATGTACAAGCAAAGGCCAAAGACTGAAACAGGGAAACTGCCATTTTTTAAAGACAATAGAAACTGCATGCCATTTGGATATTAGGAGTAGAAAGCACCATTGTTTTATAGGTTTAAAAAAATCCCTAAAATTCATGATAAAGGCATAAGTCTACTAAATAAGCCAAGTTACAAGCATATGGATTCACTGTTCATTACTGGATTAGCTCCACAGAGTTTTCCCCAGTCCATTATCTTGCTAAATTGGGACACCTTGCAGGGTGTTAACCTCATTATATAACTGCAATAGCATGGGGGCATCTGGCGCATAGGAATCCAAAGACAATGTAATTACACACTAACAGAGTGGCAGTCATCCTGAGTGCTCCATTATACCAAAGGTAAAACATTTGAGTAGATTAGATAGATTTATTTTGGGATGTCCTGATATTGGAAAATGGAGGTCAACTAGCAGCCTGTTAGAGAGACAGCAATGAAACTTAGGTCATCCACCGTTAAATGCTCCTCATTGCTCTGGTAAGTAACTGCTGGTAAGACTAAAGCTATGGCTATTAATATGTAAGGCAACACAATTAGACATCCTTAAAAAAGAGATAAACAAAGAAGTACATTTTAAAATAAGATTTGTTCACTGATTACACGCTAGAGGATATTGATGTGCAAGGATATGAGGAGCAAATGATTGCTGCATGTGTTCAAATGGAAGCAGTTGGTCTATGCAAAAAGTGAATTTAAGTTTCTTACATAACAGCAATATGTCGCAATTCACATTAGCCAATCCAGTATATATCAGCCATGGGGCAGAGATTTGACCTCTCTACGCAATGACCTCTCTGCAAATACCTTTGTCAGGGCCCTAGTTTAAGAGGCCTCATAAAGCTTAGAACGCAGCCATACTTGCTGAAAAACACCACCAACAGCATAGATAAAAGTGAGCTGCTTTGCACTGATTTTGTGTTTTCTATTTTTGTACAGGCTTTGTACACAAAAAAAAAACATTACTCTCAGGGCATGCAAGACACCCTTCCAAAAATACCAGGGCACAAACAGCGCATGATTAAATAACAGCACTGATAGAGCTGAATGCTTTCAGATCAAACAAAATATCATGTCCAACATGTGGTAGAGAAATCCAATAATCTTTCTCCTTTTTCCTCTTTCCCAGGCTGAGGGATACAAACAGCTGTAGGCGGAGACGCCCAGCTGGCAAAATCATGTCCATCCGCCAACACTAGATCCTCCTACGACGGCCTTACCAGTCCAGGTCAGATGTCAAAGTTCAAAGGGCAGGGGTCAGCACTGAGCCAATAAAAAAACTGAGAACAAGGAGTTTTCACTGTATGTCACAACCTTGGGGGGGAAAGAAGTTGGCAGGGTGCATTAAAAATCCATTGGCGAAATCTCGGCAGAATTAAGTCATCCATTCTTATTCTTAAGCAACAGAGCTGATGCACACACACGATACGCCTTCTGTTTCTATTCTGATCTCGTGTTCTGCGACTATAAATGGAACACTTGGAGAACAAAGAGTTATTACCACCGCTGACATATTCATTTCCTTAACAACTCTCAGGCTGCTGATGCTTTACTTATTTATTTATTTATCTACGACTTCACTCTCCAAATTTTTCGGATGTATCCAAACAACTTCTGAGGCAAAAAAAGATGAAAAGGCAAAGAGATTAAAAAAAGCTCTCCGGTATGAGTCATAATCCCTGCTGACACAAGATCCATAAATGATATGAGTATTTTACGGTGCACTGGAAATGTGAGGGAGTAAGTCCGAGAGCAGTGAGCGCGCGAGCGCGCGGGCGAGGGAGTGAGTTTAGGGGCTGAGCCAGGGCTGATGGCTGCCACTGAAGAGGCCCTCGCTCGACAGCACCACCGTCCACCATCCTGTACAAGACACTCGGAAGGATTATGGGTAAATTAATGAAAAAAAAAAAAAAGAAAAAAACTCAGGCTCTCATCAAGGCTTTACCGGAGGCGGCCAAACCATCTGTTCAGTGCTCACACAGGAGCAAAGGCACGCGCTCGGGCGCCAGGCCTGCTGTCGTGCCCTCCCTGGCGTCTGTCATGGCAAACAGGACACACCTCCACAAGTCTGTCACTACGAGCCACATTCACTCCCACAGCTTGTCATAGCATGAATGATGACCGCACCCCCTTCCAACGAGCAGAAAAAAAATGGCTTTTTGGGGGTCGGCGGTGGAGGTTAAGTAATTATTAATAATCCCACAGGAATACATCTCTACAAACAAGGCGTTGTCTATTTATAGTGACAGTTTGTTTTCAGTCAAAACAGCAATCAAAACAGAAGGGCCTCCATGTTGGGCACATTTCACATGGAGGAGGTGAAACTGCAGGAAGTAAATGATAGAAAGCGTAGAATGGCAAAGATTTTGTTATTGCCTTACAAATATCTAAATATCAAAGACTCACTGGGTTATCCAGCAGAAGAATATTGGAGGGGGAAACAGTCCTCTGCATTATAGTATCCCCTATACCGTTTGTGTGCTATATGTCCCAAAAGATTCATCCACTGATCCAATAGACGAACCCTCATCTACATTTGTCATCTGCATTCTGAAGTACCGTACAGTATGCAACTCTTTCCTAAGCTTCATGAGATTCTGCACCATGGGAAACACACACAGTCCTTGAATAGTTTTATGTGATTCTTCCCATTAATATATCTGACAGCCGCACAAATCTCCATATCTGTTGATGCCGATAATGAATCTTTCATACAACTTATTAAGGTATATTCACTGTATGAGTGTCAGTCCGTAGCAAAGTCTTGCTGATATTCTGATCATGTCTCCTAGAGTGCCGCGTCTCAGGGCAAACATAACTAAGGATAAAAAGAGTGACATCCTTCTGAATCTAGATGGCTGTTCCTTTGCTGAAGGACTTCTAAGCACATCTCTACCTGTCTACCGTGATTTGCAATCTGCAACCTTCCCCAGGAATGTGACATTGCCAGACTCACACACACACACACACACACACACACACACACACACACACACACACACACACACACACACACACACACACACACTCCTCTTCCTATTTACACATGAAAGGAGGCGTCCCACAGAAAGGCCACCATCCGACTGGAGCAAGAAGGAAAAGAAACAGCTGATGCTTCCTCCTGGGGGGAAAAGACCACACCCTGCCTCCATTCAATTATTCACGCTCCAGCTGTCCACGTGTGCGCGTGTGTGTGTATGTGTGTGTGTGTGTGCATTCCACGGGGGTTATTTAGCAGTCATGTTTGAGCATCACTTCGCTACACCAACAAAAAAAAATCCAAGTCCTCTAAACCTCAATGGTTCACTTTCATGGGTCATCTCACTGATGAGTACAAATGTTTTTAGTAGAAGGCACAATCAACCAAATGCAAAATGCTAATCCTCAATTCTCTGTTGGTTCAACAGTGTTGCAAACAGACTTTGCCGTAATGGATACTTGGAATTCAGCGTAATCCGAAAAATTGTGTGTGGAGATGTGATTGGGCCGCTACAGGTGCTTTGTATTCCGAACGAGGGCTGTAAATGTGTAGGCTACTGCTGCAGCAGAATGACGAGAGGAAAGAGCTTAGAAAGGCTCCTAGAGCGAGAGGCAAACTCACCCCCTTAAGCTGCTGTGCTCCACTGATATGCTGCAACACTCTGTCAATCTCCTGCTCGATGCGCCTGGCCCAGTGCATGATCCTAAGGGGGCACACACACACAACAAAGCAGGTTAGAAAGAGCAGGGAAGAGAACAACACACACACACACACACACACACACACACACACACACACACACACACACACACACACACACACACACACACACAAAACACTTATTTGTACATAATACAACAGATAAGGTATTGTATATTTTCAGTGTCTAACAAGGAGGCACAGCTTATTACATACTATGAGCTGCACTGAGCAGCAAAAAAGCAACCTCAGTTATGCTCAAATTGTGAACAAAATCTCGAAAAGCTCTCGCTCAGCACAGCAAAGGTCAGTTTGGGGTAGGCTATGTAAAAATCATGATGTGATGTGATATGATGCTGTCGGAATGAACACTTTATTTTGTCCAGAGTAGACCTCTCTTATCCTGCTCATTAACACCACTCATGGAAACTTTCATTGCTATGGAAAATATAGGTCTATTCAATCCCCAGAATTTAACTATAACAATGCAGCACTCATGCTACTGAATCACTGAATATTTCCTTATGGCCTTTCTCTGGGTAAACAGCCCCAAAGGAAGGAACTTTACAGAATGCAGTCAATCTGAACAAAAATAATTTTTGCTAGTCCAACGAACCATTTCGGAGATTATGTCATCAGCATGTCGCCCAAAACTTTTCGACTGAAAGGAATGGCCGACCATGTAAGACACAATGATTTGTCCTGACATCTGCGCTAAACTCAAACTAAACAAGGGTGTTACACTCCAATTCATTTTTAGTGTGTTTATGAAAGCCATGCAAGTCTTGCTGAGAAAACAAACTCGACCTTCTCTGCCCAATTCTGACACATCAGCTGTGAATACACTCCAGCTACATCAGTGACAGGAGTGACTAACACACTCTCCCACAGCAGCATCAGTAACTGACATCCATGTTGTGTCTTTGTTTGATAGTAGTATTTATAACATATTGCCTTATTTTGAACACTCTGCCGGAGGGCCTCTTTTCTGTCACAGACTATTTAGCCTGAGCTCACTGACTGACACCATGACAGCAGAATACAGATCCCATGATTGTATCCGCACAAGTAGCGATGATCACCACATACACCCTGAGCATAGCCTCATGCACAGATCACTCTGAAACTCTGTCCACAGTTTCTGACACAGACAGGCCAGTCTGGCACAGCAAGCACTGCTGTCTGTCAATCTATCATCTCCCTTCAAAAGCGCCTACAAGTGCCCTCTGCCTATCACAGAATGCAAAATAAAAAAGATTAAGATGACCCATAAATAACCTAGAACGTAATAGCATATCAGGATGTAGTTCAAAGATGACCAGCTATTAGTAAAGTTACTGTTAGACAACCCAGACACCATGCTAACCATATGCATTCCTGGTCATGACTGTCTTCTGGTAACAATACAAAAATTTCAGGGTAGAATTCTATGGTTCACGGCATTATTATGGCTGATTAGTTTTGAAATCAGGGCCGTGTCTCAAATTGCACACTTGAACAAACACTGCTTCAGGACGTTCACACTCACAACCACTGCAAAACTACGGTCATCAATCTGTATGTTTGTTTGGGTTGGCAATTTAAACGGTGGTTATGTCTGTCACCTCCACCTAGTGTTACAAAGCAGTGATCCATTTGGAATTTCACTGAACGTCGAACATGCACACTACTAGCCTGACATAGCCCGCCCATAATACAAATGTTCATCGTATCCATGGTCTAGTCTTCTGGAGCGGGTTTACATCGGTAGAGAGACTACAGGCCAATAAGTGAAGCTGATTAGACGAGCTGCCCAATCTTTGAGACACGGCCATGGATTACCAATTACAAAACTCAGATTCTGCCAAGCCAAATGCTTGATGAAATTCCAATTGCCTAGCCTACAGGAACACAAATGTAAGGGTTGTGATGATGGAGGACTTTCATGGGTATATCACAATGTTCAATATTCTGTTACAACTTTAAAGCACCTCTCATCCTCTCAGTTCAAAGAGCACATATTCCCATTCCGTCAATCAACATACCAGTCTCCAGCTACTGATTCTTGCAAAGAACCATATACGGATCATCCTATACTGTATGGCCTTCTCTCTTGCGACCATGATGTGCATTCGCCTGATAACAAAGACAATGTAACCAATGACGGGAAAAATAACTACGTGACCACACATGACAAAAAACTACATACCACATCAACACAATAGAAACCATATCAAGACCGGACAAAGCTGGATGAGCGAGCTCCATGGAAACCACAGTCAGAGAGTGCATATCACAACAGTCACATTCAATATGCATCAAAAACAAAAATAGTTCCCAAAACTCATGTAAAGTTTGTCACCCCGACTCACAAACTGTGTGTGCAGTAAGTCTGTCTAGGCAGGCAGTAATAAGTGGATTACAACAGCCTCACAGCAGGCTACAGCTCAGGAGCTTTGTCACTGTTAACCTATAGTGCCCTCACAGTGTCAAAGCAGTCTAATTACAATAGCCAAATTTGAATTCATACAACCTACCTCCACCTCACTACCTCCTCTTAAATTATTATTGCCACTGCTGTAGTACTAGTCTAGTTATGCCGCCTTGTGTTGTCTGTCCTATAACGCACTACCTAAGTCGTCACTGCACTTATCGTTGTTTTGAATTGTCTTGAATGTCTTTCTATATAGTTTAAATGTAACTCCACATGATCCATGGTGAAACAACATTTTGTCTCACTATACAGTGTATATGGTTGAAATGACAATCAAAAACACTTGACTTGAATTGAGCAGACAGTGACTAAATAGTAATCCATAGTTAGCTTGCTTCGGTAATTAAAACAGCAATGTTCTAGTAGTTGTCCCTAAAAACTACTCTGTTAAAGGTATCCCAAGCAAACCTTTTTCCTACAGAAATCCCTCTACAGTTGCCAATTTAAAATACAAATTTGGTTTATTTGACATTTAGCCTTGTTTTCGGATCATTTACACTGAAATACATTGGTTAAGATTCTGCTCCAAATACATTTTTATTTGTTGCTGGAACACCCCTCCACAACCGCAGCATGGGTGCAGTCGAATAATCCTTGCTAAAACGCATTAAACCTCCGTTTACAAAGGTGTGTAACTCACAGAGTGGTCTGTAGGCCTACTGTTCAGTGATATGGTGAGACAAATATCACCACAAAATATTACTTCAAATGAAAATTCTCTGAACAGAAGCATTTGTCAAAATGTTAATCTTAACCATTGTATTTCATCGGAAATGGTCCAAGAACAAGACTTAAAGGAATATTCCACCTTTTAATGAAAACTGGTTATTCACCCTCGTACCTAGAGTTACATAGGCTATGTGGGTAAAAACATTGTGCTCTCAGTGTATGCATTTTCCTAGTCTGGTAACCGCAATTTTAGCTGTATTTTAGCTGTAGCTAAGCATAGACGCTGGCGTACAAAGTAGCTAGATAGCAACTCTTTGGCTACTTTACTTTTCAGCACCTATGCTAAGCTAAAATTGGGGTTGGCATAAAAAAAAAACATGCACTGAGATCAAAATGCTTTCACCCACATATTATGTAACTCCAGGTAAGAGGGTGGAAAAAAACGTTTTCATGAAGAGGTGAAATATTCCTTTAATGTCAAAGAAACTGAATTTATACTTTAAAAAAGAAAAAATGCTAACAGCAACATGGTACATTCTCACAAATCTATGGTGATTTGTTTGCTCACCAAAGAATAGGAACAGGCGGTGATCTTTTTTCTTAAGGTAACAGACAATGTAATAAATGCGTAAAGGTAATAAATAATTTTCTGGTGCCGTTGTCATCTCGCAAGTGATGTTACTGCACATTGAAGCATCAACAACAGCAAATGTTGATACTTTCACTTACATCTAAGTAAAATAGTAAATTGTTTAATCTAATGTTTAACCACAAGTAACCTTGATTATTGTATGACATGAGTTTCTGATATCTGTCTAAGCAGTTCTGAAGCTCCCAGCTGTTGCCAGAGTCATCCCGTTCTTAGCCTTCATCTTTCTGAGCCATTTCATTTTGCTTAATTTGCTCTATCTACCATCTAAAATGTCCTTCACTTGGGTGTGGTGGTCTGCTCTGTAAATAAAGATAAAATACCTCCACACTCTGAGAACAAGGCCCAACAGAGAGATGCTTCAAACGTCTGCTCATTCATCTGTTCCTGTGGGAGCTCATTCATGCAGAAGCACCGGAGGTGTTTGTTCCTGTACCTTTTCGCAGTTTTGTGCTCAACCTCTGAATAACCTTATCCATCTTAGCAATCATTTGTTCCTATCTTGGAGAGCAATCCTGTATAAACTATTTACGAATCATGTATAAAAACAATAGGAACATGTATTAGACTAGGGTTTCACATGGTTGCATGCATGAGCATTACATTAGTGTGCCCAATTGTGTGTAATATTGCGTGTGACGATACAGTGAAATGGCTGTAAAGAGCATGCTAAAAGCGGTGTTGATTAGCATTAGAGTATATGGGTGAGTCTATGTAGCCTCCTAAGGCTGCTAAAGCACTCTTGGACCTTGGAGAGTGTGCTCCATTTCCTACACACTCTAGATGCTCCACTGGGACTCTCATAGTGCGCCTCAGTCTGGCAGAGAGCTGATGGAACAGATAGCACACTCACTGCCGCCCCCAACCCCTCACACACACACAGAGAGAGAGAGAGAGAGAGAGAGAGAGAGAGAGAGAGAGAGAGAGAGAGAGAGAGAGAGAGAGAGAGAGAGAGAGAGAGAGAGAGAGAGAGAGAGAAAGAGAGAGAGAGACACACACACACACACACACACACACACACACACACACACACACACACACACACACACACACACACACACAAGTCAGAAATAAAAGTGAGCGTGTTGGGAAAGCAAGGGAAAGATGAGTAAAGGAAAAGGTAAAGAAACCGCACAGCAAATGCTGTGACCTATATTCAACTCCTCAAAGAGGGGAAGAAAATAATGAAGGTGTGGCAGTGCTGAAAACAACCAGCAGCCATGGGAAAGGGGGGGGGGGGCACAGTACAGTGGCATGCAAGGGGACGACAGATACCAGAAAGGGAGAACAGGAGAAGTGGTGGCTTGATAAGGGAGGAATGAGAGAGACTGACATGGAAAGTAGCATGAGTGGGTGAGAGAAAGAAAGAAGGGGGAGGAGAGAGAAACACAGAGAGAGCGAGAGAGAGAGAGAGAGAGAGAGAGAGAGAGAGAGAGAGAGAAGAGGAAGGCAGGCATGCAGGCAGAGCAAAGGGCTGTTGGACTGGGGGTGGAAAAACAGAGGGAGGAGTTGACAGAAGGAGGGAAAGCACAGCCAAGAGAGCGGGAGACTATAAGTCCTGACTGCTGCAGTATTAATTCTTAATTGGACAGAGCCGCCACTGCTGCTGCTGCTGCTGTTTCTTCTGCTCCTTGGCATGGCTGCCTGCTTCTTCCAGTAGTCTATCTATATGTGGAGGAGACACAGAGACTCACAGATGAACAGCACTGTTTCACCACGCTCAGCAGAAAACTGCAGGCTGAGGGGATAGGGCTGCCACCTTCTCCACTCCAATACAATTTGTCATCCCCCTAGTCCCCTTGCACCCCACACTTCCTTGTTACAGCAATCCCCTGCCTCCTCCCCTCATTGGACCACCAGCTGCCCTTTCTAGTAAATCAAACCCTGATTGGAGGAGACTTTTTTTGCTTTCTGTCCCAGGGACTACTGTTGCATCTGGCAAATCTCTGTGACTCCCATATAGGGCATGACTGTAGATTGTCCTGGGAGGGGTGCGAGCTCCTATGGCGAGCACCAGCTGTGCCTGCTACACAGATAGGAGAGGTTGAAGAAAATATGAACAGAGAAGGAGGGGGATTAAATGCAGGGGGTTCGTCCAGCAAGGATTACGATTTCAGACATTGCTCCAGGATCTCCAATCCTTAACCATGACACCAGGTCCATGATTACACAAATACAGCAGCTGGATCAAAACATCCTTGAACACTGCTGAGCCTCGAGTCAGCTGTTGCTACACAAAAAAACCTCGGAGAAATTCTTTTCGAGGTAAAAGACTGACAGTCACAAGGCTATCTGGTCATTCTGTCTATAAAAGGGCATTAAATAATCTCATGGATGGTCCACAACGTTGCCCCTGCTGCTCGCACGGGGGCTGGCTGATAAGAGCTCTCCATGTCTCCAGCCAAGAACTTACATCACACCATCAAGATACATCGCTGTAGTTTTCACTTAACAAAAACTGCCACGTTTGAAACCAAGGCAACAAAATATAATACGTATGCTATAACCACTATCAGCAAACACTAAGGTGGGCTACCACAAAGGAGACTAGGCTACATAATCAGATAATTTAGGAAGATGTCAAGATCACACAACACGGCTCAAATACCACAAAAGAACCCACACATTTTCAGCATCAATTCATATTTCTAATCCTCAACTTGATGTGTGGAGCTTGATTGATAAACATGAGATCAAAAGCAGGCGTAAACCAACCCCACTGGGGGGAAACTGAGTCAAAGCAAATAGTTAAGCAAAACAGACGGATATGGCATTTCCATCAATCTTTCGAACATCGAAAGGCATGTTGTGTAAGGAAATTGTCTACAGAATTATATTTCCCTAACATCCAATCGAGGAACAGGGTGGTTTGCTGTAAGGATGGATTGCAGACATGCTCGTGCCGCACCACAGCAAAAATTCACACCGAGACTCACGCATAAAATTAATCTGGACCCTGCCGTCAGTGAAAACAAAAATAAGACTTCTCAATAAAGCAACTTACGTGTACTGCTGGGGAAACCTGTGACTCTCCACGCCAAGCCATGGCACGCAGAAAATTAAGATTATCTGCACGGATATCAAGCAGGCGATGCTGCACGACTGTGAACATATCGCCATTTTCCATTAAAAGAGAAGGAGCGAAAATAAAAAAAAAACATACAATACCAAATCTCGTGAAACGAGGTAAGGCAAGTGGTCCTTAGGACTCCTATATTCTCGAGGACATGCTAGTTAAAATAAAGGGGCGAAGACGAAAGGAAAGTCGCGTTCCATGCTTGGTGACCATTTGAAGCTCCTGCTGCTGCCTAGATGCTGCGGCACGCACGCTCGCTCGCTCGCTCGCAGTGAGCATGGCAGGGAGAGGGTACGAATCTAGGCGCCCACAAATCATCCGAGACACAGCGGGGCACAGATTCTCGGGTTCTGACGTAGGTTATGCATATTTTAATATGTTCAACGCGACATATGAAGATTGTAATGTGGTCGTCTCACATGGGGGAAAAAAACCTTATGGTTGTAGTCAGCAATCTATTACCCTCTCATCTGGGACTACCACCATAGGCTACTACTCAATGAGATCAATCACCAGTAATTTACACAGTGACAGTAAACGAGCCTGTTTAGTCTGGCATTGAGTCTCCGGTGGAACCATGGTTTATAAATCTAATTGACACCAAAGAAACATTTTGCCACTATAGCCTCTGTGGTGAGGGAAATCAATAAGCTTGTTTTTAACTTGCAGATTGGGGCGAGGAATATTCAATTATTTGCCATCCCTCCTTTATTGTCATTAGGATCACAGAATAAACCCGAAACCCGTCTGTGATCGTTTGCATTGTATGGCTTATCTCTATCAGCAAGACTGCGTGGGAGGTAGATATCTGTGTAGCCAACATCTAGTTCTAATGTTTGCCAAGATCCAGAAAAATTAGGTGCGTTCTGTTCCAATACCTTGCTCTAGCTAGAAATACTGTTATGTTTTCTGAATATATATTTAAAGTTTTCATTTGACACAATTCACCACAGGTACAATAAATCACAAATTCTTGCTTTGCAATTCATATTCATGCCTCCTCATAAGCCAACCCATCAACACAGCTTGGAGTGGACAACATTGATGATTTACAGATTGACCTTCTCTTGCTCATTGCCACACCATTGGTACATACCTATATGTGTTTTCATGCATTACTTTTCTGTCTGAGCCATCTCAATGATTTTCATCACTTGATCACTAAGGCTTGAAGCAGGCCAAACCATGCAGGAGTTACACAAGGTAGACAGCAGGCCTACGGTATGAAGTCAGCAGTTTCTTTGGCTGGGAGAGATTAAGTAATAAAATGCTGTAGGGAGGGAATCAGGTGTTAAGTAAAGGGCCCATGACATATGACACAACACTGATTTCATTCACACCTGCCCACTCTCCCCTAAACCCATGGGGAGAGCACATAACACAGAAGTGTACAAACACACACGCAGGCACGTACGTACACACACACACACACACCATTTCTGTCAAAACAAGGACAATGCAGAATACATGATATGTCAACAATTGAAAGCAGTATAAATAATGTTAGGTTGTTGGACAGATCTCACAATAAGCCAAGTGTTAAGGCTCTGAAAAACCCGTAGGGTTCACATTTATGCTTTACTGCTGGACTCGGACACCATAAAAGAGACAGCATTTGTCGCCCCTCTTAAAAGGGCAGTCTTGTGCGTCTACCGAGAGTGCGCTATACTTGTCACCACAGTAGGTCTTCAGCCTGCTCCCAACACTTCAGTGAGCAGAATGACAAGCACAGGCTATAATTACTGACCATTTGTTTCCTGAAGCCTTCCTCTGGAGACCAATCCTTTTCTAATTGGAGGACATCTCTGGGGGTTATTGAACTGTTTCAAAGACAGTGTGGAGCGTCAGAAAACAAGACTCACACTTTCTGTATGAAATAACAAAAATACAGTTGAAATTCTATTTTAAGTATCAATAATGTCTGAGGAAATGCCTCAGGAGGAAGGTCATATCAAGACACCAAAAAGTGTGTATAATATGCATTATTGCATAGACAATAATTATGCACTATTGTAAGAAAGTTGAAAAAGCAATTTTTAAGAAAGGAAAAATGATAGTTTTTCAATTTGTGGCTACTGATACAATATTTGCTATTTTGGCCCATTGGATAAAAGGTTTTGAATGCCGTCCTGCTCCTGGTCCCATTTGCCCTTAGTGTGGTGTAATCCCTGCTCTGCATGGGAGTTTATAACTGATCTCCAACCGGAATATGAATCACAGGTTTAATTAACCTGACCTTCGCTGTACCTCCCCACTGTGTTCCCTCAAGCCCTCTGGAGCAGAGGGAGGGCAGGGGGTTTTATCATGAGAGCACCACTTAAAACAACATCAACACCCTTGGACTGCTGCTCATCTCATGATACAGAAGCATCAGTAATTCATACATCTCTTTTTTTTCTTCTCTTTTCTTCAGACTGCTCTGCCTTATCTAAAAGTCAATGTTTTTTTTTTTTTTACAGTCTCTTCTATTTTTCAAAAAAAGTCTCTCTAACACAGAGTAGGTTTTACAGATAAGGATCAGCATAGGTGTGTAACTTTCTTCCTCAAGAGGAAAGGAAATAGAAAGGGACACTAAAATTTAAAGGTTTTTTTTTTTTTTTGCTCGCCAAAAATGAATGAAATAACTCCAGTCACATGTATGCTTTGAACTGTTACTGAAAGGGGGGAAATCTGATAATGCTTTTCCTGTATTTTGGAAATCAACCTTTGAAAACCCAAAGTCAGCCCATATCTCTGTTCTTTGAGGTGACCAAGCGCTATTATGAGAACAGCAGCATTACAACACAGACTAAAGTTGCAAACTAGCAGGGGATAAGAAAACTAAACTTCCCTGCCCTCATAAATGAACATGACTACAATTTCACTTTCTGGTCTACGTTGCAGAACCAAATTCTGCTTTCATACCTACCAGCAGCAGCAGTAGGCAAAGTAAAACAACAGGGCCACAGGCTGATTCACTCTGAATTATCCCTTTCATTTTATAGAACAAAGTTCAGGCAGAAGTGATTAACCTGCTCTTACATGGTCTCATGGCATCAAAATGTATACTGTCCTGCCCCCTTGTGGTGGCTGATTTGACATTTTTTGATGTTTCTTAGATCTTTTCCCCCAGGATTCGTGGGGTCAGTTTTCCAAAACAGTTGACAATGAAGATTTTACATTGCAACCAACAAAGATGCTAACTTAGTTAGCAAGTATAGTTTGGGGCAACAGAGGCATACAGAAGTCAAAAATATACATCTTACCACATTTTGATCAAAAATTAATTCTTTTATTTCCTAATTATTTTTATTTCAACATTTCAAAACAAAATCAGCTCACAGTATTGTTATAGAGTCAGCACAGCAGACAGTTCAAAAAAGTACTCTTGACAGAGGTCCTGCAAATTATCCTCCATACCTCTTAATGGGTCATAATTGACGTGGGGACTGTTTGTCCTATGAAATGTCCGATGAAAATGGATTTGAAATGTTCATTTTAAAAAAGCATGTGTTGAGTAGATGAACAATGTAAAGTGTGGTTATGAGATCATGAGATGAGGGGGGTGAGGATGAAAAACGGTGGCGATATAAAACAGAAATGGAGTCTAGCAGCATTTTGGTGAGCACCTGAATCATCCCTGTGGGTTTTACATACTAAGACTCTATTATAATTTCTTCCTCTATTCTGCAAATAAGACACTCTCTAATTGCTCTGTAAAAACCTTAGTGCTAAAACGACTCCTGAGATCATATATATATATATAAGTAATGCAATGCAATGCCATTTAGATGATTTCTCTTTCACTAAAGTTAGCCTTTGGTGTAATCAAAACTCTGTTGAAGATTAGCTTCATCAACTTCTCTTTTGGATATGTGCAACATCAAGGTCAGTACTGGTAGCACTGGGGAAATAGTAAGAACAGTTGCTGAATTACTTCCTAAGGCGGAAGAAAGATAAAGGGATCTGAAGAGACAGAGGTTAAAAAGAGAGAAGAGCGGGATGGAGAGGGAAAGGAAGGAGAGAGGGAAAATGAGCTGAGAGAGGCAAAACAGGTGTGCAGCACCATGATATGAAGTATAGTAAATGTGTGTAGAGGTGACATGACTACAGGTGTTCATAATGGCATCCACCTCTCACAATTATGCCAAAATATCCTAAACGATGCATTGGTGCTGCTACTGCTGCTACAGACCTCTGAGTGGATAAACAGCAGAGAGGGTTGAGGAGAGCGAAGGATTGGGCTGAATCCCAGTAAACCCACTATATCATAAGCCCTGAACCCTTAAAGAGATGGTTCAGTCGTAATCAAACATAGCTCTGTTGCATGAGCTTACTGACTGAGCTAGATATCGAATGGAATGAGAGAAAAACAACATAGACCAAACGTGAATGCAAATGCAAATGAAGAAGCATTTCACATCGAGTCTTACTTAAAATTCCGAATTATTTTTATGTCGCTGACTCAATGTAAAGTGCTTGTTCGCATTTGGGTTCGCATCTTGTCTATGTTGCTCCAAATTCTTTCGTTCCACTGGGTATATAGTGCAGTCAGCAGGCTATTGTAACAGGGCTATGCTTGAATGACGCCGACCCATCAAAGATCTAACTAGCTAGGGTATCTGCTTTGAAATTGGCTGATTTGTGCCAGTTATGCCTTACTGGGTTGAGAGGGTATTCGAATAAGCGCATTAGACAGAGAGTGTGATGGTTGGAGGGGTGGGTGGGTGGGTGGGTGAGGTGTAGTGTGGTGGTGGGCAGGGCAAGGGGAGGGGTCTGGCAGAGCAGTGCCAGGACAGCATCTCATGCTTCCCCGGGTAGAGCGGGCACATTGGCCAGGGCTGGTACCAGTCTCTCGTACACCTGGATGCCCTTCAGGAAGACCTGCTCATTCAAGTACTCGTTGTGGTCATGCAGGAGAATGGGCGTGTGGTTCATTGGTGAGAAGCCAATGGCTGGGAGACCCACCTGTGGAAACCGACAACACAATCACCACTACTGGCTCACAGTTGAACATTTCCTATTTACAACTGCTTCAACAATGAAACCACTTAGTCTACTAAGGCTAACAACTGCTACTACCACAACACACTGTGTTACGCTTCAACATTTCTTTTGTCTTTTTAAAACTACATCCAATTCAACTATTAACTAATGTCCAAGACTGAACACAAAACACTGGGTCACAGCTGAACGTTTTACCATTTAAAACTAACAATTTAGGGCTAAAGTCCAATGATGATCATAGCTGCCACTATAAAATTATTTATTTCATTTTGCTAGTTTAAAAAGCAATCACCTCCAAAAGAGGGAAGAGAGTGTTAAATGTGTGATACATACAGCTCGGATGAAACGGCTGTCTGTGGCAGCAGGAAAGATCTCCTTTGTCAGTGTCATATTCCTGTCACACACAGAACAGCTATCAACACTTCAATCCACTAGAACTACTACACTTCAAAGAGTTGAGTTGTGTGTGTGTGTGTGTGTGTGTGTGTGTGTGTTTCTTACATGCTCTTGCAGGTGGAGCTGAAGGCATTCCACCATGCGTCACTTTCATCAGTGGATGTTGTGTTCTGGCCCATGTGTTTCTAGGGAGGGTAATGGCATAAACTCAAGTGACACTCCCGAAACATAACACCACCCTGACATCTCTTCATAGCCTCATGCTGCGTTTCCATAATGTCATTTCAGATGTGTCAGTGGTTCTCTGACTAACGGTCATGACACCCAGATCTGATTTTATAGTCCACAAAATTCCAGTCGTATTCTGAAGGGCCATTCACACCAGGGAAGATAACTCTAACAATATAGCATCCACACTGACCAACAATCCGTTTCTCCTCATGTCAATGAATGTCTGTCTATGTACTGTATGTAAATTTGATGATTACCGATTGGCTGCCAGTTCATCATCACAATCTGACAATAATACCAATGATATTACTCATCTCACTGTAATTATGGTTTGCAATATTGATATGGCCAATCATATGAACAAGAGTAATAATCATTATGCTTTTTTTCTTTCTTGTATGAACAATGCTTACCACTAACCCTAAATTGTTCATTATAACACCATTACACTGTAATAAGTAAAACATGGGGAAAAAAATAACAATAACCAAAAAAGTGGCCACAAACCACCTACAGAATAACAGCCACAATTAACATGCTCACTGTTCTACAGATATCATAACAGGGCACACACACACACACACACACACACACACGGATAATTTCTGCTTCAAAGGTGAGGGAAGGGAAGTAAGAGGGGCCCAACAAAAAGGCTCATATTCTAAGGCTAAGATGGACTGAAGGAGTCGTCATATAACTAGTTACGTATATCATGGTCAATAAATACATTTGTTTGATAAATATACACATTTGAATACTACTACAAAATTTGTGAGAGAAGTTGCATGTAAATGGTCTCCAGGATAGATTGTTAGGCAAGATTACCAACCTGAGCAAATTTATATGTGATACCTTCACCAGCCTCACTACACCAACGTTTAATCTGTTCTTCAAATTCCTGTGGAGAAAAATAATGTGCCATTATCTTCATTATTTGTCTTAACCTCACATACAGAACACAGTATTATTTTGCAATTTTCCACATGTAAGACATCAACTTAATGAAAAAAAAAGACATTTTTGAAACTATGATCTCCAGTTTAGCATAAGAGAGAGAGAGAGAGAGAGAGAGAGAGAGAGAGAGAGAGAGAGAGAGAGAGAGAGAGAGAGGTTTAGTTAAGTGCACAGTTGCACACACACACACACACACACACACACACACACACACACACACACACACACACCTGCAAGTTGACAGTGGGTGGGATCCTCATATCAAAGCTGACGTCCATCTCTGCAGGGATGACATTGTAGGCCACTCCTCCATTAACCATAGTCATGTTCACAGTGGTCACATCCCCCAGTGTGAAGCACTCACTGATGTCCAACCTGTCACAACATCACACACACTCACCATTCTTAACGTTCAGACATTTCAGGGTGTTTGTTCTATGGCAAAACTGCATGAATTGTAGGACATATTGAATCATTAGTTGCTAGATTAGACTTAGTAGCCACCATGCAGAAGTAAGTTGTCCATCTATTCAACAGTCACCACATAAATAGTCAAAGCTTCTACAGTACACTATGTGTAGCTGCTGTCAGGAAATACTTCCAGTTGGCAGTCAACTGGCACTGTGTAAAACTGTGGTCACACATGGTAAAATGTGATAAAATATGTTTAGGTCTATGGACATGGGACAATCCCTTTGTCTGGTGTTATCAGTGGATTATATTTAATCTCACTGAACTAGGAACTATTCAAGTAGGTGAAATGTCTTACCTATGTTTCTCCTGCTCTCTGAAGTCTAGGAAGGAGTTGATGATCTTTCGCTGGAAACGATAGAAAAATATCTGTATGATTTTCCCATTTCGCAAAGACCAGATTTACTTGCACAGATCACATACAGAATAGAATAGAATAGAATAGAATAGAATAGAATAGAATAGAATAGACTTCATTGTCATGCCAGCATGAAAATTGCCTTTGCTCTCACTGTATAAAAACACAAATAGACATTCATTCCGATGTTCAAAACAAAAACACATACACAAATCATTGCATCCATCCCCTCCCTTCAGCCACCCTTCCCAGCATACACTTCATATACAAGTCAGACACCACTTCCAGACCCTTGGTTCTCTCTACACCTTATAAGCTTTTCCATTGTTTGTTGACCATGGAGATTGCGTTTGGTATAAATAAATGTTTGTATAGGTTTCTCCTTGCCATGTGTGATCTGTAGCGCCTCCCTGAGGGGAGGAGTTCAAATTCAGAGTGAAGGGGATGGGTATTATCATCTAAAATGTTCATAGTTTTTCTGTCAACTGCAGTCCAATATAAATTGTCCAGTGGTTTTTGAGGTCGTCCTATGATCTTTCCTGCCATTTTCACTACTCTGGACAACCTGTTCTTGTTGGATAGGGTGAGGTGACCATACCAGACAGAAATATTATAGGTATATTATAGGTATATTATATACAGAAGTTGAAAGTAATCCTTTTTGTTATGGATTAAAAGTGGAATCTTGTTCATACTGTAGCATGCCATGTCATTACAGACAGTGGACTTCCAAATCTATAGTCTATACTGTGCTTTTCCATCCAACTCATAATGCGCTTTTAATTTATGCAAATAACAAATCTTTGGACCAGCAGATACAAATCTTTCAACTAATGTGAATCTAAGTCTAATTCACTTGAGAGGGGTGGTTTAACTTTAATGCATATAAGGCATTATGTGATTGACGTTTAACTTGTGTATATTCACATTTACCACGTTTCTGTCCATAGACGTCGGCCTGTCGGCAACACAGCTGCTCAGAACACGCCACTTGATTGGTGCAATATTATTTGCATTACACAGTTGATGGAAAAGCATACAGATACGAATATGCTTGAGTCGAGTTTTTGTTAATGCACAAATGATACGTGTACAAGTTGGATGGAAACCCAACTTGTGAAGTCCAGACTGCCGACTCACCAGCTTCTCTGCAGCTGTGTTCTCCACAAATCTAGAGCCGTGGCCAGGACTGCCTGGGCAGTTAACTGTGATCCCTGACCAAGCAAGACAAGGAAAGTTTAAGAGGCACAATAAAAGTAGTCCCACAAAAGTTAAACAATAATAGTGAAAGGCAACAGTGTTCAAATTTGTGAAAGAGTTAGATAAAGTACACCTACACCAGGGGCTCCTCTCCCCGTAAAACACAGTAAATGCTTCTCCAGGGTTAGCCAGACCTGCATAAATACAGCCATACAAACAAATAAATAAATATCCATTCAGCTATTAATTAAAATATATGAACCTAAAGAATCTATATTAAGAATAAAATGGGGCATTGCTAGATTTCCAGTCTACAAAACAATTACTATGCTCACGGTGTCTGAGCACTGCAGCTTATTGTCTAAATAGGGCAGCACTAACTGGCTAAATACCAGTGTCCTCCCTAACCCAAAAACTTGAACCCTCAAAGACTTCAGAGGCATGAATCAGCCATAAAATGAACACCATGCAAACCTGATAGCTCGCCATACAATTGCAGAATTTCTTTCTTTTTTTTTTCTTTTTGCAATTGACACAATGTCTGAAGTTCTAACATGACATAAGAATGACAATTTTTGAAGTTTTTTTGACTGACAAAGTAGCCTATAAGGCTCATATGTTCATGTTTGTTTTGTTGCGCTGCAGGCATCATTCATGTGCTGTTGATTTGCAAAGAAAACTTACAGAGAGCCAAGAGAGCCTTCATTTACTCTATAATGACACCATCAAAGCGACAACAAAGCTGGTAAAAAAAAATCAACCCTGAATTTTCTTATCTAGTTCCCCTTTAAGCCTTTGACCACTCTGTGCTTAGAGTTGAGAGGCAAAATTGGGATTACTTGCCCCTAGTTGCCTAAGTGCTGCAACTAAAAAAAAAGTGAACTTCAAGTTGTACCTTCATCAAGAGCAAAGCCGATGTTGAGCCGCTGAAACTCTGGGTGCTTGACAAAAGTCTCCATCCCTTTGTGCCCTCCGACTTCTTCATCTGAAATTCAGCAGATTTGGTGAAGATGACATTAAAACTGTTCATACAATGGTAATTCTGACACACTGCATGAATATGGAAAGTGACTCTTTGTTGTTCACCTGGGACAAACATCAAATGAATGGTGCGAGCAAACTTCTTCCCTTCAGCTTTTAGTCTCCGGATAGCTTCGATGTACCTGAGATGACACGTCAGAAAACCGATCAAAATTGTGCAAAGATAAAAAATATATATAAAAAAACAACCACACAATGTTGGCTTAACTTCATCTTCTCACTTCTGCACTTCTAAAAATGATTCAAATTAAATCTCGACACATTTATGGTATTCCCACTGGGAGACCAAGTTATCAACTCACTGTATAGTGACAGACTTCATATCCTGTGTCCCTCTTGCATATATGTTGCCTTCAGGGTCCTTGACAGCAGCAAATGCATCATATTTCCAATGCTCCTGAGATTTCAGAACAGAGCCAAGAGTTAATATAGAGTAGGGTGGCAGTGGGGTTCCGTATTAATACTAAAAAATGGCCAAAAGTGTGGTACCTGATAAACAGGTACAACATCAGTGTGGGAGTTCAACAGGATGGACTTCAGGGCAGGATTGGTGCCCACCCATGTCATGATGGCAACTACTCTACCAGGACACACCTGAAGTGAACAGTGAAGAGTGAAGAGTGAAAAGATTACAGGTAGGCTATGATGTGAATGGCACTGCACACTCAAAGTGTATTTAGTTGAGGACAAAACATTTTGTGGTACACATGTCAACCAGGTAATTTAAGTGATGCAATACCTCTATTTTTTTCATGGGAAGACCTAGCTCATTGGACATGCGGTCAAGGAACACAAGGGCTGCATCTGCAAGTGCACAAATCACACAAGTATTTCACACCTGCAAACACTAGGTTCATCGTGGAGCAATTGGGTATGCAAGTCCCACCTCCTGCCCAAGCCAAATATAATCATTATCTTGATCCACCAGAGATAATTAACAGTCAGGAGTAAAGACTGTGAGATCAGAGTTCACTGTCTCACTGCATCCTAAATATTTTCAAACACTGATTTTAATAATTGGGGAAAAAAACAATGTCTATGTCCTTATCCCACAGAGAATTCTGCAATGTGCACATCCTCTTTAAGAGTATCAATCAACAGTTCCCTGATTATTCAGAAGAATTTCTGTAGCTACTTAAAATAAATTACATACAATTAGTCCGTGTTGTTTAAATTTCAATTTAACCTACCACCTACGAAAAAACTGTTGATTAGAATATGCTACCATAGTCAGGATCCGGGTGAACGGTCTTAAGTCGTAGGTACTCCCGAAAGAGTGTCACTGAAGGGTCTTCTTTTCCCGTGCCCTGGGTCCCACCGCCCATATTGCTTGGCCCATCTGGTAACATACTCACAGCTTCTAGGACGAAACATCGATTAATAACCCAGGAATGGTGCACGAGAAAGATTGTTTTGCAGCAGTGGTGGGAGACAAGAGATTAGCCTGATCCGATAAGCCAAACGTTATCACTGTCTAAAAAGGCAATACTGCTTGCACATATCCAGAATTTATCAGGAAAATGCCAGAAGAAGACAGAGATTGTAAACTACCAACTGTCATGTGGGATAATGCAGTTCAGTTACTGTGGACTCATTTCTGATTAGCCTTCGTGTAGCTGAAAACAACATTAGCCTGCTAGCTAGCTTGTGCCAAGTTAACCAACTTCCCCTTTGTGAAGAGTGATCTTACTTAGATTGAAAGAAATTGACAAAACTATAATTACCCATTTCTGGTGTAATGCATTACATGATCAATACACTTTGGTGTTACACAGATAAACAAACCCTGCAGCAGTTCTAACGAGGAATTACCTGCTGAGCCAGATTCTCACCCCGTACAAACTTCGAATCGCTTGCACCTTACCCTGTGAATATCATAGGGAATGCAGTCGATGTACGACTCATCGATGTTAATTATTGTCAGATATTGTAAATGTGTAATGAATAAGAAAACTTCGAAACTAACTCAGCTAAATGATGAGACAGACAGAGAGCAATGCAAGGCAAGGATTTATTTGCTCAACTTCGTTACCTTTGGCGTTTCAAAACGCAAATGACAAAGCGATGAGCAGCCACAAATAGCCAACAACACAGTACATTTATACATATGTACATTTTTTTTAATTTAGTATCTACACCATCAAATGTCATAACTGCAAAACGCTGCCTCTCCAAATATGCCTCCACCTATGTTAAATGATGTAAATAATGGTCATCTTCAGCTTTAGGCAACAGAGGTTAGTGCTGCTTACTTACCTCAATAAATATTTTCTTTAAAAGTTCAATTTCTGATACCATTTAACCAACTTGTTTGAGGACAGATATATTATTCTACTCATCATTGTGCTCTAAATGCAAAACTGCTGTAACATTCTCTTGACATTCTTTAAGTTTCTGCATTCTTCGTGTGATGAGACACATTGTGCCATCAAGCAGAACCACCTCTGATGGCCAGCTCTTCATAAATTAAGCACACCCTAATTTAAATGAGGATGATAAAGAGTTCACTTCACATTCCAGCATTCTGAAATAACACTAAACAGTTCAACAAATGAATAAAATATTGCAAGATGGGACTAATCTATGTAACACAACAGCATGAACGATTGCTGCTTTGAAGGAGCACAGTGATTCTAAAGTGATGGAACATTTGAGAACACACGTTTGTCCCATACACTAGAGTGGTCGGGATGGAATATTTGAATGAAAATGTCCATCTTCCATGGCCTGTGAAAACACCCCTCCTCCTATGATTTTTTTTTCTTTTTTTTTCTCCACTCAGTCTCTCCATGTCTTTTGTCATTCCTCACAAAATCATGGCTTCCCCCAATCTCAGTCCAGTTTGTTCAGAAAATCAAGCAAGGCTAGGTGGAACTCGCGGGGCTTGTCCATGTAGCAGGCGTGCCGCGCCCCTTGCAATTTAGCCACTGTGTGGTTGGGTAACTGCAGAAGGTTCTTATGGGACTGCGCTCCCAGGTTGGTGTCCAGCTCCCCAAACACTATCAATGTTGGAGTCTAATAAAATACACAGTAAACAACAATTTCAGGGTTATCATCAATAAAGGCGTATCAACTGACATCATCACCCTTGTTATTACTGTTCAAGTACTATTATATTATGAGCACATGTGAGGACATAAATAGCCATTCTTTTCAGATTAATACTTAATGCTGTGAACTAGTATCCCATGCTGTGTAAAAAAAAAATAAACTGTGTGATTATGCTACATGATGGCCTTGGCCTTTTTTTAAGAGGAAGAGTTAAGAATATTGAGCAGAATATTCACTCAATGGTGTTTTTTGCCCCCAAGGCACTACCTTTACCCTATTCCTAACCCTAACCCCCTCAAGCCTCATCCTAACCCTAAACTAAGGGGAGTAGTGCCTTGAAGGCACTGTTGAGGGCAAAAAATACCAAAGACCAGAATATTCCTCCGAGGTTATATTTTCCCCTGTGTGTTAGCAGGTTGAAGCTCCTAACAAAGAAGAAGCCAATGAATCAGCATCCCCCCGGCAGAGCTCACCTGGATGGCCTGATATTGCTGTGCAGAGTGGCTGCGGGTGCCAACTGGGGCAATGGGCACAAACCCATGCAGGTGTGAGCTGTGCTTCATGAGAAAGGGCATAGCATAGTGCCCACTCATAGAGGGGCTGATAAGAACTGCAGTGCGCACCCCAAGCGACTCCAAGAACATTCGCAGTAGCTCAGCGCGACTTTGGTCCGTCTTCACTGACTCAGAGTCTGGAGTGTTTCCAAATCCTTAAAGTGCAACAGAGACATGTGTTGGATCCTACTGAATCTAGTTCAAACATCGGCAATTCAGATTAGGGTTACAACATACAACTACACACTGCAGGTCAGGAGAGCACTGGACACATGTAAGCACAGTTTGTATTGGTACTGGAGAAATGTTGGGAATGTAATGCTTTGGTTGTACCTGGTAGGTCCAAAGCCAAGGCTTGGTATCCATGAGTTGCAAGGAGGCTAAGAGTCCCCAACTCCTCCCAGGTTTTGGAGGTAAAGGCTTGTCCATGCAGCAACACAATCTGAAGCCTTAAATCAAGAAAACAAATGACACTCTTAGCAGTATGCCTAACACTTACAAATATTTTATGAGACTGGTTATGTTTTGTGTTAATCAAGGCGGTCTTGGTGGTGCCATCCAGGCAGCGCTGCCTTCAAGGCAATACCCCTACAATTTAGGGTTAGGATGAGGGTTGAAGGGATTGGTGTTAAGGTAATGCCTTTTAGGCTGTGCTGCCTGGAAGGTGCCATTGGAGGCAAACAACACCATTGAGCATTAATCAATTCATCAACTTAGGAGTTATTTTCACTTGGGCAAAATCTGCCTTCCAGCTGCATCAACAGGGAGAGCTTCTCGGAAGAATAACGGTGGGTCTCCTGGTAGCTGCCTTGTCCGGATAGTGATATTGATGGGCGAGGAAGGAGGTGGAGTAGCTGACAGTCCCATCCTTTGGACTTCCAGAGATGGTTCCATGCTTCCTTGGCGTATGGTCGGAAGAAGCAGATACAGCAGTACAGTGGCCAGTAACACCAGTCCCAATACAACTAAGCGGTTGCGTAAAAAACTCATCATGACAGAAGATGACCTGAAAAACACACATTAGTCATCAAACATCACAACAAACACATATGATCAAAAATTGGGCGCATTCCAAAGACTACCATTAACCTAGCATACAACTCATACAGATATTGCGTTGATTCGACACAAGGTGTTTTGCTGCTGGCAGCAGGTAACGTTACAGGAAGATGGGAACAGCCGAATATTACTTTGTTTCATTTGTCACCAATTTGTTACAATGTAACGTTACTCTGTAACGTTAGGCAAAATGGTTTAGCCCAATCGTTATCAACTAACGTTACAGACAGCGCATTTGTATTTCAGTCTTTGACATCGTGCACAAAATTGTGCACATTTGTCAACCTACGTTAATGCAACAGACACAATCTGCAAAAAATGTTCTTACAGTTCTGTTATGAGGATTCGGTCGTCAATCCATCAAAGGCAAACTATATTTCATCTGAAGAAGATGTCCATTTGTGCGCGGGTTATCCTTGGCTTGTTGTTATCGATAGCTAGCAACAAAACATTCCAAAGCTAAAGTTTGGCTACCGTGTAATAGCGCCGTGTGGAAAATGCTGCTATTCAAATTGGATCCGGAAGGGTGCTGTATCAATTTAGCCAAGCCTATTCATTCTCTGAAATTGCATTATTTCTAACTTTTCACATTGCGAGGTCTATCTGTGATATGGCATGGGCCCATGGTCTGTTTATTTATTAGCTTATTAAAAATCTCCTCTCTCTGTTCCTCAGGAAGAGATAGGCCTGACTATGACTTGATTCCAAAATGCTTTATATATTTTTTTGTACCACTCAGTGTGTCTGTAGTGTGTCAGTTGGAGTTGTTTGAACTTTAATGTTTTGAATTGATTCAGAAAGCTGTTACTATGGTGAGAAATAGTGGCAAATAGTGGTTTTCACTCAACAAATGTCAAGGGTACTAGGCCTAAGTCCCAAGTCTCATGAATTGAGTGTGAGAAGCCTATGCAATTTACAGATACAAGATTACCAGAGCCATAGATCTCTCTATGGCTCTGAAGATTACAAGCTCACACACCACACATGCCAGTTCTCACTAACCTTTCATCTTTAAGTTTGGAGATAGCCTACATAATTAAGAATTTGCGTTTATAGTAAACCTACAAAATAGTCCTACAACTCTGTGACAATAGTGCACAGCTGGCATAACAGAACACACCTCCTTGTGCCATTCTTCCTTGTACACAGGTTACATGCAGGCATAGGCCTACATGCAAGTCATTATACCCCAAAACATGACAAATGCCTAAGCTTGTCTATTGTTAATGATTATTGCATGAAACTTCTCTCCCTCTTCCAGCTTTCCAGAGACACTGATCACTGTGATAAACGGCAAGAGAATGATTTACTTATGCAACCTGCTTGCATATCCTGTAGGCCTATAGCTCACAAACTTGTCATTCACCACAAGGCAAACAAAATGTGAAAATACTGGTAAATGGTTTAAAGCTTTGAGTGATATTCTTGATTAATCTGTTTTGAAATACATTTTCTTCAACTTTGAGCTGGTAAGAAGAAAAGGTATAAGCCTTTCATGACAATAATTATAAAGTTGGTTAAGGCATGCACTAGCCTGACATAGCCCGCCCATAATACGAATGTTCATCCGTATCCATGGTCTGGGAACGGTCCTCTGGGGCGTGTTTACATCGGTAGAGAGTCTACCGGCCAATAAGCGAGGCTGATTAGACGAGCTGTCCAATCGTTTCAAACCAGAAGTGAATGCCCTCCCCTCCGCAGTATAATCGCATCAGGTTAAAGAACCTCCAGACCATGAATACGGATGAACAGCAGTATTATTGTCGGGCTATCTCAGGCTAGGCATGCACAGGACATGTAGGCCTATGCCTTGAACATGACATCTGTAACCTACATAATACAGGCAGTGTTGGCTTGGTAACTTGGTAAGTATGCTAGATGCATTCTTCTTCAAATGGTTCAATGAGAACATTGTAATAGATAAAATTATAATTCATCAAATTCCGTAGCCTCCCCAACCGTCAATATTTCTTTTTATTTGCCGTGTTTTTTATTTATTTATTTATTTATTAATGTTAATGAACTATAAATAAAGACATTTCACTAACTTTACAGGAGAGTGAAAACATTTTTTTTTTTTCATTCATTTGAAAAGTTCAGTTACTTGGTGTTAGTGTAATCCGACTTTGAGTCCCATTTTGAGACCAGGAGTTCATGCTCATAACCAAACGAGGTTATACCTCAGTGACAGTAGTGGTTTTTACGCTTTTAGGTTAGACTTTGGCATTGCAAATGGTAGTCTGCATTAGGAAGCGTATATAATGGTCTTTGTAAGTCCTATTTTGTGTATAATGGTCTTCTTTGTAAGTCCTGTTTTGTGTTGTTTCCTGGCCTCTACCTTCATCCTCACTGCCAAACTTACCACAACCGTATTTAGTTTATTGTTCCAGAGAAGATGGCCTACATCACCAACCATTCTTTATTCAGGGGAACTTGACTGACCTCTAGGCTCTTTTACAGCAATGCCCTGATGATGAAATGTGCCCAATGGGCCCACCATCACATTTGGTAAGAGAAAACTACCTTTGATAGCAGATAGAGCTAATGCAATAGTGGTGCATTTCCAGATGAATGGAGAGACTGTTCTGTGAGAGCATAAAATTGAATATTTTATTGTAATAATTATTGTATTATTATAAATGTATTATTAAGTACTCTATAATTTACCGTACTTGTCCTTATCTACTCCTTACCCAGGAGTTCACAAGCTGTAATCATTACCAATATTGCACTGAAGTACAAAATATTGTGTAAGTGATTATCAAAAAATTGTGGCTTGTTTTCTCTCACACCTGCATAAACTCATTAACTGAACTCATATGTATAACCATCACTAATTTAAAAGTGAAATATTAACATTTGGGTCAATGATGCCTTTCTATTCAGAAAATTCCAATTCATGATGAAATCATGATCAACAAAATGTTAAAATGCCATTATTCGGTGAAGAGTATAGTGACTTGTACTCAGTGTAACTTGACTTTGGTGTGATTTAGACTTGGCCTACTCAGTCTTAACTTGGGACTTGACTTGGATTTGAGAGTTAAGACTTAAGACTGACTTGGGACTTTCTCCCACCTCTTCTAAGTACTGTCACCAGCCATGTGCTGTAAGTAGGAGAAACAGTGGTCAACTACTAGGGGGTCAATATCAGGAGGGGGCAAGCTGAGGAGAACCAAGAATCTTGCAGGGACTTGGAGTCTGGTTTGAGTTATGAAACAAGGCATCCTCTGTACTTGAAGCCCAATAATATTGCTTTTGGCACACTCTGACCCACCCCCTCCCCCCCTCGGAGATGGACCAGGTCCCAAAAAGAAAAAGGGGATGAAAAGAGAGAGAGAGAGAGAGAGAGAGAGAGAGAGAGAGAGAGAGAGAGAGAGGGGGGTGAAAGTGTACACAGACAAATGGAAATGACAAGAAATCAGTCCAGCTTCTATATAGGTTGTGTAGGAGCTACTGACCTAAGAACAACAGAATGCTTACAGCCTGAGAGTCTGTGGTTAGTGACAAAGATTATTTGTTCAAAAATGAACTGCATTCCATATAATATTACATGGTGTCCATCACCATGGATTTTACTCACTTATGCAAAACTTTAGCCTTGGATTGAGACATTCAAGCTTCTGTCTGAATAACGTTTAGTGGAGCTAAAATATTTCAGGTTGCCAGGCATTAAGACAGTTGGGGGTTCAGTTTAGGTCATCATAGGTTTGCAACATGCCATATTATAGGATGATATTCATGTAAAATTACTGGAAGTCAATCTGACTGCCATCTCAACCCAAGATTAAATGAATGAAATGTCCTTCTCATCACACTTCACAAAGATAGACACCAGACCTTACTGTAAATACCAACAAGATAAACATTTATTTTCCTTCCAACCAAACACACCACAGAAGATTCTGAGGTGAAGACACAGAATACAATTTGCTGCTTGGAATGACTCAAAAGCACTGTGGTGGTAAACTAACAAACACAATCACATCTGATCAAATCTACCTGGTCTGAGACCGAGTCAAGTCTACTAAACATAAACTCTTCCATTGGAAGGTAATAATAACCCAAAGGCATGATGTCATCATAATTCACCAAAACAATACAAGTATGTTGAACATCTTTACATTTCAAGTTTTTGATAGCAATATAAAACAGATATTCTGTGTAAAGACTGTGAAACAGAGGTAATGACTTGTGTTGAACTTGCATCTAACAGTAACTTGTGATTGCACATGGACTTAACAGTGTTTATACTTGGTGTTAAGTAAAAAATGTTATGTTACAAAAGGGGTATGCATATTTATTTTTGGACGATATTCCTCAGTTTAAAGTACTAAAGCTACTGTAAATAGTGCGCTGGTGTAACTTTAAAAGCTAGAAAACGTTCTGGTGGTTCTCAAAGCTGCAGCATATAAAAGCAGAAATCCTGCATAACCTTTTTAGTTTAAAAGCACACAACAGAGTTATCCCTGTGAAGGTAATTAAGGTACATGTTGCCATTGTGATTATCAAGGCACCAAACTAAATTATGAAATACTTGAAGGCAAGTTAACACAGCATTGGACGTTTATCGTACATTAGATATTTGAACTTTAACATTAGGCTACAAGTTTACACTACTCATGAAGGACAATATTCAGAATACATGTACACTTATCCCATCAGTTTTCCAACTGTGTTTCTGTTGCACGTCTTTAAAAATAAAGACATTTGAATTCTGTGAGGATGAGTGATCCAAGGCAAATTTTAACATGTAGCCCTGCTGCAGCTTCTCTACGCTGAGATGAAGAGGTCAGAGAGGTCAGACATATTGCTCAACTGCTTAATATTCACCAATATTTCCCATAGTCATTTAGCAGTCCCCTGTGCACTGCACAGGTTAAGCCATCTGATAGATATTGAACAAGAAGCAGGAAAGTGAACTGTGCCACCTTTGGACAGAGGCCTTTCTCTGCCTTGGCCCCTTTGTTAGGTTGAGGTTTAAGACTCATGCGCTCTTGGCTGCCTAAGGGCTGATATGGCTGAGAATAGAGAGGTCTCTTCTCACCTTTTAACTCATCAAAATTCCCCAATGGGAAAGATGTAGAGAAAGATGAGGGTCCCAAGAGAGGATGTTTACTTCCTTCACAAACATCCATGAACAAACATACAGACACTCATCTCATCTCACACTTTACTCACCAAAGTCAGCAAAGCTACCACAAGCACGCACACACACACACACACGCACGCACGCATGCACGCACACACACACAGTAAGTCTTGGTTTATTCATCCTTTGGGTTATAGGATCTTTGGGATTAAAGTGACTCCACAGTCATGTGTGTGTGTGTGTGTGTGTGTGTGTGTGTGTGGTACTAAGACACACTATGGCATTTGCCATAGCCATGGCTTTGCCCTCTCCCTCTACCTTGGTAAAGGGATCCACTGGTCTGGATATTCCCCCAATAAAAGAAAGTTTGGGGGCCCATCCGGTCATCCTCTGCATTTCTACCAAAGCCCATCCTCAGGCTTTAATGCAGCAGTGCCAATATAAAGAGTGGAAGTGTAAGATTTGGTAGCCAGATGTTCCAAACAGAGGTGGCCCCGTTGCGCTTTGAGCAGTCCGCTCCATGATTCCCTGTGTAGCACTGACAACGGAAGAACTCCCGTAGCCTCTGCTGGTCCTGCGGCCCAAGGCACCCCTTCGCCCGCAGCCTGCCACCCTGCTCCTGGATGCTGTGAGTCAGAGGATTGAGGTGCAGGTAGGCGTCCTCATCGGAGTTCCTGCGCAGGCAGCGGCCACGCCACCCGCACAGCGCCTTGCTACACTGCTCTGCTGCCGTGGTGACGTTAAGCAGGTAGCGACCCAGAGGCCCACGCAAGTAAGCGTTCAGCCCCGAGCAGCTGGCCTAGAGACAGACAAAGACAGAGAGAGATTCATACCCCAAAATCTTTCCTGATTGGTAATAAATCATAAAGACTATAGCTCCAACGCCTATAAGATTTAAGACAGAAAAATTATGTTACAGTTAACCGCTATGACGTCTCTGCTCGTCAAGTGAAAGTAAGTTATGAGACTAGTGTACGCCCTCGAGCCCTGGCATGTGTGGACTGGACTGCGGATGACTGGCTTGCTTCCCAAACCCAAGCACACACAATTAGCACTTAAGTGATATTGGGCTCTTACGTTGCTGCTGGCATATTTAGCATCACCCCAGAGGATCACTCCTGCTGCCCCTAAAGCTACGCTCTCCCCAATAGTGGAGATCAGGTCATTCTGAAAGAGAAAGACACAGACACAGACACACACACACAAAATTTAATCCAGATTTGATCCACCCAGGAAAGTTTCAACATTCTTGCTCACGCCCCCGGATAATGAGCCACTCCTCGTGGCTGATCCATATGGACAAAAATGCCTGACGTTCACTGGTCATCCTCTCATTATTCTGACTGCACTTACTGTACAGTCAGTTAAGAGATATGGATAGCAGATTTCATCATTTAAATTCAAAATCATTCACTAACCCAAGCCTTGTGGGAATTGACTCATGCACAAAACCACAGGGAAAAACACACAAGAATGATCACAGATGAGCACACATTTAACATGACTCTTAAATACTGCATTTCCACAAGGTTAATCACAAAGTTTTTCACATTTTCTAAAGGCATTTCATACTGACCTCCCTGGATACTATCTCTGTCTCTCAGCGTGTGTGTGCGTGTGTGTGTGTCAGTCTGATGGGAAAGTAAACAGTGACGCACCGGGCGCCTGGCAGCACCTCATTTATCTTCACAGCTCAGCAGATCCATCTCCTCTATCCCATTCAAGGGCCTCTCTTTTTCTCCATCCCTCTCTTTCTCTCTCTATTTACACATTTTTGGTCACCTGAAATTCCCAGAGACAAGGTCTCTCTCTCTGACACACACACACCAAGTGCTGCCATTCCACTTCCCCAAAAGTGCTCTTCAGTCCCTGTGTAGAAGTATACCAGAGAGACAGCTACATCCAATGCCTTCAAGCACAAATTTACCATACATTAAATACTATTTCTTCTACCTTTCGTCCTTTAAAAGAAAAGAGGACTTCTAAGAGTCCAAACTATACGAAGCAGAAGTGGTTATGCAATACAAATATGTGCTGAGTAACGCATGTGGTTTGGCATGCTGTGTGATCCAATTCCCCAGATTGGCACAGTGCTTTTAAGAAATCTAACATGTTTCACCATTGATGAGGTTGAGTCACGGTTGCTTCCTTCCTTCCTTCCTTATTCCTCAACACACACATTTAGGGCTTCAGTCATTCTCCTCACCTCATTTCACTCTGACCCCCTCCTTACTCCCTCCCTCCCTTAGAGACTCATGCCAAACCCATGGAGGTCCAGCTGGCGGAACAATTAAACAGCTGAATGGGGTGTGTGGGGGGGTGGCCAGTGTTCTTGATCACTTCTCCGAAGAGTTCTGCATTGTTCTCAGCAGGGAATCTTTACTCCCACCCACAAATATGACTCTAGAACAAGCTCAAACCCAACAAAACCCACACTGACTTACATTTCCAGTGAACAATTACGACTACTACAGGTAACTACATTTTCCTATGAACTAGGCAGCCGGTTGATACTTTTACATCATCTATACCTCGCAAGATGGCCTAGTGGGGGAAGTGTGAGTCGCAAATATAGGAAATACAGGAAGTCATCAATGGGTCTGATATTTATTTTGGTAACCAGAAACGTCTGATTAACCACTGTGGACACACGGTCTCTTTGTTGGTGCCATATGCATGGCATGTCTGTCTGTGTGTGTGTGTGTGTGTGTGTGTGTTCTATATTTAGCTCTGGCATGTCAGTCTGTGCATTGCTGTTTGCTGCGGGAGCTCCACAGGGAGGCTCCTCTCAGCACTGCCAGGAAAAATAAGCCCCAACACCCGGCTTCAGAAATATGAATAATTAAGCTCCTCTGCTTCACAGCTGAGGGGGGTCACTGGATGGGGGCACCATTCCTGATCCCCAATCCCCCCCAGGACAGGATGGAGCACATTCAGGGTCTTCACTGACTACAAATGTGACAACTATGCGCTCGGAATGACTGATAGGCTACTGCTTTCCAGCTGCCCGTGGGAGGAAGACCAGGGATCTTCTGTGGGGTGCCTCTCAGTGACAGTGTTAGAGAGATTTGCACATTTTCACTCAACTCTCTGCAGCAGCAAGTCTGATGAGTCACGAGCCGAGAGACGTAAATGGCTCAGTGGACCTCATCCTGAGTCCTTAGCCCCTAAAGGCTTAACTAGTGAACTTCATGAATGACCTCTATGGTTATGAAGGACACTGGGATTCAGCCAAAACCTACTGGAGATTTCACAGACTGCATACTGTGATTCATACGGTCATAGCACCTCCCTGATTCACCAAGGGGGCTTAAGAAATCGGTAAAACAGATTTGACAAAACTTCTGACTTTCCTTTTCAGGTCTCCTTATCATGGTTTTTGAAACCAACAAAATTCATCAAGGTTATAAATATATTAAACAGAAACTACAACACCAACATTTCCTTTCAATATCATTATACTGATGAATTTGAAGGGCCAGACTTCTCCTCATGAATGTCTGTATATTTACTTGATAATATACATTTTCATGATAATTAATGTATTTGACCAAGACCTTTATCCTTGACTAAAGATATATCTATTGTACAAGTAATGTGCAAATATTGACTTCTCACCTCTGTTAGCGGCGTGAGCTCATTGGCATAGGTGGGTCGTGTGTACACAAAGACGGGTCGTGCCGTCCCATTACCCGTTGATGCCAGGCGCATGCCCTCCTTAACCCTGTTACGGACAAACTGGCGTCCATGGATGGTGGAGCGGAGCGCTGGGGTCATGTAGATGGAGGGGAAGAGGGCAGTGCTTTCTGTCCACAGCCAGCGCAGCTGCTCATTCCGTGTCACCTCCACATCTGGACAGCGGCCTGTGTAGTTCTCCAGTCCGCTGCGGTAGTCATGGTTGTAGCAGTCGGGGAAGAGATAGAAGCCCCATAGCTGTCCTGGGCGCAAGCTCTTGGCTTGCCGCAGCGTCTCAAGCATGAACTGGCGGGCAGACAACTCAAAGTCCTGCTGCGCCACTTTGGCCACCCTGTCTGGGAGCCAATCTGGGTTTTTCTTGAGCACCCAATTTTTTGACTGTTCCCGGTAGATGTCCTTAGCCTCCCAGTTACGTATCCAAAGGGGACGCCACTCCTCCCAGTCAATGACAGCAAGACCCTTTGCTGTTGGGTCACGGATGTAGTAGTTTACGTCTCCTGGCATCTTCTCCAAGTGCTGTAATAGGCTGGCAAGCTGGGGTATGCCACCATTCACTGATGTTCCTTCACGCTCATAGTATGGATATAAACCCAGGCGGTTTTTGTAAAAGATGGTGAGGTTCTGTCGGACGAAGGCCTCATTGGGAGATGCAACAATGTCAAACTGGTCCAGCTGGAAGCGGACTTTGTGTCGAGGGGTGCAGTCCTCAGTGGGGGCATTCCAGGCCAGGATCAAAGGCTTCTGGGAATACAGAGGCCATCTTGTTGCCCTCAATTCTTCTGAACAGAGGAAATCCCAGAGAGAAATCAAGACCAGCAGCCGCAGCCTGAGGACCTTGGCAGATGGAAAGCCCAATAAGTGAGGCATGACCATCACAGCTTGCCCAGATGCCTACCTATGTCCTTCAGTGAGAGGGAAAACAGGAGAACTTGTTAGATTGTTTTAACCCATTACATCACTTAATATCCAAGTAAACAATTCTCAAGCCATTTTAAAAGAAGCCTTGCTCAAAATGCAGCTTATATTAGTAACGTTAAGCCATAAGTGAGTATTAGAGAACCATGACACAAACATTAACCCTCACATTTTGCTGGAAGAAGTCAGCAACAACAGTATTCTATCAATGCCCAAGAAAGAAACGAAGAAACTCAACCATACCAGACAGCTGTGTGCAAGTTTTACACAATTATGCACTCTCAGGTGAGGTCAAACAAAGAGTGCGTTTCAGTAGAACAGCACAGCGGAAAACCAGGTAACGTTAGGTAAACATACTTGTCAACGTGAAAGCAACAGCGTGCGCTCCGAGTTAACGCACAAACTTTCTTATAACTCAGCGCAACATTGTGGTTACTTCAGCATTTCAAAGTTGTGAAGCCTTAGTCAGTTCCGATTCCAACGTGGGAGAAACCTTACTCAGCAGACAAGTCCATGTCCCATAATTACTTCTTCATTAAAAAAGCTGACCTGGGAAGATTTCAACTTCGTACACCGGCTTCTTCTTCTTCCACCGTGGCTCCTCGCCGATCACAATGTAACACCACCACGGTTCCATTCCACTAAAAACTTATCCGTTAATTCGAAGGCGCTCTCCTTCAGAATAGCTTAAACATTGCCCCCTTTACATAACGTGTAAGGGTCCCGAAACATCCCATGAACATAACCTACATTTCAGCGTACAGCATTGCTAACTAAAATGAGCCGTAGGGCTTCTTTAGACTGATGTGTTAGAACCAGCCTTTGTTAGGACTATTTCACAGAGGGGTGTGTTGATTTTTCCTCTAGCCTACTACTTAATAAAAAATAGTGGCACGAAGTGCAAGTGGCGCATGGAGAGTGTATTTCAGTAAGGAAACTTATTACAATGTAAGTACTAAGTAACAATGTGTCTAATTGATTCGAATGTATCCCCGTAGTCTTGGCTTCCCCCCTCTTGCCACATTGTATCTTCCACCATTTCACTCTTGGGGAGGAGAAAGTTGTCTACGCATTTAGACCAGTGGAGCCTCCTACAGGCTTCAACTAGGACTACATCAGTGGGACTCGGCTGCCCGTTCGTCATGATTTCCGAGAAAAAAAATCCAGACAAACGCATTTCTTAAAATTGGTCCAGGCGACTTGGACCAGATTGTATGTTTAGCATAATTAGCCTACTTTTATGCAACATGTAACCACTGAATACAGTAGCATAAAATCTCAGATTTAATTTCATGCAACAATTTTTATGGCGTTACAGATGTTTCAAATAATCTTTCCATGGCACTGCCCTGAATAAGTGACTCAAAAGGCCAGTATTTCAGCTAAAGTTTACTGTGCTTATTGAGATAAAACTGCAATAATGGTTCAGTTGTTTTCAGTAGGCATTTGATGCATATAATGGTCACAGTGGTCACGATGGGACACATTTTCAAATGAGTGCATGTCAAATGTATGATTCAAATATCACCTGACCTCCAGTCATCTCCTCATAAATATTTCATCCGTATTACTTACTCCAGTGTACACCTGGTGCTTCTGCCAGCACAGCAAATAAACAGAACCCTCTTCCTGTAGCAGTTTATACACCCCATGGGTATGTAGATGATTTTTGCCTCTCATGCTTAGTTTAGAGTTATGGCCAATGTACTCAGGCAACACTTTTGTTCAAAGTAAGATTTCACGCATCCCTGATTGAGATTTTGCCACCTTTGGGGAGTGTCAGCCATTGATTTTGTGGCCAGTGAGAGGCAGGTTGCATAGACTAACATGCCACACAGAGATGAATGTAGGCTTGTGGAAAAAACAAATGGCCTGGTTCCAATTCAAGGCAGTGTGTTGACTTAATGGTGACAAAGTACATGCACACTAAAACTTCAAAGTACTTGAGTGTTTAGAGAAGGAGGAAACTGTTCATTTTTGTGCAACAATTACACAAAATCCCTAGCAGGACCAGCTGTTCAGAAAAAAAGAGCAAGGAAAATCCTTAAAAACAACTATTTACAAGCTACTTATGAGCTGTTTCTTGTTTTAGCCTACTATGTTCCAACTAAACACACACAAAAGACAAGAAATTACATCTGTAATACTGAACACTTCAATTTTAGTTAATACTGACATAGTGGTAACCAGTTGGTGCATTTAAAAAAGATCTCTTTTAGTGTGTCTACAAGAGAACCTCAAGAGGAGAGGCAAAGAAAATTTCAAATACCTGTATATGGCACTTACCAAAACAAGGACTTGTCCCGTCCTGTCTGATCTTGTTTACAGCAAGTGTATGAGTAGTGAAGTCTAGCAGGTCCTGCTTGTAGCACACACACCTATCCCCTCTGCTCTCAGCGAACTCCTGGGTCCACACTTATCACTGCTTGCGACAGTCCACACCTCTGTTACCTCCCATCTGCGCTATCTTCCCATCACTGTCAGCCAAGGGAGAGGCTGCCTGCCACTGATGACAAAGACCACATTTCATAATCAACAATGATGACGTTTCGAGGGAAGCCCTGGAAACGGTGGACACCAGGCTCTAAACAGCTACTCCAGCAGACTGACAGTAATCCCTCCTCTACTTGTGCTTGTGAGGCGTTAGGAGCATATTGTGAGTCTCGTGCGTCTGTCTGGGGTTGAGTGATACTTGAGGCTCTCTTTGTTTCTCTTCTTTGTTGAAGACAGAGAGCTCTCAGATTTGTGTCTCAAACAGCACCCAGGACTCCCAGACTCCTATTGTACTGCCCAACACACTCAGAACAAACTTCTCATTGGTCACAGAGTTCACTTGAGGCTGAGTGAGGACGTGTGTAAGTGTGACACGAGCGTTGATCACTGCCAAGTGCAGATGAAATTATATTTAAGTGCATTTACAAAAGAAATATGACTCATGTAAATTACTGTTAGGAAAAGATATTGATATAGCATATAAGAGATTGGACATTCTTTCTATCCACAAACATAAAATACTGTACTGTGCTGAAAACTGATGTACAACTGATCTTTTCAACAAACGGGAATCTCCCATATCATAAATACACTTTCCATCTACATGATCAAGGGAAGCATTAACCCAATGAGAATAATAACGGTTGCCCTCCTTAACAGTTGGAGTTAAACATTCATTTGACCCCCAAGCCCTCCCTACAATGGTGAGTGCACCCTAAAGAGAGAGAGAGAGAGAGAGAGAGAGAGAGAGAGAGAGAGAGAGAGAGAGAGAGAGAGAGAGAGCACTTTGCACAAAGGACATGACCTCTGCACTAAACCTCACCTTTGCCCATGACTAAACACTTAAAGCAGTGTGGCTTTAGAAGTTGTTGTCTTTCTGCAGCCCAAAGAACAAACACCAGGAAAAAGCAATAAAGAGGAGCAGCTTATTTGTCATAATACCTCAATCCTTTGAGCCCGGCAATATCACTGTAAAAAAAAACTCTCTCCCATGGAGGATGTATGACTTACGACTTAGCCCAGCTTTGACATGTTTGCTCATACTGTACACGCGAAAGGCACTTTGTGATCTGCATACTACGACAAAAAAACACAGAAAAAAAACAAGCGACCAGTGGGGACCCCTTCAGTGGATAACACAGTGTTCCATGATGAGAGGGCTAGTTTCCGCAAGGGTCTGGACGTCAGTGACATCCTCTCTTGGGGTCACTTCATCCCCTCTCAGCACATCCGGACCATCTCACTGTGGGGGCACAGGAAGAGCTTCCACAAAGAACAAAAACATTTCAGGGTCTGTTGTGACAGAATAACAGCAGAACATATCATAGCAGCTCTGGAGCTACATGGCTGCAAATTCAAGCGCAAGGTCAAACTCTCTCCAAATGTTTTCTGGAACATTCCTGGAATTTTGTTGACATGCATTGCATTCTGTTGAAAGCTTTATATTTGTTGAGTCAGGCTGAAAGTCATGAAACGTAAATGAACTCATGAATATATTGTGTGCCTGAAGTTGGGTTACAGTATTCTTCCCAACATTGCTGCATCCCTTGTGCAGGCATTCATGCTTTCAGTTGCTGTTACAGTTGCTGCTTCCAAATTGTCATAATGCTATGCTACATACTACTACATGAGCCCCAGTACATACAGTAGTACAGCACACACTGCAGCCTCTCACAATTGATTAAGTAGCTGCAGGTGCTCTACTTGACCGGCTCAGAGATTATTGAACCCCATACACTACTCCCCAACATGGTATACAAGGAGCAGAAGCAGAGCCGGACTGGGACCAAACAATGGCCCGGGAATTTTTGGCCATGGTGGCCCACCATGATTTTATTCAATATAAAATTAGTAAGTTATGACAGCCCCAGCCCAAAAATGACAATCGGCCCACGGGGCATTGCCCTGTATGCCCTATGGCCAGTTCATGCCTGAGCAGAAGAACTGCTACTAACCACATTGACAGTGGCCTACCTCATTAATTAATGGATTACAGGTGCTCTACCTGACTGAAAGTTAATTGAGTTCCATAATACTCCTGTGCTATTTTTCATGTACGGTAGGCCTACCACATACTTCTTTCTGCAGGAATAGTGGCCTATGTAATACGTATTTTCGGGATTGGCAAAGGAAAACATTAGAAGTACAAGAGAGACCATCTGCAAGTCATCAGTCTAACACACCTTGATTAGGCCTATTCCACACAAGTAGTGTTTAAAATAACACCCCTTCCAGGCGAATGGCAGGTTTCCATTTAGTTACGTAGTTTGTCTATAGTAGGTTACACTTGGAATTTGAAAACGCAATTGGAATATATCCCTTAGTGTGTTCTTCTTCCAGGAGACAATCCATATTGTTTATAAGAAATGAATATTGGTTGTCTGATAGTTGTCTGAATGATGTTCCAACGCATTACCTTGACCTCTTATTTAGTCTTCTTTACCTTATTAACATTCATGTGACGTGCTATTCCCAAAAGTGATGTCTTGCACTTTCGTGCTTCTGTGCGGTATTTTGTGAATGTTATGAAAGTGATTACATCGTCTAGAACATTGTGGTCGTCTGTACATGGTTTCTTCACCAGGTGCAATAAACGCATACTGTATGATTAAAACTCTATCTCAATTCCACATCTACTTTGACAAGGCTACAAGAGCATACAGACCAAGGGCCCATAAAAACATTCCACACAAATAAGCAAACACAGGCCCATCTGGTTAAGATTAGGAGATTAGAAATACTCATCTTCTCCTTCAGGCCTCAGGGGATCTCACATCCCCTCTCACTCTGCCATTGACTAGCGTGGAAAAGCAGTGTGTCGGGGGCCATGCTATAGACATGTACTGTAAACATGTAGGTCTCAGAGAGACAAACAGAAGTGGAGCCTGTGCTATCACCAATTCTCCACAGCAATATGTACTGTAAACATGTCAGTCTCAGAGAGACAAACAGAAGTGGAATCTATGCCATCACCAATTCTCCACAGCAATATGTAATGTTAAGTAGGGTGTTAGAGGTTAAAGAGGGCACGGAGAGGAAAACCATTCTCACCTTGGCTTCAAGTTAGGACAGGATGTGTATGGCTACATAGCAGTCATGACCGTGAAACAGGGTTGTGAGTGTGACCTCCCTTCATTCTTCAATGAACACAAAAAAACGATGTGAAAAGATGTGGCCTGGGATCTTCAAGGGCTAAGATGTGCTAGCACAGTGTTTCTCAAACTTTTTTAGACCGAGGACCACTTTGCCCCAAAAAATGTTTTTCAGGGACCACCTGCCCTTGTCAAGTCACGTGCTGCTACCCTTTAACCAAGTCATTTATAGAGTAGGCACTTCAAATGCTTTAATAAACAGTGAATTACAGTTCTGACTCTTATATTCAGTGAAAAACTACTCTTTGGCCTTCAAATAATGACACAGGCTAAATACACATATTTTTATGGTAATAAACTTGCAGACCACTTGAGCTTGCTTGTGGACCACCAGTGGTCCCCGGACGACTGTGCTAGTGGTATGCCTGGGTTCTACAGGCCAGAAAATGTATGCATGATGATAACACTGGAAAATTGACCTGCAAGATTACGCTTTTAAAAATTAAATCAACATATATAGCATACAGACCTCTAGTGGTTTGTGAAGGTACAGCAATAATTTTTACACAAGTGTCCAAGCAAAGAAATGCTCAGGTTTGTTGAATTTAAATTGTGTATTGAGTGTATTTCAACAGGTTTGCCTGGCATAAAATGGGAAACCATGAAAGTTTCCCACCAATATTTTTACTTGCATGGTTTAGAATCCTTTGGTCAATCTTTGGTAAGAACCTGCATATTTATATCCAAGAAGCATAAAAAGGAGATGACCATCTGTGCTTTTCCCCCTCACTGTTGTGAAAACACAGACACAAAACGTGTATTAAGGGTTCATTTTATAACAAATTCAATGCAGCACAAAATGAAATTGGTACAATAAATAAAAGTCTGGCAATTACACACAGATATTAACAGACCAGTGACATGGCTCATGTGGTCTCCACTCTCTACGGTGACATCTCTAAATATGTGTGTGTGTGTGTGTGTGTGTGTGTGTGTGTGTGTGTGTGTGTGTGTGTGTGGCTGGCAGAGAGGGCAAAAAAAGAAACTTCCTATCAAGCACACATCACTTGCCACTGATTGTCTATAGTGCCAGAAAACTTGAGGGATGATGTAAGAACTTTTATGGGGGAAAACATGCATAATAAAATAAGAGTTAAGGGATTCTGAACAAAGTTGCTTAGCCCTGACCAGGGGGGAAATTCCATAGTTGCTTTAGAAGCTAACAAGAATTTTTGGCAGAACTTACTGTATACCTTATACAGAATGCTAAATATGGCTGTGTGGGGAAAAAAATGATTCCATACATTCTTAGCGTTTCAAAAATAATGTTGCATTGCATGACATTCAGTACAGCATGATAGAAAATTATAAAGATGTGTGGAGAATAGCACTCAGCCCAAGTGAATCTATGCTTCATTTCCTCTTTTTTCCAAACAATCAGACACATGTGAACACGCACGCACGCACGCACACACACACACACACACACACCAAACTCTATTAAACATATGGCAGGGAGAGTCAGGCCTCCATCAGTGTTCACAGATCCGCGGTCTCCATCTGAAGAATTCCAGACCTTCAGCTTTCTCCCATCTCAAAGTCCACATGCACAGAGAGCCACATATCCCAGGTCGCTCGGTCAGCAGCTGCGCCAAAGGGAGAAGTCCCTCCTCTTCTCTGCAAAACCACTGCCAGTGTCTTATCACAGTGGGGGGACGGGGATTCAGTAAAGAGGATGGGGAGGTTGGTGAAATCTACATGGCCAGTAGCACGTCTTCTCCTTCGTCAACCTTCGCAGATGACTACTGGAAAATCTACATGGATGGAGGGGTGATCCAGCTTGATGATTCCCTATTAAAAGTAAAGGATAGATGACAGAGAAGTTAGAGTCGGGAGTTATGACAAAGAAGAAAATGTATGGCATAATAAATGTATTATGTATGGGGTTAATACATATGGTTTAGCAAGAAGGCTTGGGAGAAGTTCCTTTTGCACTTCTCAGAAAACATTCTCAGAAGAACTCTGTCTGTTTATCCAAAGAAGTAGTCACTACAGGCTATGTCAATGAGGGAAGACAAACTGAGAGGTCCCAAACCTGAGGTATAAGGTTCTTTTGAATCCGTTTCAATTTGGCCTTCTTCCGACCGTTTTTTGTCACCACAGTTTCCTCGTAAAACTCATGAGCCAAGTCTCCATCCTCATCATAGTAAAGAGAGCTGGGTAAAACAACAGAGACTCATTAAAAGAATACGACATAGCCGACACAAATTAGTTATAAAAGCTATAAATGTAAGTCAACAACGAAAGCAAAACACTGAGGAGTTCTCAGAATTAGACCCTTTTGCAATCTACCTGCAACACAACTCCACCATACTTATGGGTGGTGTGGGGTTACTTGTTTTCATTTAGCATTTGGTGGTCTCATATTAATCATGTGGCTATATTTACCTTCGTCTGGTAAACACGAAGGGAGTTGCAGTCTTGAAACTTCGCGGGCGTGCCAATGACTGATCATTTCCCTCTTTAGCTTGCTCATCACTGCTGCCAGAACCAGAGAAGGGCCAATAGCTTTTGGATTTGGAGCCGCTGCCTCCCATTGTCAGCCGCGGGACATTCTTTTTTTGGCCACCAGTGCACTTAGTGGCAAAATGTAACTCAAAAGACCAACTGTAATGTGTCTTTACTCAGGAAACTGGATCTGAAATACAAGGTACAAGCATAATAATTAGGTTAGTGCAAACAGATTGATCTCCTTCCCTCTCTCCAACAAACTCAGTGGTAGCCAGGACATGCCGCAATCAATTACACACAATACAGCCAGTGATGGGGTTTCATGTTTCTGCTGTGTCATAGACACACACTTGACTTTGAATTGATAATGTTACAGCAACACAGTGGTAGAGATATAATAAGGCCTTAACGTTAATGTAGTAATAACATTATGCTGAGTCAACCGAGCTAAGAGCTTCTTTGCTCCTAATCATGTAGCCTAACGTTACTATGTTGCTGAAAGTGGTTGTTCACAATGTAGTAGATAACATTAATCAGAACGGCTACAATAATTATTAACCTGACGTTTACTGCAAGAACAACGTTGACACACACGCTGACAAAAATCTGTAAATAGTTAAACGTTAATCGGTTATCCCTTAGATAATTTTACTGTCCATTACCAACAGCTACCTTAGCATCAAACACTAATGTTGGCAATGTTGCCCATCGTCTTTAAACTGAGCGTTAATGGAAGAATCTTGTAGGACTTTGCCTTGTGTTGCCTGAAAGATTATGGCAACTGGCTAACGTTAGCCGACATCTGTTTCAGGGGGTGAAGTGAAATGATATGAAAACAGGGCAACATAGAATACAAGACAGTTAAACATCCGGATAGTATTATGTCGATAGTTACCTTACACTTACGCCTCACTTGTGTCCATGCACGCACTAGTCTGTAAACAACCTTGTAAATGTTTCTTGGCTGGCAGGGTTTCTCGCAATGCTATCAAATGAAGATTTGTTGTCATGCTAGCTGGAGTTAACGTTAGCTAACGTTAGTTGGGTGGCCACCATCCATCCATGGCCAACATCTAACGTTACCCATAGCGAGTTTCAGTCTTTCCTCTCCAATCAGTGTACATAATCATCACCGTATTCAACTGACACTTACCAAAAGTAAATAATATATGTATCCTTTATCGATCAGGCATGTGACAGTCCCTTGAATGCAACTTATCTCGTTCACAACTGTCTCCTCTTGAATGCTATTTACACATTAGCTGGCTATCATGAAGCGCAAGCCTTGCTGCAGGAGTATGAGTGACATCATTCCTACGCAATATCCGTTTATGTCCATTTCCAGCCTTTTCTTGATTTTGTGTGGACTTCAGTTTTCTGACAACAGTGAGAAGATAATTAGTATCACGCTTACACTTTTAAGTCCAGTCACTTTCCCAGATATTTATTTTTTTGTGTGCTATAGGCTATCCCTACAGGCCAAACATGAGCAAAGCCTTGGCCTGGGGACCCCAAGAACAGATTTTTTTTCAAAGACCCCTTATGATTGCAAACAAAATTTTCAGATGCTTTTGAACTCTTATCCACAAACAAATTTAGCTTATAGGCTATTGCAACAGTTTTAAATTGGCATGTTATTTGGAAAAATCTCACAGAGCAAAAGCCATTTCCTGTTGGCGGACTGTTCAAAAAAATTCCTAAGTGTTTTTAGTTTTTGTTGCAAACTCTTTCATGGACCCCCTGGCAACATACTGCGGACCCCTGGGGATAGCCAGGCCCAGGTTTGAGAACCAACACTTAGGTTGTCACAACAAGCACATTACATATTGTGCAAGGGTCTGTAAAATCCTGGGGGGTATTCCAAGATGGTGGTTTTAGTGGTAAACCTGGGAGAACCTACAGAGGGTGGTAAACATGCTGTAGTCTGATGGTTTTGAGTTGAGGAAAATCAAGGCTCTTCTATTTACTCTGGCTTAACTCCAAGTTGGAATACAACTCTGGGCAATGGGCTACATGCTACAAGATATAGGCCAAATTTAAAAAGTAACAGGAATTAAATCAAAGATATCTCTGATGAAGCACAGTACTAGATAATATGTCAAAGACCCACAATAGTTACTGGTGCCAGTAGGTTTATTGTTTTGAAATAATTCCTTAATCATCCCAAACTATATACTGTATCTGTTTCATTCATCAGAACTAAGGAACTAAAATCAGAACTAGTTTGAAGTTCTTTATAAAAGTTTAATGAAGTGCTTCAGTATTTCTTTTGAACAAGTTCATGCTCAACGCTCCAGAGGCTCAACAGTGGCATCCTGGATCCATCAGCATCCCCTCCTCCTCATGGGCTGTAAAATTATACATTTTATACTGTAGTTGTTGCAATCTATTTGACGTGTTTGTGTGTCTGTGATTGTCAATCAATTGATCAACCAACCATTATATACTAGCCTCACATCTTTGATTTCTGGGTAGAGCAAGGCACAACTCAATCTTGTTAATACCTTTTATTTCAAATTATGAATTATTGAAAATTTCCACTTCAAAATACTTGAAAATTTTAACGCACAAAAATATAACTCGTAATTCACAATTGCTATAAATATTCCAGAGTGAAATGATAAATTACACATTTTATTTTCCTTGGGCCAACATAGTGTGACTTTGTTGAATTTAAACGGAAATATAATAGCTAAAATCAGAACAGAAAGACAATTATGAATGACACTTAAAACAATTATTAATAAATAAAACTAAACTATGTATTTAAATAGCTAAACAATTTGATATTTTGCCACAGTACAATTCTCACATTTTTTCATTGCAAAATGTTTCTAGGTCTGAGGTTTCAGTGTTCAGTCAGTTTTCGTTAACATTTCCAAGAAAACAAACAAACAAGCAAAACAAAAAAAAACCTAAACAGAGGATACAGCCAATAGTCCGTCCAGCAGCCTACGATGGGACATACAGTAGCACTCCAACTTCAGTCCTAATAGTCACTATCACCAGAGCAGCATTTTCTCTTCATCACCTATTTAGTGTAATGTGTTCTTCCCTTTCACTCTTTTCACATGTTCTCTTCTGTGACTATTCTGTGTTTTGCTCAGGTTTAGTCTCGGTCTTTAAGGGCAGAGAGCACCCTGTAGCTCCCTAAAATGACATACACATACTGGGATATGCTTGCCATCATGTTCATCCTGGTGCTGTGATGTTGGTTAGAGCCTGCTTCATTTTGTCACGAGCCAGGGAATACCGCCGGACAATCTGACGTACATGCTCCTCCTCCTCTCGCTGAAGGATCCGCAGGAAATTCTGAAGCTCTGGCATAGTAAAGGCATCCCACTGTGATAAAAAGGAAGAAAATATATATTTGGAAAATGGCTGCATGTGTACATGGTCTAAGACTGCTTCTCATGCCCCATTCAAATTAAAGCACATTTGGGTCAGTGACAAATAAAGGTTGGCAAGATGAGCATTTCAAAAATATGCTTTGAGCTTCAAAAGAAAAACATGCGAGAGGTTTATTAAAATGTATATTTTGTATTTCTTTTTCATAATTATTTGATAAGACATTTACATAATTTTTCACCAAGAAAGTAACAACACCTCATGAAACTGTCAAATAGTATAACCACAAAAGAGCGACAATAATGTAATATTTCACCCTCCCAGACTTAATCTTAGTGCACACATGGAATAAGTAGAATTTATTGTAATATCCCATGAGGAGTTCTAGATTTAAATAATATGGGGTTTTCATGTATTTAACTTAACAGCATGATGCAAGCAGTAATTGTTTTCTTCTTACCTTGACCAATTCAGTAAAAATGTTTTTTTTTTGTTCACGTTATTACAATGTAGTAGGGTGCAACAATAAGTTATAGGCCTAATCCATATTCACTTTTTTTGAAGAAAATATTTTTCACTGAGAAATACTGGTTACACAACTTTACATGGCCTATAATACTTCAACAGCAGAAAGGACAAGAAATGACAAAGAATCTATTTAAATTACAGCAGGTCATTAATAAATTGGCATCAGAAATTACTAATTTTTCATCCTAAATTTGATCAAATTGGTCTGAAACATTATTTAAACACTTGACCTTGGTGTGAACATTCAAACATATTTTTGTTTTACATAAAATGAAATATTGGTAATTATTATGATTTATAAATATTTTGCAGAGGTCATTTGTCACTGTTTAATGTTTTGGTCAATATTTTTTGGTTACACAACATGGACGGAAGTCATATTTTTTAAGATCTTAACTAAGTGAGAACAAAAATGAGCTACATCATTGACCCATTTACATTTATGCACAGGTAGTGCTAACAAGAAAGTGCAATTTGATAACAAGAAAGTGACAATAGTTGAAAGTACAAGTGTGTGATTTTGTAAGTGCATAGTCAGTGCATTCCAGGTAGTTGGTAGGAGATGAAATTGCAAAAGTGTGATTTTAGATTTTAAAGTGAACTCACATTGACCTCTCCAGACTCATTTTCCCTCAGCACCAAACTCATAGATTTCTCACTGGGCCCCGCACACAGACGCAGTTGAAGAGGGCACTCATCATCTGCTAGCTTACGCAAGTAAACTGGAAATAAAGAAAGATGCATATTTTAATTTAGTTATAACATTTTTGCTTTAAGGGTATTAAATGTAACCTCACTCACGTCAGATTATTTGTATGCTGCAAACAGCATAGTCCATCTGATATCAGTTCATCAGATAGTTGCTTCAGAAGACTGGCCGTTCTTGCTATTGGACAAACCACTTGTACAGTATGTCATCTTACTTCAACCACTCACATCGAAACGAAACCTACCCGGTGCATCCCTTGATGCAACGTGATTCAGTTCCTAAACTATTCCAAACAAACATACAGTAAAGGCCAATATCTGTGGCATAATTGCCACAATAATCGATTTAACTCGTAATAAAGGTGTCTCTTTCATATAACTGTTAGTTGTGTCTTGTAGAGATGAGCTACGTCTGGTCCGTCCATTCCATTTCGGTCCTGAAATCCCTTTCTACAGGCCTTATAGCAGATGCTTGCGCTCCAGGGGGTGCTGCATCTGACATGACTGAGGTTATATTAAAAAGGACTTCACCTTCAGAAACTAATAGCAGTGTTAATGGAATCCAGTGTGAAAATGGTTTTGGTCAAGAAGAACAACACCAAGACTGAAATAATCAAAGTAGTCTGACTGATCAGTAGCATTATTACACAGTTATATATAATAGGACAACATTATAATCATGTATCCATGATCACTACAATGTGGTGCCCACCTTGGTTTTCCCGTTCAGTGCGCTCAAATAGAGCAAACTTTGCAGGGTTATCAACCACAGTGAACTTATTCAGCAGAGCTTCAATAACTTCACGGGCATGTGTACGGGAGCTGATGTGGAGGTGCTTGGCTGTATCTTTCGGCAGATAGAAGGATGTCCGACGCTTTGTCCCTTTACTCTCTTGCCAAGAACCATCCTGTGTGGAGATACTTCGGCGAGGTGGGGGTAAAGACACAGGCCTTAAAAGCTTAAACTGGACCTTAATGAATCCTGTGTATGAGCCATCACGATTCTGTACACAAATTAGAAACAACAAAGACAGACACTTAAATACAGCATGTAGCCTGTCTTTTTAATTCCACCATGTTCAGTTACTTATTCCAAATTTTAGTCATCATTCCTTCTAAGTTAATGTCATCATCAATTCTCAGTTTATAGAGGCTTCATGGTATGGTAAAAAAACAGCCCCTCATTCTATGCAATTGATTCGCACTGAGTGTCTGGACATTTGGATATTGACAATGATTGCTTGCTGGAGGTGTTTAAATTAAAAAAGATTAGGTCAGTCCTAGACAGATAGCCAGGTGTACTCTTGCGCTGGATTCACAACACCTCCCTCTGTTTGCTGACTGGCCAGGAACATAAAGTATGCCTCCTGAGAAATCCAACTCAATGGGATAAATACCAGATGGAGCATTGAAGAGAGATGCGAATCGAATAGGAAGGCCAGGCTAGCTTTAAGTGGATACTGGTCAATAGAAATGATGGAACCTTATGGGTGTACTCACAAGCACCATGACAAGGTTGCCATTGGTTTGAGCATTGTACTCTTTCACTTTCTTCTGTATTTCGCTGGCAGTCAGCTCCTGCCTCCCCCAGTCAATTTGCTCATCCTAAAATCAACATGGAAAGGGACATTAAGATCATTTGAAATAAAATAACAATAAAATAACAACGACAATAAAATCGTTCCGACATTAAAATTACATCCCCATCTCCTCTTGAAGCTCTGTTATATTCCACTGAGTGGCTGCATGTTCTTAGGGTCTGTCTTTTACTAATGAAGGTTTTAAGGTTCCCACGGAAGGAATACTGAGGGGAACACTATAGTTTTAAGGCAAATGCATCCTCATTCTTTATGTAAGTCATTTATAAGGTCAAAATGTAGAGAAATTGTGTTATTATACTTGTCCATGAGAGCTTGTTTGTGGCCCAAATTTGGGCGGTAGGCGTAAGTAAGTAAGTAAGTAAGTAAGCTTGTCCATGGCCTGACCAACTGAAGCCAGCAGCACAAAGCACAAATCAGTTCCCATGCAGGAAAATAAGACTTATCAGCCAGGGAGAGGTGATAGGCCATTTCCTGCAGAAACTACTGGGAATTGCTGGTTTAACAGAGATTAACAATGAATGTCATACCATTTACCACAAAACTAAACAGTGGTTTCATGGTTAATGTACATCATAGGCTTATCTCAAAATACAAATGGGAAATTTGAACAAAGCACAAAGGACTTGCTGGGGACACAGCATCTGAGCTATTATTGGGTAATCTAGTTAAGCAGCCAGGGTTAGGCATAAAGTGACCATGTGCATTTATTATTTAAATAGAGAAGTCAGACCAGACCTCCCCCCTAAAGGCAATTAGCCTGACAGCTGTTCTTCTCTGTGTCAGCGAAATTCACCATAGGCTATTGTCAAATTCAGAGAAAGATTTTTAAAAAAGTAAAAAAAAAAAAAAAAAAAAAAAAAGGTTTGAAGAAAAGCCTAACATTTCAGGACTACCTGTAGCCGAAATGTGTAACATACTCCGATATGAATGGAAAGCTATATAAATATAATATAATTTAGGCTAGCGTGGTTTTCCCTCACCTGTCTAATAGGTTTGCGAAAAAATGAAGTGCGTGCTGTGAAAAAGTGTTCCAACTCCGCGTCAGAATCATCCTCACTGCAGTAACCGCTGCTTGTTGTGCTGTCCCATGTCTTCTCGAAAGATGGAATATGCTCAGCGCTGCCGGTCCTTCCTATTTTATTCATGGTCACCAAAAACGTAACCGGCTGACTAAATCGTTTCTGTCCATAGACGTTTCCACACAAATTATGGTATTTTACGCGCAAACCTTTAAGTTAAGACTATGGCGAGAATGGCCTCCGCAGCTTTAATACCCGCTCTTGTCATGAGCGCGTGTCTACATGAAACTGATGTAAATGAGTCATTTACCCAAGCTTACTGATTAAGGACACGCACAATCCCACCCGGATTGGTTGACAGATGCCCTGCCCTGCTGCCTGTCCCAGGACAAATAACCGACATAGCCTATCAGATAGGCTCCAACAAAAGATTATTCAGTAGTGTGCCGTGACGTTTTATGGCAAATTTGCCACATTTTCTCGAAATGAATCACTTTAGTGGCAGGACGCTTTACTGCAAACCGATAATAAAAGATGAACAGCTGCCTCATTGTAGAGTTGCTTAGCAACCTCTCCTCACTACCCTGCCGTAAATTGCACGCGTTTCGTGCTGCGCTGACAGTGCCGGAGGACGTAGGTAATAAAGTCTGCGCGAGCATATGGTAGGCTACACGAGAAACGCGCACTCTATGGCCAGAGGAGTTATCGTGTCAATCCAAAACCCTCCCCCACTCGCAAGCTTTCATTATTTTATGCGCACACAGATAGCTTACGCATGATAAGGGATGACGAATGAGGGACACAAAGGAAACGAGTAGCCTAAACCTAGGCCTACTTCCAAAATACTCTTTCAAGGTGTAATGTAAGTTTATGTCTGTGTACAATAAGGTATTTGTCCTCTTTGAACAGAAAAATTGCAAGCATAGTCTGCATAAGAAAATGCCAGATAGACCTTACCACATTTGTGTCTGTTTCTATGGTCTCCTCAAAGATATCAGGTTGATCAAAGAAGGCACTGCTGTGGTTATAGCAGTCCAGCTGTATGAAGGGCTGGCAACGGTAATGACAAGTGTACTTGCAATCTGGAAAGACCAAAAGAAGAAAAAATGACTACAGTGTAATACCTAAAACCATGAAGTTCAGTCAAGTTCGCATTTTTAGGGTAATATACAATGTATCACTTTTATAACTATCAATGTAGCCTACGCCTGAATGATGAGGAGGGAAAACTGGGGAGGGAATGATTTACAGTGACATCTAGTGTTCACATATGCTAAGGTTTTCTTGTCCACAAAAATATACCACAATTCCCCCCCAAAACCGATGTATTAATTATTTGCAAGTAAAAGGTGTTGTATGAACATGGAAATAATGAATTAAAGACTCTAAATGTTCCTGCTGTCCCTTGGTATTATTTGAAACAAAGTTCACCGTCACATTTATGAAAAAGCTCATACATCTCTCTAGAACTTGTGCAGTATGTCCTACTCACTGACACAGCGTAAACTCTGCTTGTAGAGGCCCCAGATGAATTCTCCACACAAGTCACACCAGGAGAGGTGTGCTTGACTGCAAGGCTGGAAGTCATGACTGGCTCCTGGTTGTCCACTGAGCCAGGCTGGCTCCTCCACCCTCACGCTGTCCCCCACAAGCCGCACGACTGCACCCAAGATTGGACGCTCAGCTGCCCGGCCTTGCCTTGGCGTCCGAGGGCCCGTCTGGGGTGGAGGTGGAGGGGGGGCCAACTCAATGCCATCAACTAGCGTGAGATCCTTCAGCTCGATGAGCTCACAATTTGACATGCTGAGACTGAGCTAGGCTGATGGGCATGATCCAAGCACAGGACCCTGTTGTTGTTGTCAGGGGATCATCCAAATATAGGCCTAAAAGGGCAGAATACATCTGTGTCTTCAGGTAGACAATACATGATGTCTTGAGCACTGACGAAATGGTAAGGGTCCATCCTAAATGTCCTAGATAAGGCAGAGGATGGCCGAATGTCAGGTTAAACAAAATATGTTGCACTGAACATATCTCAGAGGAATATACAGTAACTAAGCTCAGGGGGAGTGATCATACAGTCAGCAATGTATTAACGGCTATTAACGGATCATCATAGAGAATCCTGTGTGGCTTATAGAAAATGTGTGAAGTCTGAAGCTGTATTATCCTATAACAGTGGATTATGATGTGAGAAGAGTGTTGTCAATCTCAGGGGCAGACTGCACTTAGTTAAATTGAACCTCTGTTTGGTATATCTAGAAAAAATGTTTTCATGGTTTGGTCATCCTCTGGTTATTAGGCTATCTGAAAAAAACATAGAGATTTAGAACGATTTTCATGACAGTTGAGCTAGATTAGGCTAAATGGTAGAGATTCATTTCTCAAACAGGCGACAAGGCAACTGTGATAGAACTTCCAAAGGAAGTATTATCAGGCAATTAATAAGACACCAGGATTTTAAAAGCAAAAATCGTTATGAGAGACTGGCACTTATTTGTCCCAACACTAGCATCTCTACCTGAAGACTGGCGCGCGCATGCACGCGTCGCGCATAAACATGCATCGAGGAAAAGCATCCGCCTTGTTGGTGCCCCCGTCCACCCCGCCCACTCACCTACTCATCAGCAACTAACCATCCATCCTATGTAGCCCCTTTCGTACTGTACTTCTGTACTTTGCACAAATATACTGACACCTGCACAAATATACTGACACCTGACATAATTTCACTACATTTTGTTACAGCAAAAATCATACGCATGTGATAAAACTTCCTTGTATCCTTGTAGTCACAGAGACTACTACGACAGAAAAGTAATAGCAGTGGTAACCCAGTGCGTTTTTAATGGCCTGCCCGACCGTGACCCTTAATTGGGTGACGTGAATGAAAAGTGGCTAGCCGACATTCAGACAAGCCAACTGGGGCACCAGGAAAACACACTACAATTAAGTAACTCTGTCACTTGAAGAGCTGCTCATTACATTCCTCTAAAATTGAATTCAATGTTGTTTAGGTCATGGGAATCCAGCAGAAAATATAGAACCTGTTTCCAGAATTGTAGCCTACGCTGAATGATAAAGACAAATCGACGCGCATTGGAAGTTAAGCGGTTCTCTGTAACGCTTCTCCCTTTGTTAAAGCCAACAGTTTTTAAAGAATAGACATCTGATTCTACGCAGCATGAATGTAAAACAGCAGATTAAAGCCATGACAAGAAGCTTAACAAACCTTTATAGCATATTTAGGTCACCACCGCGCAGTCCATGTGTGCCAAACCAAGTGTATCACTCCAACACGAAAAAACATCGTCAAGGTGGTATCCATCGCGATAATTTAAGCAATTAGTTAATAGATGAACGCTCGACAAGTCGGTTTACTATCTATTGAATACAGTTGGATTTGATTAAACACGCTCCTAAGGCTTCTATCCAGATTTGAATGAGTTGGATCCTCTTACGCCGCTGTCTTAGTGGGTCAGATCATCATCTGATTCCATCAAAATACCCAGTCGAAGGTGTTCTCAGGAGAGGACGGAGCTGGTTTGGAGAACCATCCATCCAACCTACTTGGTCTGTGGAGCATTTTGCGCGTGCACGTCAAACGGCAGATTAGTCGCTAATCTCCCTCAGTGGCTGTCCTATTTCATGCGGGAAAGTGCTTCCAGCTCTCTTGCCACCGCCTCCCTCACTCACTGATCCAAATCCTGAGAGAATAGGCAAACTGAAAGCAATCAGAATGATTTGCTTGAAGTGACAACATAAAATCATGTCCATAATACATTTTTTATGAATCCACTATCCACCATTATAAATCCACTCTTAAAATGGGAATAACAAAACCCCCTATAAGACACGTTTGTGACCAATTGGATTGAATAACTTTACTTAGTATAGGCTGTATTGTAGGCTATAAGATCTGACTGGTCTTGCAATCATGTGCAACTCACTTTGTCATTGTCAGTAGGAATACTTGATGCTGGGTGACTCGATGAGAAAAGAACTAAGGATTAACAACAATAGAAAAGTACTCAGCATTAAAAAATACAGCGTCCTATATGATTTATAACAGACAACCAGACTTATGGTGCCAAGAGTCTTTCTTTAATTATGGTGCCACGAGTCTGTTTGATTTGAGGTAGCCTACCATTAGTGTCCTGTATGAAACATAGTATGTAGTGGTATATTGTAGGCCTAATCAATAATATGAACCATTAAATACAGTCTATATTTCCAACTAAAGGAGAATTAAAGGAGAATTCAGGCCAGATTCAATCCATAGCCCTGCTGTTTGTGCAGTCTGTAGGGAAAAGGCAGTCTGGGGAAAAGAAGAGAAAGTCTGATTTAGACTTCTCACGTAACACCTCTGAATTTGTGTGACATATCTTCGGTTTAAAAAAATCTCAACATTTATTGCTCCACCCTACCACCTGTGCCTTCTTAACACCCTGTAGAGGCCTAGTAGGATGTTGCCTTTTTTTTATCAAAGGAAAGGCTTCGTCTGGAAGTCAACAAAACAGCCACAGATAACAGTGGCTCTGTGTAACATTGGCTGTCTGGCAGAATGCCATGGGTCACAAGGAAGGGAGGAATTCCTACTGGTGGAAAAATGTTTTTAATTGGTTTCGAATGTCTGATTTTGTGCGGTCAGTGCATTCTCCAATTATTGTTGGCCATTTGTCAAAACAATCTATAAGCTGGCATCGTATTTGAGCCTCTTTTGGAAAGAAAACTATTTAATACCAGTCATTTGTATGAATCTATTACTTTCAGCAAATGAATAAAACTGAAGTGAAAAAAAGAATAGCTAACAAGACTCCACATCAGTGCCTGCTCTCTCTCTCTCTCTCTCTCTCTCTCTCTCTCTCTCTCTCTCTCTCTCTCTCACACACACACACACACACCACTGGCGTCAGCAATCTCTTATAAGATAAAAAAGGGTCATTTTGCAGTAGGCTAGTTATGTGTTTGTCCAAACTATATAGCCTATAGGCTGAAATTTTTTTTGCACTGTCTTCTGGTTCTGGTTCTTGTTCAGTTCAGTATTTCAGTAGCCTAAAAGTGTTCCCCAAAGCAACAACAAATAAAGTAAGTAAGTAAGTAGGCTAAGTAAGTAAGTAGGCCTAAGTAAGTAAGTAAGTAAGTAAGTAAATCATTTCTATTTGTTTTTTGCTGAAAAGAAAAAAAAACTCTTCGTTTGGCGCTTGGATATGTAGGCTATGGAACCCCTCTCCTATCCACAGTGCCTGATATGTAGGCCTACCGCTGGGATGCGCTCTTCAGGCAGGCGCAAAGCACTTGCACAATGAGCTCGAGCGCTCTGATGGGCTGTACTAATCCCAACACACCAACACTCAGCCCACGTCATCAGGAGTCACATCGGAAAGTAGGAAGCGTAACGTCAACGGCGGTGCGCAGAAATTTAACTTTTATAAGTAGAAATATGGTTATTCCATTGGTATAACTGGCAATCTAAAGCAGCTTAATAGCAAATCTATTAGGTAAAAAAAACAGCGTCATAGATGCCGGTAGTTCCGTAGTCCTTGAGTTCAAATGAGGCTACCGGCCTTTCCCCGATAGTTGAACTAGGCTACTGTAGCCTATGCTATCTAACCTCACTCAGGAAAAACGTTTCAGTCAGGCGCTATGACACAGTCGGTGCAGTCGGAGCCTTGGATTTATCGCCTGTCAAGGTTTTTATTCGGGTCTCTAACTCATATTGTATCGGTGGTGTTCACTGTGTTTGTGACGGTGTTGGCCAGACCTGGATCGAGTAAGTAGGCTACAGCGCAGTGCACAGCAGGGAGTCCCAGTTCTTGATGACAGTTGTGCCAGTTCATGTCCATAATATAAACTTTAGGCTACTATATGCATTTCTATGGAATTAATTTGTTGTGTATGCTATTCTTTTTGAATGACGTGCAGTTTTCTAATGAAATAGCTTTTCCATGAGAATTAATTACTTGCATTTAACATTAAATGCAAGCAAATTTCTAAACAAGTGGAAATTAGTGAAATAAATGTTGGATCACTGTTTTATCTGTAGCCTACAAGAGCATGTGTGGCTTCAATAATGGTCAAAGCTGTGGATGTTAGTCACATAATTATTATTATTTTGTTGTTTTATTAGGTCTGTTCTCCTGGCATCCCTTCCTTATGACACTAGCGGTGAGTAAATCTGGAATTATCTGCCCTGCAAAATATAGACTTCGAACTCAATGCCTGTACTCTGATCTGACCTAATCAAACACTTGTATTTTGTCTGTCCCCCAGTTTTCCTTCTTAATGACAGAAGCAGTGCTGATCTTCTCTCCACACTCTTCTCTGGTCCGGAAGCTTCCACACAAGACCAAAGGCCGTCTCCATTGGGTCCTGCAGTGCCTGTGTGTTACCTGCGCCTGCCTGGGTCTGAGTGTCATCTGCTACAATAAATACTTGAATGGCAAGCCCCACTTCACTTCCTGGCATGGCATTTTTGGCCTTGTAACAGTAATAGTGGTGGGAGTCCAGTCGCTAGCCGCCCTACCGTTGATCTATATCAAAATGGCCAAGGGTTGGTCTTTGGCTAAGCTGAAGCGGTACCATGCAGTGACCGGTCTCCTGACATACCTGTTGGGTAGTGTTAGTCTTCTCTTGGGTCTCTGGTCTGCGTGGTTCACGGGCTCGGTGAATGGACATGCTTGGTACTTGGCGGTGCTCTGCCCTTCTCTGAGTGGTTTAGTGATCATGAGCCAAGTCACTAGTGCCTATTTGGCCAGGAAACAAATCAAGACCTAAAAGGATAACTGGTCTGTTGCAGTATTTTTATTTTTATTTTTTAAAAAAGGGACTTGGACCATTTGGTCACTATGCAATATAGGGCTTTTCATCTAGGCATGAACAGATTCCCTGTCAATTCTTTTTATTGTGCAGCTCCACATTCCTCAGAAGGTTCCTTATTTCAAGCATGCAAAAATGTAGTTAAAAAGGGCTTTTCAATGCATTATAAACAGCAGTAGTTATAAAAATACCTCTTTTGTTTGAATTTCTAAGGCTAAGACTGAAGTTCCTGATTTGTATCTGTTGATCTATTTGTACAGTTTGATAAAATGTGCTCATTTTGATATTTTTCTATTAAAGATAGTTACTTGGCATCATTTAATTGTATGTCCAAACAATGAGTAATGTTTATGAAGAGAAAGAACAACTATACCCTCTCATTGCAGTTAAGTCAGATATTTTAGTTGTCAGACCTACAGTATATTCCCGATATTAAAGGTCCTTTCCGGTTTCTGTGAGGCCAGTTAAGGTCTGCAGGAAGACTGACACACGGCAGCGATTTTCTTGGGACCTGTAACTGAATGGTTTCCAAGTAACGCACAAAGGCTGCCATTAGAGCTTTCGTACTACACAGTATTACTAGACTTAAGTGTGGCCAGAGATGTGGGGTTATTATGGTGATTTTATAAATGCAATCAAGTTTAAGCAAACTGTATGTATTTTATTATGTTCTCTCCCTCTTTTTACCCTTAATTGATACATGTATATATTTTGATGGCATTGTTTCTGAAGTCCACAATTAGTTACTGTCATGACATATGGGATAATTGAGAAGTTGGAACCAACAGCAGATTTACAATGTTTGCATTATATTGTATTATGGTCCAGCTTTTGCGATCTTTTCCACTTCCAGTGGTCGGCAAAGCCAAATTTGACTAATAACAAATTTGAAACAGGCAACTGAAATTGAATACAGCAGAGAAGGATTTATTCTGTTAAAACACCATTTTGGACATCTCCTCTTTGTTAAACAAGTCAGGCACAAGCCATCCAAGTCCTCCCCCTTTTCTAAGTCCTTCTGTGGCAGCTCACAGCTTCCTAGTCTTAAACTTGTTTCCTGGTCTTAGACTACCTTCTACTGAAGACCAAACTCAGATGACATAAGTGCCCAGTAAAAAGTCTCATGACACGACCGCAATATTTAAAATGGGAAAATGGGTTACTGCATCCACTCTAAAACATAGTCCTTATTTCTGGAAACATTGTGAGTTATCCAAACGTATAAACTTTACCCTCATTGGAGTCATTCTAATGTAGTTTTTGAATGAAAACGAGGGGCTCCTCTTCCACATTTTGAAGGTTCCTCCTAGTTGGCACAGGATTCAAGTCCAACAGTGCTGTCCTTTAATTGGGCACACATGGCTATCTGATATCCCTTAGACTCGTTAAGACAAAGAGGGATTTCTAAAAAAAATCTGACTGTAATGTACAAAAATAAAAAATACAAATGAATTAACTTTCCACAATTTTAAATAAATAACTCAGGTATTTTTAATGTCCAGAGACAACCCAAAAATACATGCTGCCACTGGTCCTGTGTTGCACATGAATATCATCAATAAGTAGAAAAGAAATATTTTGAATGTCAATGTGATGATTTGTACTGAACTACTGTGTATAGTTTATGGAAAGCAGCCTATAATAAGAGTGTGTTGACATAACAAGAAAAATCACTTAACTGGTGATTTTTAACTTAATGATGGGATGCTGCATGTTTTCTAACGGTGCATCATTACTTGACTGGAAAACCATTTCTCACAGTATCCTTAACACTTGAAAACAAACTGTACAAAGAAATAACAGTCTAGACATTCATGGTGATGTCAGTTAAGTCAAAGGGGAATAGAATTCTCTGCTACTCAACTGTAGACTACAAAATCAGAACACAGTGCCCCAGTTAAGGCTGATGCTTAAACCAAAAAAATTGTTACCAGGACAGTAATCCCTCACTAAAATGTCAATAAAGGCTAACATGAAAGTACATTCTTTGATTAAGCATTTTTTTTTTTAAAGAAGTCATTTTTTACATATTTGATCATGATCCCACAAGTCTTTTTACCATTTATTTACTTTGTAATTACTCCAAAAACTGAATAAAAACTCAAAAGAATGGTGTACCTTATTCGCCATGTTAGCAAGTGATGCTACAGTACCTGTCCAATGACCCAATGGTGCTCGATTCCTGTTGGAAAAGAAGAGGTCAAAGAGACAGAACTGGGCTGTTGGGACCACAGTAGCAAGGGGCTGCAGAGAGCAGCATGGTTCTCAAAGCCAGGGGGGGACGGAGCTGGGAGACAGGGCGAATGTGGAGAAGAACGAAAGACCCTTGGTCCCATTGAAGAGTGATGTGGAGAATTTCTCCAACCCTTAAATCGCTACCCTCAGTCTCCACTGATACCCTTGGGTCAGCATTTGGATGAAGGGAATCTGTGTGCATTTCAGTGTTTCTTGTCTTGCTGGTCCTCAGTTGGGTGTATGTGCGTGTGCGTGTGTGTGTGCACGCATGAACGCGTGTGTTTGATGTGTCCAATTCTTTCCACTGGATTAGATTCACTGACCCATTACCTCGATGACGTCATCGTCCGAGCTGCTCCCCCCGTTTTCGGCCAACAGGCTAGAGAGAGGGGGGTCTTGTCTGGCCAGAGCGGCTCCCAGGAGACTGGAGGTGGAGGAGGGGTAGTGGGAGAGGTACCCCGGGGTGGTGGAGGACGAGGCGGACAAGGAGGAGGTGGTGGAGGAGCTGGCGGTGGGAAGGAGGGGACTGGAGCCGGGGAAGAGCGACTGGCTGCTGTACGGCAACGGGAAGCCGCCAGTTAGCATGCTAGCCATGCCGGGATTGAGCAGGAACGGGGACAGCGAGGTGGACGGCAGGGCGGACGAGGATGAGGAGGAGGAGGATGAAGAGGTGGCCGAGGTGGACGCCAGGGCTGAGGAGCTGGTGAGAGGTCCGTTTCCTGTAGCCCCGAGACCCACGGCGTCGGGCCCCGTGGATGACGTTGATGAAGGTGGAGGGAACATGGAGCTCAGGTCGCCCAGTGCCTCTCCAAACTGGTTCCTGCTCCCAGTGCCACCCCCGCCCAGCAGAGGGTGAGTCATGTGACCGAGCGTCCCCAGGAGAGCTGGGTTTAGCCCCATAGAGGGGAAACTCATGCTGCTACCTTCGCTGCTGCCACCTAGTGAGAAGCTGGGGAACTCTGATGTCCGCTTGCCTCCATGTTGCCTTTGAAACCACTTCCTCTTGGAGCCGCGCACGTCTCCTTCGCCCATGGTGGCTGTCGGCCTGCTGTAGGCATCTGCCGTCTGGCTGTGCTGCTGCTGCTGCCGCACATCGCTCGACGTCTCTCCCCTCTCAGCGGGTGTCAGTTCGTCTCCCAAGGAGACCGAGTTTTCGTAGCGATGAAGCTCGCGCAGAATCTCGGGGCTGTCTGGGGGTGACGGGGAAGGCTGCTTCCGCTCCGGGGACGAAGTTCCACCATTACTCACAGAATGCAGCGAGGCACTCTGGGATCCTGGAGAACAGACATCAGTCAATTTTTGCATGATCTTTGCAATCGGGTTAGGATAATAATAATAATAATAATAATAATAATAATATATTTCCAATGTAAAACAGGTACCAAGCTAACCCAGATTTTTCCTCTTCAAAGGCCCTCAACTAAAATCCATTCAGAAACAAGTGAGCCAAACTGCCATGTTTTGTAGGTGCTTAAGATATTAGCAGGGTTTCTCACGGAATTGGGACTGGATTTTAGTTGTTTTTGTTTAGGAGATAAATGATAATCCTGTAACAACAGTACTCTTGGTTCAAACATGCAACAGTTTCTCTTTTCTATCATATTTTATCAAGCAACACCTCTAGTTTCACATCATGCATCATATAGCTTGTTCCCTTATTGCCATGTACCTCGGGCCACATTGGAAACGTCTTCTGATGATCTACTCTTCCCTGAAGAGCGGATCGCAAAGATGCGGCCATCGCTGGTCCTGATGTAGGTTCCTATAGGCAGATGAACCACACAGTTTGCAGCCGTCCCACACAGGTGATACTGTATGAATCAATGAAGTACTACTGTATGTCCAAAGTAGTTAGCTTTAAGATGAGGTTTAGTGTCTTTACAGTACTTGGCCACCTAAAGAGTAGTAATGTTCCAGTGGTTCCAAGTCACTATCTGAGTTGTGAATGGGACAGATGATGGCATATACATGAAATGGTACAACTTAAGGAAAGAAGCCAGAAAGAAAGCAAGCAAACAAACTGATGGGCCAAGCAAGCTCCTACTATACCTTTGGAGCCTTTAATGATATGAATGCTCTCTCCAGCACCGATACGGGCCTGGACGTCTGTGGTACTGTTGGATCCTGGGATCACGATGTCTGCAGATAGGGACAGAAAGAGTCACACATGGTCACCAATCCTGAGCAGGTTTCTACTAATCATTACCATGTCAACCCATCCTTCCAGATTTATAACAAATAGCTTTGGACAGACAGAGGGTAGGACGACAAACTGTATATCATGTAAGAGGCTCATGCACACCTCAAGATCAATGAATACGACTTATTTGGCTGCCTGGTGACAGCCGTCAGGATATTAGATTGTTGATACCGATATCAATGCCAAGACAATTACTTGAGACTCAGTGACATTTTTGATACCATGTGAGGGAAGAGATGAATTCAGCAGCTTGTGAGTGGACAAAGAACCACTTTACAGTCTAGCTGCTACCTGAAGGAGCTTTTGGTAACGATCCTGTTGCCAATAAAAACCTAATTCAATACAAATTTACAGTTTTGATAAGTATCAGGGCATTGATCTTTTAGACAAGTCTGTAGTTGTTACCGGTGGTGGTGATGATGCGCTGCACATAGACGCCAGCCTTCTGCAGGTAGTTGACGGGGAAGTTGACCCCTGAGCTGGAGCCGGGGATGCCCAGTGAGACCTGCCGAGGCATCATGGGAATGGGCGTGGACTGCACCGGGCGCACGCTGGCCACGGGCTTCTCATCCGAACGCATGGTGGGGCGCCTAAACAAACACAGACCCGCCCGAGAGAGGTGTTGTTTTACGGGCCCAGTGGAACCTTGCTCATTGTGCAAGTAAGATACATCGCCAATGTGACTGCCAATGGGATCACCACACCACATACAATATGCATTGCATGTGTTTCATGCGTGCAGGCATACAGTAAGTACTGTATGTGTGCATTTATTTATGAGCTTATGTGTATGGATGTATACATTATAAATCCCACACAATATACTGAAAATAGCGGTTATTCTTACTTGTTTAACTTCGTCTCAAACATTGAATCTAATGAAGGGTACCAGTTGTGTTGGCTGAAGGCAGGAATGGTGTTGAGGTTCTGTCCACCGGCTGGATAGTAGTGTGCGTAGGAGGGGCGGGAGTAGGGCACGGACGCCCGCTTCTCGTCCTCGTAGCTCTTCTTGGCCGCGCGCTTCTCAGCCTTGGTCAGCTTCATGTCCTTGCGGTCCATCAGCAGGGACTCGTGCTGGAAGGGGGGCTGGGAGAGACGATAGGAGCACGAAGGTCAGAGGTCACGGAACAGGGACAAGGATGCCAGGATGGGAAAGGGTTCTGACAGATGGATTTGCATTCCATCCTGAATGAATGTGTGATTTCACTTGTTGTGGAAGATTGTGTGTGTGTGTGTTTGTTGTGAGTGTTTGATATGTGCTGTGATCTGTGTGGTATGATCTATGTGTGTATATGTGATTTGATGGACACACACGTGTGATGTGAGTGTGTGTACGTCTAATATGATACACTGTATATGCTTGTGTGAGCATGGAGTGCATGTGTGTGTGTGTGTGTGTGTACCTTTGTGATGTACTCTGGGAAGCGTAGGCAGGCTTCTCTGATGAATAATATGATACACTGTATATGCTTGTGTGAGCATGGAGTGTGTGTGTGTGTGTGTATGTGTGTGTGTGTGTGTGTGTGTGTGTGTGTGTGTGTGTACCTTTGTGATGTACTCTGGGAAGCGTAGGCAGGCTTCTCTGATGACTGACTCCAGCTCGTCTGTGGACTGCATGCTGTTCTGGCTGGGGTCCGGCTCCTCCTCCACAAAATGGAGCAAAGACTCCACCTCTCGGCGTGTGAAGTTCAGCACAGGGTTCAGGTCATCCACAACACGATCTGTGACACACACACACACACACACACACACACACACACACACACACACACACACACACACACACACACAGCGATTCAAACCAAGCCAACACTGCCATCGTGGCTCCAATCAATATCCTATTTCACTAGAGTCCCACATCAGGCTACTCAGGGGAGATATGGGACTCTGCCAACTAGAATATCTAGTGCCCAATCAGTGAACTGGGTGAGACCAACCCGTGTCGACCAAACATTAGCGAATGATTGAAGGCAGCCCCAATAATTTCCAATAAGTTCAAATAAAGTTCCATCCCACTGGGGGGGCGCTGTGGCTCAGAGGGCTAGAGTGCCATACCATTATTCTGGGGACCCGGGTTCGAGTCCGACCCGATGTCATTTCCCGATGCAACCCCATCTCTCTCTCCCACTTGTTTCCTGTCCACCTCTACACTATCCAATTAAAGGCAAAAGGCCCAAAAAATATCTTTTAAAAAAAAGTTCCATCCCACTGGAACTTAAACTTCTCCAGATCGTTTGGAGGAAGAGGAAGAGGAAGAGGAGGAGGAGGAGGAGGAGGAGGAGTCTTGGTAGCGGGCTACTATTACATAACAGTGCAGAGCAGAAGGCAGGCTGTTTGCTCACCGGACATGCCCTGTTTGGAGACCTGCCGGTCATAGATCTTCTTCTCCAGGGTGAAGTCACACACCAGACGGTAGATATGGCAGGGCTTGCGTTGCCCGTAGCGATACACTCGGCACACAGCCTGGGCATCGTGGCAAGGGTTCCAAGAGGCGTCAAAGACCACTACACGATTTGCCCCAATTAGGTTCACTCCCAGACAGCCCGCTCTGTATAACACACACACACACACACACACACACACACACACACACACACACACACACACACACACACACACACACACACACACACACACACACACACACACACACACACACACACACACACACACACACACACATTGGGCCCATGGTTAGGCAAAAATATGCTGACAATGTATTGCAAGTCCATACTGTAATCCAAAAAGTTATCTGTATTGAGAAAACAAATTGTATAAAATGTGTGTACTGTGTGCACTCATCATTACCTCGTTGAGAGGAGAAACAGCCAGGCCAGGTCATTTGTGGGGTCATTGAACTGGTTGATAAGTCTCTCCCTCTCTGATGTTGAAGTGCTTCCATCGAGTCCTGACAGAACAAGAAAAAGAGAAAAAAAAAAGAACCTTATGTTTACAAAATAACTGTGACCTTTCTGTATCACACTTCACCAAAAACAATAAAACCTGCAACTTACTGCAACCTGAGCAGGGTCATACTGTACATGGTGCAGGTTCCCTTGCTATCTGGTCAAACTCACGGTAATAGTTGACGTTTCGGACCCAGTTTGGAGTAGAACTGTCAGGATCTACCCGTGACGCTGGCATTGGCCTCTTGGACAGGAAGTCCTCAATGACGGTGAGCGTGGACAAGCTCTGACTAGTGCACACATGAGAACACAACATGACGCGCACAATACCTTTGCAAAGAAACCTAAATTCTAAAACCTACATGAATTTCACATATTTGACAATACACGAGACGATATAGAACATAGAAGAGTAAGAGAGTATACAATATATGAGAGTAAGAGTTCTATACAGTATGTGATCTGTGCCAGTAAACAAAAGCTGAATTCCAACACCACCCTTCACCATCAAAGAATTTCCAATCCTAAATCTTCCATGAACTGGATTCCTACAAGTAATTTGAGGGTATACTGTAGAGAATTAGGACACTGGGGATGGGCCTGAAACAGGGAGGAGGTGACTAGCGGCCTTGGTGACTCCACAGTCTACACAGACTAGCTGGCTTGTCTCCACAGTCTCAAGTCACCTGTACAACAGGCCTCAAGGCAGTGAACACTGTCTTTTGTTTATTTGATTGTGATTCAATTGAATTCCTAATTCGATAGTACTTTGCATGCTGATGGACACAGCAATGTTGCCTTTTTATAATTGGGCAATGAAGGTTCTTTGGGATATAGCCTGTTATTCAGTCTTCAAAAGCAGAGACTCACCTGAAAACCAAAATCTTGTCTCCTCTGCTCACACTCTCATCAATCAGATGGAAGAGCAGCACCATCTTGGCAGAGTTTTCCAGAATGCCCGGCTGGTAATTGGTCATGACGTCTTTTGCCTAAAAGGTGTTTTGGCGGGGGCAAAACATTATTAAGCTGTAATTATGTTTTTGATAAGAATTTCACCTGCTTGTAAGACCAACACCTCCACCATGCTACATTAAATTGCCATTTGATCTGATTTCAAAGCCTCTCAAATCACCTCAGACTGAATTTCAAACTACATCTCATGTCTTTCTGTCTGCCTACAGTCTGTCTGTCTGTTACAGATAAACTTTAATAGCAGATAAAAGCACTGTCATGCGAGTTATCTTATCTTTAGGTCCACACTTCTACATTTCACACTGTTGCTATATAATGTATACCATTTATATACCATGACTATACCTGCTGCAAGCAATTAGAACATTCCTGATCTGGTAAAGCAAATGGAATATTCTGACGGATTGGAATGTTATCTTGACCTCTAGTCAACCTTCCCAACTTTCTCATTGGTCCTCTAAGTGGGGGAGGATCCTTACCCACTCATAGGTGATGACCTGATTGGCTCTCTCCTGTCCGGGGTTGACGGGCAGCACAGGCAAGTTGGCTTTGCTGTCTGCAGACTTGCCCTTGGGGCCGGGGGCGGCACAGCGGGCATTCCCAGGGGCAGTGAGGTCATCCAGATCCAGGTCCTGTTCGTTAGCCAGGTTCTCTTTCTGCAGAGCCTCATACAAAACATCTGGATGGTTCCATATCTAAAGAACAGAGGACAGTAATGAGACTGATGAGCTTGAACAACAATGGCATTGGAAACTTTAAGAAATTTGTAAGAGGGACATTACGAACAACCTATTCTTACAATAATGTGGAGAAACCTGGCCCTGGTTGGTGTGTCCTCACCAGAGTCAAAAACAGCAGTGCTATTTGGTATGAACAGGGAACAGAAATCCAAAGCACTGTCCCACTTTATTTGGGGGAATCATCAACAATGCATGAGGGCAGCAAAAGCAATCAAGAGTTTGAAAAGGTCCACTGTTCTGTTAGGGCACTCTAATAGTCATTTCCAACTAGCCAAGTTTATAGTCCAGTGGGCCCACTGCAGTAAACTTTATCCAGGCTAAGTGGCACTCAGTGGTGTAGAGAGGGGGTGGAAGGGGTGAAGAGAGGTTTGTGCTCTCACCTTGCAGCAGACACAAAAAGCCTTAAGGGGGTTGAGTCCGAGCCACCCGCTGTTGCCTGCGTCCCTGAAGCGCTTCATGAACTCCGTGTAGAGCGCCCTCTGCAGGGGGCCGAGCCGCACCAGCATCACATGCTCCTCTTTGTCGGGCAGCTGAGTCCGCAGTACGTCATGGCCTCGCCTGGACACCAGACACACACACACACACAAACATAAACGCACACAGACATAAACATAAACAAACATAAACGCACATAAACACATGCACACACACGTCTCATCCATACTGATCAACCTAATGGCTAATTTGCATAGCTAAATTAATTTTCTGAAAAAAAACATATAGGTCCTACGTCTCATCTGTTTTTATAATGCCAGGCAATTTTTCCATGTGGGTGAGGGATTTTGAGTAAAAACAGTAGGAATTGTGTTACATGCTGAGGTACTTCATATGGTGAAATATGGATTGAAGTGTACTGTATTATTTAATACTGCATGAGAGTCCTTAATTACTAATACTAATGATTATTATTATGAATCTTCCAAGAATTACAATATATGTCAAGCTGGGTACTTTAGCAAAAAATAAAAATAAATAAATAAAGAAAAAAAATGAAAAAAAAAAAGAAGTGGGGAACAACAGAC